>CM071928.1:4961435-5466801 GCA_016081115.2 Rehmannia glutinosa
ATATTTAAATAAGCATACTTTGCCAAGCTAAATTACAAAAGGTTTTGAGCATGGAGTTAATTAAATCATTACCATGATATGATTTCAGGAAAAAAAACATCCATACGTTAGGAAATAAAATAGTATTTTGGGATGTTTAAAATAGAAAAACTAGTGCATTAATAATGGGCAAGTCTGGCAATTTCTCTGACAAATCCACAAATAAAGTACGTACATTAAAATATTGAACTAATTATCACTAATTAATGCATGCCAAGCTAAATTACATTAAAACAAATAATGATAAAAAAAAAAGTAAGATGATGATAGGTGAAAATGGGAGCATCATTTTGGTTGATCTTGAATTCCATAACTATCCGCGTAATTACTAATTAATAATTAAATGATTTGCCGAAATCAATCATTTACTATTTGATTATTAAAAAAGTATTGTCCAAATCCCAAACTTTGACACGAACTCTCTGGTGATTATGACCATAATTTACTTTTCTGATCATCCAATTAATATAAGAGGTGGTCTTATATGAAACTGTGTCATTGATTTAATTTCATGAGACGGATCCTACAAAATACAAAAATCATAGGTTTTTTTTATGGGTTTGGGTTTGGGTTGGAATCATACATACATGTAGGATTCGTCTCATAGAATATATCCGTGAGACCGTCTCATATAAGTTTTTGCCTTAATATAATGTACCATGCTTAAGCCCCCATGCAAGAATTAGTCGGCAATACGTAAAATTAACACACACACTAGGTGTTGGTTCTAGTCTCTAAATTTTATACTTATGTTCTTAGAAACTTATAAAGGAAAATTAAGTCGTTTTTTATTCCAAAATATAAGCAAACCAAACATTGGTTCAATTATTTTAATTTAACTTTTTTTAGTTATAATTGATTATGCTGTCAAATATAGATTGACTTGTAGTGAAACATACGGCTTGTATGGTTTTCATTCCAATGAGAAAAATCAATTTTCATCCCATTGAGATAAAATCTCAACTTTTTATTGAAAATTTTGTAAAAGTGAAAATATGTTTGGTTATAAAAATTTTGATGTAAAATTTATAGGGTTAAAATTTGGAAATATGTTTGGTTTGAAATATTATTTTGAGAGAAAATTGCATTGTTAGTCCCACAGGAATTGGTTTGTTGCACCCATAGTCCCATACTTTGCATTCTTAGTCCCATAGTTTATTTTGTTAGCATTCAAAGTCCCATAAGAGTCAAAAATTACAAATGGAGTCCCTTAACCGTCAAAAAACTAACGGAGTATTACACGTGCATCTCACGTGCACATTAGTCGATAATCAAACTCTGTGTTTCATTTTGAGAAAATTGCACCGTTGGTCCCACAGGAATTGGCCTGTTGCACCCGTAGTCCCATACTTTGCATTCTTAGCCCCATAGTTTATTTTGTTAGCATTCAAAGTCCCACAAGAGTTGAAATTTGAAGAAATTACCGCAATGGCAAAGAACAGTTGGGTGAATTGCTTTTATGGTGAAAATAGTTATTTATGTGCTTAAAAACGTCTAAAAAGTATTTTACAAATACATAAATTAACAATTAAAATCAAAATAATTGGAAATTTATTTGATAATTATTTCAAGAAATTTAGAAATTAACAATAATAAATTTAAATATACAAAAATAAGTCTGGGAAATTAAAATATGAAATTGCAAAGTTTATTTAATAAATCTAAAAATAACTAATTAAAATTATTGAATAGATTCTGAAAATTATTTGAGTAAATCCAAATATTACCAAAAATAATATCTAAACCTTATTTGTAATCTAAAATTTATTTTGAAAATTTTAAATTTTATTAAAATGATTTAAATTTACAAACAAAAATTTGAAAATTAGTTAATAAATCAAAATTTTATATATAACTAAATTTGAAAATTTATTTTAATTATATTATTAAAATATTTTTTATTCTTTATTTATTATTCAAATTTTAATTTTTACTTCAAAATTACTTCAAATAATATTTAAATTTTAATAAATGTTAGACTGGCCAAATAATGGTTAGATTTTGTTTTGATAGTTCTTGGATTTATTCAAATAGTTCTCAAAATATATTCAATAATTTTTAGATATATGAAATAATCTTTTAAATATTATTTCAAATTTTTAGAATTAATTCAGTATTTTTTTATATTTATTCAATAACATTTGAAATTTATTTTTGCATTTTATAGATTTATTTTCGTGTATTTAAATTTTAATTGTTGATTTTTAAATTCTTAAAATATTTTTCAGATTTATGTCCATGTATCCAGATATTAATTTCTAATCTATAAATTTATAAAATAATTTTTAGACTTATTTCTGCCTCATAGATAATTAGAGGAGGAAGAACTCATTTTTATTCTCAAGATTTTAGAGCAAAAATGAGTGAAATTTGAGCTTGCACCTGTTTTTCCCCAGCAAAAATGAGGAAAAATTGCTAATGCACCTTATTTGCCTCCAAAAACAAGGCTGGCCTAATTTTTCCCTCCAAATTGACCATTTAACGGAGATGGCAGTTGTTGGTGTTAAAAAACTAACAGTGTGACTATATATGCAAGATTTTGCTTCGTATGGGACCATTAAGCAGACATGGGACTACGGGTGCAACATGCCAATTCCTGTGGGAATAAAGATGCCATTTTCTCATTATTTTGAATTTCGTTATTGGAAATTGTGATGAGATAATGATTTTTATATAATATATAAGCCATGGGACCTCATGAGTGACGTTTGTAGAAAAATAATAATATATAATTGGATGAAAATGATAGTGGTGGAACCCATATTGAATATTTAATTTAGAAATGATAATTTATGTGGATGTAATGTAGTAGTGTGGGGCGCCACGATTATGTAATATAAGATTAAAATTGAGTATGTAGTGGTGTAGTGGGTCCCACTAATGTAGTATAGGTTGAAAATTAGATATATATAGCTGTAAGAATTGAGAATATAGAGTTGAGATTGTAAACTGGGAATTTGGAAATGGAATATTTCTAATAGGATTGGTAAAACAAAAATGATTTACATATCTAGCCCAAACAGTAAAAAGTTGGAAATTCTCCAATGAGATGGAAACCATAAAAGCCTAATTTTCGCATATGAAAAATAAATACAGAAAACCTTAAACTCAGAGGCAAATTAATTAAGGTGGTCAAACGGAGAGGAAAACAATTAATTGGAAATTATCATCCCCGACGTCCATACTGTAGCCACTTGGACTTACAAGTGATATCAGAGCCAAACTCTTTGGCAAGCTCGTTTCACATCGCGAGTGAAGAGGAACGATCATCGGCTACGAACGAAGCTCATCTATCCGGCACCTCCACCACCAAGCCACTTCTATTTGATTCCAAAAATTATATATTTTGGAAAGAAAGAATGGAATGTTATTTACAAGGTTGCGGGTTCGATATTTGGAACATCGTCATAAATGGAGAATCTATTTCGATGATAGACACACCACACACCTCCAAAGGATTCAAAGAGCTCAATGATGAAGAGAAGAAAATCATCTCCTTAAACGGTAAAACTCTCAATATTTTGTATTGCTCATTTACTAATTTGGAATATGAACATATTGTAGGAATTCGATCGGCACATGAAGTATGGCAAAAATTAGAAGCCATCTATGGAGTATTTGCAAATGAAAGGAGTCAAACAAAAGCATCTACTTCTCAAAGGGATACAAGCTCAAATCTAAGGAACAAGCCTCTTACAGCTTCCAAATATGAAGAAGTTGAATATTGTTTTATGGGCATCGAAGAAGAAAACGAGGTATGTCTTAAACCCTCTACTTCTTATGATATTGTTATTCAAAATGATTATAGTGATTTGCAAAATGATTTTGATGATCTTCAAAATGAATTCCAAAATTTACTTGTTAAGTACAAAAATTTGAAAAAGGAATTCAATGTTTTGAAAAATGAAAAGGATAGTTTATTTACTTCCTATGAATCACTATCATGTGCTCACACCACCACACTTGACAAGGTTAGAAACCTTGAAAAACAAAATAGTACTCTTGTTGAGGATATTAATTGCATGAAAAATGATTTATCAAAATCCAACTTGAGTACCAATAAATTGCCCAATATTGTGAATGTTAATAGTTGTGATAATTTGAATAGTGAACTTTATCACGAGCCTAATATTATCAAGCATATGAAAAAGAATCGAGTTCCTATGCATATTAGTGATGTTACTTGCTTTTATTGCGGTAAGAAGGGCCATACGGTAAATACATGTCGGGCTAGAAATAGCTCTTATTATTGTTGGAGACCTAAAAGTCTCAAGACTAATCCCAAAGGACCCAAGCACTTGAGGGTACCACAATACAATGTCATATTAGGTACCCGGTGGACTAATAATCGAAGAAAATTCATACCGCCAAGAAGACATCAAATGACCATTTCACTTGATCAAAGGAGAAAACATTTTCAAAGCCAATATCCAAGAAGAGGATATAATAAAAAATGGGAAGAACATAATCCTTGGAAATGGCAAAGACATCATCAAGATGACTTTCAAAGAAGAAGAGACTATCAACAATGGGAAGGTAACAAATCTTGGAAATGGAGCAATCAAAGAAGTCATCATCAACAAAGTGACTTCTCAAGGGGAAGATATCATCAACAATGGGAACGGCACAACCCATGGAAATGGCGTAATTGGTAACCCGTATCTCCCTATTTAAATATGTATTTTATTTTGTTATTATGCATGCTTTTATTTGTGTCTTAGTTGCAAAATGAGTTTTCAAAGATTTTATTTTTTAATTAAAATCTTCAATATATGTTTGTGCTTTTAATAAGAAGACCTTATATGATGTTTTTAAAACTCTTGTGCACTTTTGTAGACCAAAGTGTGTTATCATATCTTATGGATTTTTATGGCATAAGCTTACTTGTGATATCTCTTAGCCTACACTTTTATCATTATGATTTGTGCTAGATTTGTTTTAAGAATTGTGTAGGATTTACATATTTTCACAAATGGCCATTGATAAGGGTCTTTTTATGCATGTTTTATGTGTATATTTAAGTATGATTTGAGTTATTTTATTGTTTGTTTCATAAATTTTTGATTGTACATGGTTCACATTACTCTGAGGTGCTTTTATTGGTGTAGATTGATGATTTGGAGCTGTTTTTGGTGAATTTTGGGCCATGGTTTCATGTCAAAACATACCCGGGGGTTTCTGGATGCAAAAACACTCAAAATCCCAAGCTAAACGCGTCATTTCGGGCCTTTTCGACAAACACACGGGCGGTGTGTTTTTAAGCACGGCCATGCTTTTTAGAAGTTAAAAACGAGCAATTTTTCGACCCCGACGTACCAAACACGGCCAGGCCGTGCTTTTCAAGCACGGCCGTGTTCGGGAAATTCCAAAAACACGGGCGTGCTTTTCGTCCATACTGGTTTTTTCTTTGGCGGAAATTATGGAGACTTTCCCTTTCTGCTTTTTGACAACCTTTGAGCAACTTTTACACCTCATATTGATGCACCAAGCTCTATTATTCCCTCAATTGTCATGTGGACACAATGATTCAACCAACTCAACCATGAATGTGCACACAATGATTCAACCAACAACCATGGACACTGGCGTAGCCAGGGGGGCCAACCTGGGCCTTGGACCCCTCCCATTTTTTTAAAAAAAAAAATTTATAGGTAAATTTTTTTTAGAATTTTTTTTATTTAATATTTACATGGTATTTTTTGGAATTTTTTATCTGGCACACCCCAATTTCATGTATCGGCCCACCCCCATTTATTTCCTGGCTACGCCATTGACCATGGAAGTGGAGCATTTGTTAGCATTATTGATGTGTTCTTTCACAAAAATGGTGCCTATAAAAGCCAAGAGTTTGAGTTGGAAATTTATAAAATTCATGTAGTATTCATTGATAGAGAGATTCAGTGTATATTCATTGTATATTCTAAGTTTCAAAGCAAAATACATTGAGAGGATAAAAGAGAGGTAGAGTTGGAAGTTGAAGAGCAATAGAGGAGAAAGCTTGGAGCTCAACATCATTGCAATCAACCAAGGAGGAAGTCTTGTATTGGTCTTGAATAAGAGCTAAGTACACCATGTTCATTTTATTCATATCTTCTTGTGTAGTATACTCTTTTGTCAAAGCCATGTGTAGCTAAATTTCTAGTGTTTGAATGTAATGAACTCTAGAATGAATTTGTGATTAAGGCTTGTATGTTTTTAATAAAATCTTCATGTTTTGTGTGATTCACTTATATTATGCTTTATTCATTCGAATTGGTATATGCGCGATATTGATTTGAAGTTTATTTTTCATCCGGAAATCGAGAGATTCATGGTGAAATAGAACTTATATAAGTGAAAAGAGTTGCATGCAATCCTAGATATAGGGACGACATAAATCTTCCGGATTAGGGTCAAACCTGATATGGGAATTCACAAATCGTTATAATGTCTTTGTCTTGGGGGTTTTAACTAGAAAGATATTTCGATTAATCAACTTGAGATTAGAAGTTATTCGCGCTTGATAGAGGTTTAACTTAAATCGAATTTCTACGGTCCACATAACATGAGATTTTATTAAACGAGGTTGGTTTTTGCTTAAGGGCTTATGGTTGTATTTTTATCTTGTTGAATCACAAAAACATTCTAGAGGGATTTACATTCAAACACATTTCTAGCTCTTGATTTCTTAATTCTACAATCTACTTTTATTTGATCTTTTGTAAGTTGCAATTATTTTAAATTCTCTATTTTTCATTTTCCATTTTAACAAACAAAACTCTGAAAATTGCTAGATTAGATAACAAAAAGACGGTAATTATTAGTACTTACAATCCTCGTGGGAATGACACTCGGTACTCAATAATCTATACTACAAAACGATAGGTGCACTTGCCTACGGTTTTCTAGAGTAGCTTTTGAGCCATCAGCCATTTACGTCATTATTTGTCAAGAAAGGCATAAATTATCGAGGTACGTTTACTTGTATTATTCTTACTTTTATAGACTCGATATATATATTGCCATGTGCCTATGTGCTTGTCTTTCATAGTATCTCATACAAGTGCCATTAAGAGTTTTTTTTTTTAGATTTTTTTTTGAAAGGCACTATTCGATATTTGATTGAACATGTGTGATTTGTCAACTCTTGTTCAAATACTTCTTTTAAATGAGGTCTCAACTATATGCTATCGGATTTTCAAATTTCAAAAGAGACCTTTTGTAGCTTTCTTAAGCTTATTTGAGCTTGCATGATTTATTAGATTCTTGATGATCTTCTAAATGCATAGTATGTGTTTCTTGCTTCATGGTCTATATATATAGTGTATATTTCTACCATGCTCTTATGCAAGATATTTTGTGATTAATGATTGAGGCATGTTTTTACACTTGGGCTATGTTTCTTGCTTATATAAGCATTGCAGTTAATGAGTTTGTTAAGTTGTGTAGATGAAGTACTCCAAATATTAGTTGCCTCAAAATATTTGGATGTAAATGTTCTATTATGAACACCTTAGATCAATTGGATGCCCTATGATGATAGTGATGAAAAAGACAAAAAGGGTATTCCGGAACAAACTCGATGACCAAGGCAACATTGGTCGAACTAAGGCGAGGTTAGTAGCTCAAAGGTATTTTCAAGAAGAAGGTAATTGATTTTGATTTAACATTTGCACTCATAGCACACTTAGTAGCTATTTGCATTTTACTTGTCCATTCTTGTTTTAAGAAAATTTTAAGCTTTATCAAATGGATGTTAAATCCAATTTTCTCAATGGTTTTATTCAAGAAGAAGTCTATGTAAAACAACCTCATGGGGTTTAAAATTTTTCTAGGCCAAATGATTTTTATAAAAGGTCTTGTATGGTTCAAAACAAGTACCCCATGTATGGTATGATAGACTTAGCTATTTTTGCTAAATGATTTTACAAGAGGTAAAAATGATACTACTCTCTTTGTTTTTGAAAAAGGGCAAGATTGTTTGCTTGTGCATATTTATGAGAATATTTTTGGTGCTACTAATGAACACTTGTGCAAGATATGGTTTTCTAAGTTGATACTAGGTGAACTTGAGATGATCATGATGAGGGGAGCTCAAATTTGATCATTGGAATTCAAATTACTCAATGCCAAGAAGACGATTATATTTCAAAAGAACTCTTGAAGGAGTTAAGCATTGAAGAAAGAAGAACTATCTCAACCTCTATTGCTAAAGTTTGACAAAGGTTGAGAAAAGCATATCGGCCGACAAATAAATTCGAGGTATGTTTTCTTGTATTATTCCTATAGACTCGACATTCCATATGCCTTATGTCTATATGTTCGACTTCAAAAACTATCCCAACGAATCTCATTAAAGTGCCGTTAAAAGAAATTTTCAAATATTTGAAAGACACTTCTTCTTATGACTTGTATATCCATAGTTTTAAAACGTTCTTAGTTTTCGGGATAACAAGTCTGATATTTATTATACGGTTTTCCGTATTCAAAATATAGTTCGTCATAATCGAACTAAACATATTGAGATCGGATATTTTTTTTTTTAAAAAAAGGGGGATTGAGTTTTTAACAAAAACTTGAGATGTGTTTAATTCCGTCTCAAGGATAACTCGTGGACTTTTTAATCGTTAACCGCTGAGTATTTTACCTCATTTCGAGCTTGATTATGATATAATGTATATTGAATGAGGTCTACGTTTGCATTTTGCACGTTTTTAAAACTTAGGGGCGAAAAATGGGATTTTGGATCAAATTTCGTTTCAAAACAATCAAAAAAAACAAAGTGGGAGGCTGCTAGGCGGGACCGGCCGGTCGCCACCACTAGCTCGACCGGTCGCCCATGCCCTGGACCGGTCGCCCTAATCGATTTTTTGGTTAAAAATGGTTATGTTTCCAGACTTAGTCATTTTGGCTTATTTTGTCCATTTTTCGTCCCCTTCGAAATTTGCACACAAATTTCACTCCAGGTGAATAGATTATCTCCATCTTTTCGATTTCGCCCTCTTTTTTTAACCGAATGCTCAAACACAATAATAAAGGTGCGGAATGTAAACAACACGCGTTGATTTATAGTAGTTCAACCCACCTAGGGTCTAATCTACTACCACCCCAGTATATCCGAGATGAATTTCAAAAAGAAAAATAATTTTATTAATTACCAAAATTAATACAAATTCAACTTACAACACCTTGAAGAGCCTCACACTCTTCTTCAACACCACCTTTGAGATTACCACAATCTCTCTTGAAGATTACCACAATCTCCAACGACACCTTGTGAAGATTACCACAATCTTCAACCTTGAAGAATATCAAATTCTTCAACACCTCAACAAGAAGATTACCACAATCTTCTTACACCTAACACCTAGTTCACCCAAGTGTGTTCTTACCACAAGAACACTCACAAGGATATCTTGTGTTTGAATGACGACCACAAATTCAAGATTACAACTCGATAATGAATAATACAATTTAGTGCAAGTGTAATCAAGAATAACCTAGACCTCAAGGATGTGAAAGTGAATAGCTAGGCAAATTACAACAAGAAATAAGACAATGTAAGAAGAACAAGTGTATTATTGAGTGTATCTTGTTGTGTTGTAGTTTTCTCTCTTGTTGTGTTGCTTCAATTCTTCATCTATTTATAGAAGATGTTTTGTACATGATAGGCTCCTCTTGGGGACATGAATTCTGTAAAAAATACCAAGACAATTGAAGAAAAGAGCTATTAGAAATCAACCCCTCAAATTAAGGAAAAGCTATCTGCAAACTCAAATGATAGTTTCTTTGTCAAAATAGGGGTTCGACGAGGCCGTGCGAGAGATAAGTTGAAATTGAAAACTCGCAATTTTACACGGGGGGACCGTCGCGGGGTGCGGCCGGTCGCCGCCTCATGTTGGGACCGGTCGATCATGACCAAAATAGGGAAACAGATGAATCGTTCTTCTGGGGCTTCAAGACCGGCCGCCTAGGGTCGACCTGGTCGCCCCCCCTTTTTTTTCCTCCGTCCCTTTTTCTCGTCCAAAACTCAACACAGTGCGGGTTGCCCTATAGAGCGACGGCCAGGTCCGAACTGAAACATAAGTATTGTCCAATTTTATATCGAAAATAAACTCCAAGAGATACTCCGAAAAATAGTAAAAACATTTTAGACCAATCGGGAGTATTAGGACAACGTACAGGGACATTGTTTTGATGTAAAAATATTTGACACAAAATCATATAAAAGCGTTGTCCAATTTTGTCGAAAATAAACTTGAAGAAATACTCCGGAAAATATTAAAAACCATTTTAAATCATTTAGGAGTATTTGGACAACCTTTAAAAACATTGTTTTGGTGTAAAAACAAAATCATCAAAATCATGATAAAACCATTTATCAAACACATACTAATAAACGATCGATGTATTATTTTATATATTAACCATGATCATTAATAAATTATGACAATATTATAAAGAACAATATCAACCAAAACGAACTCTAAAATTCGATATATAAATAAAAAAAGAGGAATAAGATGAAAAATATTAATGATCAACAATTGATTAAATTTTTTCCAGTTAATTACTTAAATCCATGATTATGCCGGCCTAAGGCAACCTTGTTTTTTTTTTTTTTTAATAAATTGGGAGTACTGGTTGAGGGGAGGAGATAAATTTCAAATAAACTGAAAGATACATGGTTCGAACCCTGGTTAACACCATTATAAAGGGTTAATGATACTACTTGAGCTACAAGCTAGCTAGTGGTTTTATTTAAAATAAACTGAAAGATACAGGGTTCGAACCCCGGTTAACACCCTTATAAAGGGTTAGTAATACCACTTGAGCTACAAGCTAGTGGTTCCTAAGTCAACCTTGTATATATACTATATATTTTCATATATTGCCCCCGGCATAACTCATCAACTGGTGCAATAGATCACCTGAGTGATGTGATGTCCGCTCGTTGGCACCCGTAGCGTGGAGGTTCGAATTCGTCTGTTAACAGGTTGAGAAAGATTTCTAATTGTGTGATGACTCAATCAAAAACAGCTCAGGACCCTGACTCGTTAAACCATATCTCGCGATTCACCTTCTCCACGAAGCTCTAGGGACGAAATAGTAGGTCCATGATAAGGGGATGTACATGTTCATTCTTTTTTATGTATTTTCATATTACTTCAAGAAAAACACGGAGATTGTACTACTTTTGCATTAATGCATGAAAATGAAATCAACAAACACGTAACCACGAACAGACCCACACGCCAACCGTGCTGTTTACATTTTCAATATTTCACAAAATTACGTACCATACCAATTTAAAATTTAAAGAAAATACTCTTATATTTGCATGGCAACACCAATGGAAACACAATATTTACCTATATAATTCTTCAAAGACAATATTAAATAGCCCAAGAACACACACATACACAAACCATTTGTTGTCTTAAACATCCACAGTTGAAAATTAAGACAATGGGGTCTATATCATGTTTAATTTCCAAGAAATAACATAGAACTATCAGCAAAATTACATCGATCGTTAAGAACGAAATTAAAGAGCAAGGGCAACCCCTAGCCCTTATAAATACCATGCATAATAACTAACACACCATCATAAAACATATATAAAAAGCAGAAGAAATTATATAATTACGAAAGCGAGAAAAAATGAATTCTAACATTAATGGAGGGAGTAGCAGTAATGGCAAGAATAATGGAAGTGTTTTTCCGAAAAAAGGCGAAAAAGTGTCGACAAAGGTTGTCAAGAAAATAGCTGAGGGTTTCGGAAAAGCTGGCAAATCTGTTGCTGATGCTGCTAAGGATCATAAAAACAAGTCCAAAGTATCACCTGGTTAATAATATTAATTGTTTTGTTAATTCATGTAATAGATCAATTTAATTATGTAGTGTATACTTCCATTATTTAATTCAATATTACTGTTTTTTTTTTTTGTTTTTTTTAGTTTGATGTTTTTGTGGTGTAGTGTATTATTATGTATGATAGAATACAAATTTGTTGTATAATTCGCATGTTGTTTGATTTATTCTGTAAGTCCGTGCTTGTTATGGGCATGTTCAATGTCTATGTGAAATGAAATATATGGCAGATTAATTATTTCTATCTGAGTTTTTTTTTTTTTTTTTAATCTTTGCATGTCATGAGCTAATTTTCAAATGTGGTGATAAATTGGGGAGTTTTTAAGATGTAAATCTCATTTCATTTGTATGGAGTTATATATAGGCAAAAAGTTAGGTGTTGGAAGGATAAACATTTCATAATTTGTACATTCATGATCGGTTCACCTTTAATCATCCAGAAATTACATGAAAAAACTTACAAACAAATTTACTAATTAATTTGATGCTGGAAATTTATATTGAGTAGAGAGCTTTTGTTCAAATTAATATTTTAAATAGTATAAATATGACTTAAATTGCATTTTTGGTCATGTAAATATAAGGAGATGGCATATTTAGAGTCCGATAATTATTGTGTAGCAATTTCGGTCCCATAAGTATAAACAATTGGCATAGTTGGTCATGTAAATATGCTATGTAGCAATGTTTGTCCCATAAATCATGATTTTTAAGCAATTTTGGTCCTATAAGTTCTAAATTTGTGCAATTTTGATCCTGAAAAGGTGAAATGTGACTTGGCCAGTTGGGACCAAAATTGCACAGAAAATAAAATTTAGGGAACCTAAATTGCTACATATGATACTTACATTACCAAATATACCACCACTACAAAAAAACAATCAAATTCCAACGAAATAAAAAATTGTTGGAATTTTAGAAATTCCAATGAAAATTCCAACACCACAATAAATCGTTGGAAAATTCCAACAGTAATTCCAACGGTATACAAAACCATTGGAATAAACTATTGGAATGTCCGTTGGAATTAAAATTCCAACGAATATTCCAACCTTAAAATAAACCGTTGGAAAATTCTAATAGTAATTCCAATGGTAAACGAAATAGTTGGAATAAACTATTGGAAATACTATTGGAATTTTTATAATTTCAATGGATTTCCAACGCTGCAGCATACCATTGAAAATATTTCAACATAAATTCCAATAGTAGACAAGACTATTGGAATAAACGGTTGGAATTTTCGTTGGAATATAAAATT
Organism: Rehmannia glutinosa; assembly: GCA_016081115.2. Taxonomy (NCBI): domain Eukaryota; kingdom Viridiplantae; phylum Streptophyta; class Magnoliopsida; order Lamiales; family Orobanchaceae; genus Rehmannia; species Rehmannia glutinosa. The sequence continues at coordinate 4,974,589 of CM071928.1, forward strand.
CCAATAGAAATTCCAATATTACAATAAATCGCTGGAAAATTTGCAACGCTAATTCCAATGATAAATACAATCGTTGGAATAAATAGGGTTGTGCACAGTTCGATTACACGGCCGAACCGAACCAAAACTGGAAAATCGATTCGAACCGAAACCGAACCAAAAATTTTGGTTTTTGGTTTTTACTTTTATAATTTTGGTTATTCGGTTCGGTTCCCATCTAAAATTTCGGTTAACCAAGCCGAACCAAATAACCAAAATATATATTTTTTTAAAAATAAAATTAGGTTAAATAGCAACTACTTCAATAGCAAATTAGCAAGCAACAACTTTAATTAGGTTTAATAGCAACTTTAGTTAAAAAATTATAGCCATTTTTTCCAAGTTTGCAAACACATTGAGAGACACAAACAAAAAACAGAGACTAAATTGAAGTCTGAAACTCTTGACTCTCTCCAAAAAAAGTGATTTTGCAAAACAACTTTTGCTTCTATCCATCTCGACTCTATTTTGCAGACAACTTCTGAAAGTCAGTTTTTCTTCTTGCGTATAATTTCCAGAAAATTCCTAAAATGAAAAATGGCCATTTTTTGTCAAAACCGTTTCTCATTTCAGCCAACCGTAAATCACCGTACCAGCTCGAGATTCTGGAAAGTGCGTTGTTCTCCAATTCTACAAGGTGAATGATTCTGGTATTATTGGTAATTTGTTGAATTTTTATAGTGTTAAATCTATCATTGATTCGAGACAGAATTTTTGAGTATTACTACTACTATTATTTTTAGGTATTTTGATTTTGAAACCTTACCTTTTATTTTAGTGATGTTAACTGTTAATGAGATAGTGATGCTGCTGTTGTTGGGAGTTTTTGCTATGAGTAGTTTTTTATTGGAAAATTTGTGGTTATGTATAGCAAAATAAATCTCAATCCTAAGGTTGAGTACTAATCGATTTAAATATTCTTTCTCGTAACTAATAAATAGTCTAGGGAAACCATCAGCTCAGGTTTTTTGTAATGTCTTTGAGTTTTTTAAATTAAAAGTGACGATTAGCTCCTGGGCTTAGCCTCTCCAAGCATTGTTAAGACAACTCTCATGGATGGTCTGTCTTTAGGTAGCTTATTAGTGCAAAGAATAGCAATTCTTAGTAATAAGAGCATCTCTTCTTGAACATGTTTGGTGTTTCCAATATTGGGGAGAAATGTAGCTGTCAGGAGTATAGGCTAACTATTGTGTTTAATGTTGTGTTTGTTTTGGTTCTTGTTTGAATGATCCTTTAAATAGAACTACTGATGTTTGATCATTTGATAAAAGTTCTAGTCCAAGTTTTTACTCACTGATGAGTAACAGTGAAATTTGGTGTTTAGAACTTTAGATAGAGCTTGGACTCTAAAGTGGCCCTTTGTTTTTGTAGTAGGGCCAATAAAAAGTTTATCTAATAACTAGTTTTATTATGTGTCAAAAGTGAAAAAAGTTTCATGTGTGTTGAAAAATCAATTAGCTCTTACTTTCTAAACTATGGTTCAGAGTTCTAACGCTTTAGGGGCTTCTTTTTTAGTTATTGGATGATTGTAATTTTCTAATTTTCAAAACTTCTTGGTTTTTTTTTTGTAATTAGCCTAAACCTTTGGGGGCTATTTGTAATTATTCCTTTATTTATTTTCTTAAATCATGTTTACTTCTTCGTATCAAGTCTGCTATAGAACAGGACTTTCAATATTGAAAAATGATGCATACTTGTAGAATAATTTGCGTTAGTACTTTTATATTATCTTGTGAAAAAAAAGGGAAAGTAAATAACCATAATATGGACCATATTTACTTTAAGAGTGCTAAAGAAAAATCAAAGTTTCAGTCAATTCATGGAACCAGTAATGTATCTAAGTTCTCACTATGTTCTCTCTGGAACAAGGTTTTTGTTAGGAATATATATATAATGTGTATATTTCATCCTTCTTTTAGGGATTGGAGTTGGGGAGGGAAGCCACCATTCCCGAGGTGTATCATAAGCTAAACTATGATGAGAAAACTGGCAAGTGGACGAATTCTAAAGCTGAAATGTTTACGTAAGTATCTCATGTTTGGTTTCATAATATCTTTATATGTGTCATAAATTTCATATTATTTAATTTTATCTTTTGTATATTTTGTAATTTGTGTGTAGGGTACTTATGTGGAGCGTTTAGAGAGTGAATTGGCCTCCGTCTGTAGTCTTCTAGAAAAGCTCACGGGGGTATCACGCCCTTCTTCAACGGTGCAACCCGCCGTTCATGATGAAAATTTTGGAAATGGTATGCTTAATGATGCTAACGCGGATTTTGGGGTTGATGATGTGAAGCCCCAATTTTTATTCGATCATGTACTTGTTTCGTATCGTCTTTGTATTATTTTGACTATTTTACCGCGTCACTTTGACTGGTAGATATTAATGATATATATATATTTTGCATTTAATTCTTTTAAATTCTAATTGTGATCATAATCATTTATTAATTTTAATTCGCATTTATGATCACTTGGATGATCATCATTATTATTATTGGTGTATTTATTAGTCACCTTAGAATTTTAATAGACTATTTATTTTTGGGATTTATAATTTATAGAATTACGAATTCGATTTAGATTAAGGGATCATGAGACTTATAAGTGATCAAGGAAATCACTAATTATTTTGGAGATTGATATTTATTCATCTATTATCATCAATTTTGGGACAAAAAAAAATGTGGAATTACCAAAATACCCTTAGGGGGACTATGGCATTGGTGTATTTTTGGTGTAGAAATATCTCCCAACTCTTGTACATGTACACCTTGTGTATTCATCTTGTGTATTTTTACACCATTAATTCAAACCTACATCTTAAATTAATCCCACCATTTCAATCATCCAATTGGTCAAACAAGACCAATTTAAAAATTCCCCCCTAAGATTAGCATTTTGGCTAATTGTCCCTAATAAAGTTGCCTAAATATTACTTTCTTCCCTAATTCCCTCAATTATTACTCTAACTTATCATTTAATCAAAACAAAACAAAAATTTTATTCTTCCCATTTCATTTCACCAACACCAAATTTCTTCTAAGTCTTGTAATTCCTCTTACCTCTCTCTAAAAATCCTCCTACATCTCTCTACCTATTCTTCATCTTCTTCACTAACACTTAACCAAAACTTCAAGAATTCATCTCCCATTTTCTTCAAAAAATTCGAACCATATACACTACACAAGGTAAGAAATTTTCTTCTTCAATCTATTCTTATACCTTCTAGCTCATCTCTTTCACCTTCTAATTTAAGTTTGATTTTTGAATTTGAGGTATACCTAGAAGACCTTTGAAGAAGTTAAGAGACTAGTCATCTTGAAGAAAAATTGTGAAGAAGTTGGACTATAAGGTAAGAAATGAAAATTTTAGTACACTTTCTTCTTCTCTTCTATTTTCCAAATTTTGACACTCCATTTTCATTTTTGGAGTTTTAGGGGCTGACCTTGGAGGTTGACATTAAGGGTGACCAAAACCTTATACTTGGAAGCCATTACTAAATCACATTTTACTCACTACACAAGGTAAGTGTAGTATTTCCAATTTTCTCACCATCTTCTTCTTTTCTCTAAATTTTTAAACACATTCTTATAACTCCTATATTTTTTGATATTCCTTGACTTAGGGGCTGACCTAAGTCACTCCTTCATCGAGAGAGATTTATCCCATTTTCACCAACAAACCGATCTTTAAGGTGGGTGGAAAAATCCTTTCAACTTCTAGGTGTTTTAATTTGAAAATATGCATGTAGTATTTTGTTATTGAGTACTTGAGATATATATGATGTATTTCATGCTATTTTCTTGTATCAAGTTGGAAAAATTCTCAAGTGTTGCTCAAAAATGCGATTTATCAAAAAATAGGGCATACATGCACATTTTATTGTTATACTTGATGAAATTTTGTATGAGAAGGATATGTATGTGTATGACTCTTGAAATCTATGTTTTGAATGATTTATAACCTGGACAAGTCGAGCATAGTTGATTAAATTTTAATTTTTGGACTTAAAATGCAAAAATGGAAAGTTGGTGGACTTAATTGCAAGAAAATAAAACTTAAGGGACCCCTCTGTAATTTTCGATTTTTGGGACTGAACTCAGGTTCAAAAATTATGTTTTGACATTTTATTAAAGTTTTAAGAGTTTTTAGATAAATAAAATCAACCCTTAAAAGCCCAAGGACTAGATTGTAAAATTTGAGAAGTTTAAGGGCTATTTTGCAAATTTCGAAACTGTACCAGACCATAATTTTAAAATTTGAAATTTTAAATCTTAAGGGACTGGAAATAACATATTTTAAGTGTATTCCAAAAATCCAAGTGTTTAGAGCTTGGAAAGTAATTTTATAAAAATTGAGGGACCGAATTGTAAAAGATTAAACTTGAGGACCAAAATACAATTTCTAGGACTTATGCAGTCCATGCACCTGGAAATACTAATTTAACTATAACATAATTATATCTTGGACCCAAGGTTCAAATTTCATAACAAGTAGACCCCTAAAAGCCTTAAAAGCAATTATTTCAAAATGGGACAAAAATGAAATTTTTAAAAGTTAAGGGACCTATATTTGGTTCTTTTAAAAACTGCTTTTGTCCTAATATTCCACTGACCTTAGTAACATTTTACAACTAGAATCACATTAAAAGCCCTTCCGGTTTGTGAGTTCCAATTATTTTAAACTTAGAGCCCGAAATGGCAATTTTAACAAATTTGGGGCCAATATGAGAATCTTATAAAAAAACTCGACCTCAAAACTTCAAAAACCTGAATCTCTGAACAATTTGGAGAGTTTAGGAACTGACCTCATAATTTTTCAAGGTCGGGATATTTATTTATTAAATTTTTAACCCCAAAAGTATTGGTTTTTACAAAACGGCTAAATTGAAAATTTTCTTTTATCAAGGACCTAACTCAAATTATTTTTCTTTTACTAAAACAGCCCTGGACCCTCTGACTTCAATTCTTAATTAAAATATTTTAATTTCTCAAAAACCCTCGACTTATCGGACCGCCTGACCGATTAATACCCGATCGCGGCGACTTCCTCGTCTTGCGATTTGAATCTATAACGGGACTTATGTTCCACCTAATCATTCAAGATATCGAAGATTGCTTATCCTCCCGATAATCATCTTCATCCAAATAACTACACCAACGCCAGAAATACCTTACGCAAATTTTCGAAAACTTTTCATGAACTGCTTCCCGAATCAATATACTCGACTGCCTGGTTGACTACCTGAACGTGTATTTAGTTTCCTTTCTGAGTCAATTTGGTGTGTCGAGCTCACAGTCGGAATGGATACGTCGGGGATGGAACCGGGTAGCTCGACTGCTATTCCACTCTCTGGCCCCATCGTCCTAATCCCACAACTGAGGGACGGAGTTTGTCCAAGGGAAGCGGGTCGTAGTACTTAAGGTATAATCATGATTATGACATCCGAGCCTTGCTAGCTCCACTCGTGATTTTGTCTTTGCCTACGGAGCGATAAGGTGATGTGTCTTGACCATCTTACTTACGGGAGTTACAAGGAAGAACGAAGGAATCGGGCCGCCTCGATCCACACGATTCCGTAGTTAATCGGACCGCTTGGTTGGCGCTACAAACCGCACGCAACCGCTACTTGTATTGCATAGGTTGGCGCTACAAACCGCACGCAACCGCTTACTTGTCTTGCATAGAATTGGCGTTACAAACCGCACGCAATCCTCCCGATCGCTTGAACCATAGTACTGCGTGACCATGAATCGCTTTCTTAAATCGTATAAGTATATTACATAAATATATTTTTCATGACGCTTGTGGATCGTGTGTGAATTCATGCATCATCTCTCACGCGTTTTCATACAACTAAATTTCTCGCATTAACTATATATATCGCCACACTTGCACACGATCACCCCATCCACCGAGATTTCTCACCCCCTCCTCGCTTTCTAACCTTAGAAGATGACTTTGTCGAAGAAGTTCGAACCCCTTTGATTGAACTCTCGAGCTCCGCCCGTGAACTCATTTCCTATCGTTATCTATGTTCTTTGGACTATTTTCTTTTATTTTTCGATGTTGGAGTCTTTTATTTCCTTTGAAATTCGGATCTGTAATTGAAGAGCGTAGGACCCATTTGACACTTAAGTCATGTGATATGATGTGTACTTTATTCCTAGTTCCTCCGACTCGTAAGCTATTAAGTTGTTGGGATGTAATTGTAATCTTGTTGTACTTGTAGTTTTCCGCTGCTTTAGACCTTGTTTCACTTGGGATTGTTGCATCGTTTTCTAGAATATTGGGTTTATTTCTGTTTAAGTGATTGATCGCCGTCGCGTCACGTTTGGGGCGTGACAGATGAAGATGTGGGGAATGGTGATGATGATTAAGGAGACTATTGATTTGTTTGTGTTGGCTTTATTTTTTGTTGGATGATTTGGGTGTCGTTGATGATATTATTACTTTTAGGATTGTTGATTTGTTTCTTTTATGTTGGACAAATATCGTACATTTGTAAATATTTGATATCGACTTTTTATGATATTATATTTGCACGTTGTCGCTAATAGATTAACTGTTTTAGAGGGTCAAAAGTATTTGACACCGACTTTACCTGTCTCTTTGGGTAAGGAGCCTAATTGTAAAACTAGAATGATTCGATTTTTGATAGTTGATGCACCGTCTTCCTATAATGTCATGTTGGGTAGACCGGCACTAAATGCTTTCCAGGCTGTGGTGTCGGTATACCATCTGAAAATGAAGTTCCCTGTGGGAGAGGAAGTAGGTGAGGTCGGTGGTGATCAATATATGGCTAGAAAATTGTATGTAGAAAGTATTCAGAAGGCAGAAAGGGGGAGTGCTTTTGATGATGATAGAAACAAAGACAAGTTGATTAGGTTGGGCCAGCGGTGGAGCACGTCCAACCTAATGAGGAAATGATGATGGTCGAAGTGGTGCCAGGTGACCCTGATAAGGTCACCAAGGTCGGAAGGAGTTGCCTCGATGAATCGAGGATGAGCCGGTGGAGTTTCTAAGGAGTAATGTGGATGTATTTGCTTGGACAACTAAGACCTGGTGGGGATTGATCCGAGCATTACGAGCATATGCTTAATGTTAATCCGTCATATAAGCCGGTGAAACAAAAAAAAGGAATTTCGCCCTAAGAATGATGCTATAATTCGGGCGGAGGTGCAAAGTTGTTGAAAGCAGGGCACATCAAAGAAATCCAGTTTCCGAATGGCTATCTAATGCGATTGGTTCCAAAAAACAGAGGATGATTGGCGCATGTGTGTGGACTTTAGGGATTTGAATCGTGCTTGCCCTAAGGATTACTACCCATTGCCCCAATTGATCGGTTGGTGGATTCGACGCGTCGGTGTGAATCCGCTTAGTATGATGGATGCGTCGCAAGGATATCATCGGTCAAAGGCTAAGCGTAAGAAGACCAAAAAAGGGTGTGCTTCACCACCTTTTTGGTACCTTCGTTATGTAATAATGCCATCCGGATTGAAGAATCGCGGGAGCCACATACCGAGGTTGGTGGATAAGATATTTGGGGAAGCGGCTTCGGCGGGGAACATGGAGGTGTACGTGGATGATATGTTGGTCAAAAGTATAAAGGATATGGATCATGTGCGTGACCTAGCTGAAACGTTCGACACCTTGAGAAAGTATAGAATGAAGTTGAGCCCCAAGAAATGTGCTTTTGGGGTCGCCTGGAAAGTTTACATGGTGACGGAGAGAAAGGAATAGAGGCCAACCGGAGAAGGTCGGGGCCATCGAGAGATGGCACCGCCTCGGGATGCCAAAGATGTGCAAAGATGTTTAACAGGTCGGCTAGCGGCTCGAATCGGTTTATTTCGCGCTTGCGGAGAGGAGTTTGCCCTTTTTTAAGGTCTTGAGGAAAGCCAAAAAGTTTGTTTGGGATGAGGAATGCCAAAAGGCTTTCGAGGACTTGAAAAGTTACTTGGCTGACCTGTCATTGCTAACTAAGTCGTTGCCTGGGAAGCCCTTATACCTCTATCTCCCTAGGGGGGGCGGGGTTAGCACGGTCTTGATCAGGGAGGAGAGATCGGTTCAGAGGCCGGTGTACTATGCCAGTAAGGTTTTGAGGAATGCCGAGCTGCGGTATGCGGAGATCAAGAAGGCATGTTTAGCCTTGGTGGTGACTGCGAGGAGACTTCGGCCGTATTTCCTTTCGCATAAGGTAATCGTCCGAACTAATCTTCCGTTGAGAAATGTGATGAGTAAGCCCGAGGTAGCGGGGAGGTTAGTGAAGTGGGCTATTGAGCTAAGTGAGTATGATATTGAATTCGAGAGCAGATCGGCCATTAAAGCTCAGCCTTTGGCAGACTTTGTTCAAGAATCAACAAGGGATGATAACAGAGAAGGAACTTGGGTGATTTACGTGGATGGTTCAGTAGGGAGCTCGGGATGTGGTGCTGGTATTGTCTTGATCAGCCCACAAGGGATCGAAAATGACTTTGCTGTGAGGTTGGAGTTCAAGCTATCTAATAATGAGGCGGAGTATGAAGCATTCATCAGAGGAATGCAAATGGCCATTGAGATGGGGGCTGTTAGGATGGTGGTTTACATGGACTCTCAGCTCGTCCATAAACAGGTTATGGGAGAGTTCGAGGTTAGGGAAGAGAGGATGAAGAGGTATGTTTAAGCATACCGAGCTTTAGAGGGGAAAGTGAGAGAAATCAAGATATGTCAGGTCCCAAGGGAGGAGAATGGTCGGGCGAACTTTCTAGCAAAAATGGCCAGTTCGGCCTTGGAGAATCAAGCTAAACAGATCACACTTTTGGTGGCAAAAGAAACCGACCGGGTTGGAGGTTGGAGAGATTGAGGAGAAAGAGGATTGGAGGCCGGCTATCATAGCTTATCTAAAAGAAGGGGTCTTACCAACAGGTAGGCGTGAAGCGGCTCTGAAAAATTCGTGCGACACGTTTTTGCATTATCGGGGACAAGTTATATAAGAGAGGCTTCTATGCCTTTGGCTTGAGGTGTTTGAGTGGAGAAGAGGTGCGTATGTGCTGAGAGAGATGCATGAGGGTTATTGCGGGAATCACATGGGAGCAAGGATTTTGATGAAGAAGTTCCTTAGAGCAGGGTATTTTTGGCCTTACCTGAAGGGGGAAGCAGAAAAGTTGGTGAAAGCATGTGAAAAATGTCAGATCCATGCACCTTTGGTACATCGACCGGCGGAGGAGCTCATGACAATGAGTTCGGCATGTCCATTTGCAAAGTGGGGAATTGATATTGTTGGTCCCTTTCCTCCGGCTTCAGGTCAGAGGAAATTCTTGATTGTGGCAATCGACTATTTTAGCAAGTGGGTGCAGGCAGAACCTCTTGCTAAGATAAATGAGGATGCAATGATGAAATTTATTTGGCAAAACATAGTGTGTCGGTATGGAACGCCTCGGATCTTGATATCAGATAATGGAACGCAGTTCGCGGGGGCAGAAATCCGAGCTTGGTGTGAGGAATTGAAGATCAAGCAAAAATTCACGTCGGTGGCCCACCCACAGACCAATGGGCAGGTGGAAGTGACTAACAGAATTGTTGTCCAAGGATTGAAAGCTCGGCTGGAGAAGGTAGGAGGAGCGTGGGTTCGAGAGCTCATCTCGGTGCTGTAGGCTTATCGAACTAATCCGAAGGGGGCAACTGGTAAGGCTCCGTTCAGTTTGGTGTATGGTATGGATGCTGTGATACCGGCAGAGATCGGGATGGAAACACATCGGGTTCAGAATTTCGATAAAAATACTAATGAGTTGTTGATTCGAGAAGCAATGAATACGATAAATGAGAAAAGGGAGATGGCATTTTTGCAGATGGAAAAGACACGAGGAAGGATCAAAGCAGACTATGACAAGAAAGTAAAGAAAAGGGCCTTCCAGGTCGGTGACTTAGTTTTGAGAAGGTCAGATGCTAGCAAGAATAAAGGGAAACTGGATGCGAATTGGGAAGGACCACTTCGGGTAGTGAAGGTGCTGGCAGGAGGTGCGTACGAGCTGGAAGAGATCGGAGGTTGAAACCTCCCGAGGGCTTGGAACAGATGCAATTTGAAGAAATATCATTCCTAGAATAGAGAAATATCTGATGTAATTAATCTACTCATTTTGAATGAAATGATCCGCTGCCATACATTATGAGTTCGGAAAGTGGAAATGATAAAAACTGACAAGTATTTGGAGCTCAGCTCGAGCTAGTCTCCAAATACTTGGGGCCATGAGGCCATGCGAGGAGCTCGGCTCGAGCCAGCTTCCTTTGATGAAACTGACAAGTATTTGGAGCTCAGCTCGAGCTAGTCTCCAAATACTTGGGGCCACGAGGCCATGCGAGGAGCTCGGCTCGAGCCAGCTTCCTTTGATGAAACTGACAAGTATTTGGAGCTCATCTCGAGCTAATCTCCAAATACTTGGGGACACGAGGAGCATAGTATGCCAATCTTTTTTGTAAAAAATAATAATAATAATAATAATAATAATAATAATAATAATAATAATAATAATAATAATAATAATAATATAAATAGTAATAACAAAATACAGCCTGAGTTGTACTTTACAAGCCCGAATTGTGATGAAAGAATATTAGACAAGAGATCAAGAAAATGAAAGTGCGAAGAAACTTCATTGATCATTCAAAATAATTACAAGTGCATAATGAAAAACTACAAAAGTAGAACCGAACTTCTAAGTAGTAGGAAGAACATTTTCGGTGTTCAGGTCGTCTATGGAGATGGTCACATCATCTATGAGAGTGAGATCAGGATCATCATCCGGGATTTCCTGAACTTGAGAAGGGCCTGCGGGAAGCTGAGGGGTTGGCTGATCTCCGGGAGCTTGAGAAGGACCTCCCGAGCTGGAGGCAGGGTGGAGGATGAATGGAGCAGACAGGGATTCTATGAACACCTCCACAAGAGCAAGATTAAGGGAGCGCCTCTTCAGAGAGCACGAAGCCCTTTGGGGTCGAGCAAGACCTTCCCGGGACCTTGCAATCGAAGGGCTTGGTAGTGATACACGCGTTCCCGAGCCAAGCTCACCGGTCAAAAGCAAAGCCGTAGTACTACATGGCGATGAAAAGAACTTTGATAAATTCCTGTAGAGCTCGAAATGCTTGCTTCACCCTCTCCCGAATAGCAACTATTGAAGAGCCTTCGGGAGGTGAGGAAAAACTTTTGGCGACCGGCTTGATGCCCTCACCGGCTTGATCGATATCGACAAAGACAAATGATCCGAGATCACTCGGCTTGGTCTTGAGATCGCATTATCGCCTCCAAAACCTTTATCTTGGCCTCTGAGAGGCCACTGAAATTTTATCGACCTCCTCCCTATCCTCAGATATCGGCTTCTCCTCTAGGAGTTTAGTCTCCCGAGCTTTCACCCGAATGCACTACTTAAAATTATTGAGCTCGGCAATATTGGAGGGATCAGCAAAACCGACCCGAGCTCGGGAGATCAGTGCGGCTAGTTAGCGCCTCGACTTTCGAGTGGTTCAAGCGAGAAAGAGCTCACCACCAAAGATCACCGATCACCGAGCTTCTCCAAAGCGATTGGTCGGGTTCTGGCGATTGCCGCTGGGCGTATTGGATGGAAAAAGTTCCATCGTTGTTCTTCAGGATGGAATTGCCTGTGAAAAAGGTTTGGTTGGGTGTATGAATGGGAGTGCGTGAGAGAGAAAGAGCAGCAGTAGGAGGTGTGGTGGTCTTCGCCTTCTTGCGCCTCTCCCGTCTTTGTCCGACACCCGACCTCTTGGGAGAGGAGGTCGGATAGAAGGTTGAGTCCCCGGCTCGTGAGATCGGCCATCACTACGGCAATCGTGTCGTCGTCGCCGAAGTAGAGGAGGCGACCTCCGTGGCTCGGGGCGACGGCCCTGATGAAGGAGGAGTGAGCCGAGCAATTGGTTGATCCTCGTCATCCAAATCGGCAACCATCTCAGTGCCATGAACATATCCGTACAAAGAGGAAGGATTAGCTAATGAGTAAGAATAAAACAAATCAACTGCAAAAATGACAATTACCAATGTCACAAGGCAAGGGGGCCACGATGGGGCTCAGCTCAAAGTAATACAGAAGGGATGGAGTTATAAGGCGAGAGAGGTCATACTTGACCAAGGTGAGCTTATTTATCTGAGGTTGGAGATTGGGAGACTGATCTCTGGGGTTGTGTTTGCGTTGGAGAGGAAGGGTCCAGGTCCAAGCAATAGGAAACCCCCAAACTCGGGGGGGAGAAATAAAAAAATATTTGTCCTTCCAGAATTTGTTGGAGGAAGGGTAATTGCTTAAAAACTGAGCATCACCTCGGGAGGTGATGTAGAAAAGACCCTTGGTGGTCGAGCTCTTTATTTGGAATAGGGCGAAGAATAGTTCCAGAGTGGGTTCTATGTCTAAATACTTAGTCAAAATTATGAAGCCGGCCAAGATACGGAAGGAGTTCGGAGCTAGTTGATTCAAGGGCACCCTGGAGAGCTCGGACACCCCAGCCATGAATGGATGGATGGGAAATCGGAAGCCGCCCTCTATCTGACCTGCAAAGAAGGCTAGGGCATTGGGTGGAGGCCGGTTAGGTCGATCGGAACTGCTGGGTAAATAGAGTTTAAAAGAGGAAGGAATTTGGGCTGTTCTTTTAATGGTTTGAAGATTGGAGGCTGATAGGGTGGTCTCCCTAAAGTCGTGTGGATACACGGTAAAGGACCTTAGAGCCTCGAGCTCGGATCTCTATGTTATCAGAGTCCTGACCCGAATCAGAACTGGATTCGTTGGCATCAGGATCCGATGGACGGACACCGGTGAGAGAGAGTGGTGGTGGGAGGGAACCCATCGTTATCGCCCACCATTCTAAATCGGCGACGACCGGGTCCGACGGCGTCGAGTGAGAAGAAGAGGATGCCATATTGAAGAAAAGAAAAACTGGAAAGGAAAGGGTTACTTCTCGGATAAAAATAGGAGGTTGAAGGAGGAAAGTAGTACCGAGCGTGAAACTTTCAAGCCTACCTAATCTGGAGAATTCCACCTAGGAGAAGAAGAGTATTTGCTTGGGAGAAAGCTCTGAAATTTGAAGGAAAGGAAAGTGAAAAATGGAGGAGGAAGACGGCTTTTATAAGAGGAGAGAGAAGACAAAGAGGTGCCTCGATTTTCGAGGAGACGTTTGACGGTCTACGAGGAGTCAGGAAGCTGAAAAGACGTCTCATCAATCACATCCGCGTGTCAGGTACTCGAGAGGCCAAAGGGTGGCATGAATTTCAAAAGCCAAGAGTCGGCGGGAATGTGAAAAGCACAAACCCTAAATACTAGGTCAGCTCGGCCTATCAACAACTATGGTTGAGGTGCAGATCAATCCATAGTTGGGGGGAGGAATTGATAAGGGCAAAAGATTGTCTGGACCGACCTGACCAGGCTTATGACATTGGGCCGACCTGGTAAGGCCCAAAGTATTGGATCTGATTAAAGATTAGATCGGCCGATCTAAGGAGGCTTACAGTATGGGGCTGATCTTCTAAGGCTTATGAGTATTGGGCCGACCTACTGAGCCCATACATTGGTGGGAGGCCTATCATATTGGGCCGACCTGTTAAGGCCCGAGTACGAGTGGTTCTGAAGGGATGTTTATTGGGCCGACCTGTGTAAGGTCCGTTGTATTAAACCGACATGTCAAACCTTGCACGGCTAAGGCGATCTGTTGTTGATCCGTTGTATTCTATAAAGGACTTCGGGGGTACAGTTGAGCTCGGCCCAAAAGATGTATGAGGCAATCGAGGATGCCTTGAAAGAATTAAAGGGCTTTACACCAATAGATCGGGGCCGAGTGTTTTTGAAACAGTCGGAGCTATGGTCATACGGGCGTAAAATTAGGGTTTTTAAGAGATCCGATCCTAATCTAATGATGACTCGACACCAAATCGTAACTTAATCCCTGATTTTACGGAACCCTAATCCTAGCTAAGGTATAAAAGGCCCAAGCCCAGGTTCATTCTAACATAATCTCATTTTTTTACTGTTACATTGCTTTTTTCTCTCTCTAGCCTTTGCTTTCTTTCCAAGACACTGACTTAAGCATCGGAGTGGGTACGCCGGAGCCCCCCCTCCGGTCCCCCTTGTGCAGGTTTCACGGTGGACTTCGTATTGGAAGGTGATCGGCGAGGAGAGGTCGTTTTTTGGAGCAACCACAAACACAATTCCATTTTTATTTCTAGAAATCAACAGGAAAATCATGAGCAAAGGGTGTTTTTCTTCCTTGGAAGTAATTAATTAGCAGAATATTCAATATAAAAAAAATGTTTAATTTTGTGATCACTTAATTAACTTTCACAATTGGGATCAATTCTTGTGCTCCAAGTCTTAAAGCCTGTGTTGTAAGAACAATTGACCCGAGTTCGATCTCATATAAGTGCGTGTGTCTCATTCCCTACTATACCCATTATACTAAAAAAAATTACCTTTCAGAATTATATATATTACTTTATATTTAAATAAGCATATTTTGCCCAGCTAAATTACAAAAGGTTTTGAGCATGGAGTTAATTAAATGATCATTACCATAATATGATTTCAGAAAGAAAAAAAAATCCATACGTTTAGGAAATAAAATAATATTTTGGGATGTTTAAAATAGAAAAACTAGTGCATTAATGGGCAAGTCTGGCAATTTCTCTGACAAATCCACAAATAAAGTGCGTATATTAAAATATTGAACTAATTATCACTAATTAATTAATGCCAAGCTAAATTACATTAAAACAAATAATGATAAAAAAAAAAGTAAGATGATGATAGGTGAAAATGGGAGCATCATTTTGGTTGATCTTGAATTCCATAACTTTCCGCGTAATTACTAATTAATAATTAAATGATTTGCCTAAACCAATCATTTATTATTTGATTATTAAAAAAGTATTGTCCAAATTCCAAACTTTGACACGAACTCTTTGGTGATTATGACCATAATTTGCTTTTCTGATCTTCCAATATAATGTACCATGCTTAAGCCCCCATGCACCCCGGCCCATGCAAGAATTAGTCGGCAATACATAAAACACACACACTAGGTGTTGGTCTCTAGTCTAAATTTTATATTTATGTTCTTAGAAACTTATAAAGAAAAATTAAGTCATTTTGTATTCCAAAATATAAGCAAACCAAACATTGGTTCAATTATTTTAATGTAACTTTTTTAGTTATAATTGATTATGCTCTCAAATATAGATTGACTTGTAGTGAAACATAGGGCGTGTATGGTTTTCATTCCAATGAGAAAAATCAATTTCCATCCAATTGAGATAAAATCTCAATTTTTTTATTGAAAATTGTGTAAAATTAAGTGAAAATATGTTTTGTTATAAAAATTTTGATGTAGAATTTATAGGGTTAAAATTTGAAAATATGTTTGGTTTAGAATGTTGCTTTGGATTCTGTTATTGGAAATTGTGATAAGATGATAATTTTTATATAATATATAAGTTGTGGGACCTCATGATTGATGTTTGTAGAAAAATAATAATATATAATTGGATGAAAATGATAGTGGTGGAACCCATATTGAATATTTAATTTAGAAATGATAAATCATGTGGAATTGTGGATGTAGTGTACAGTAGTGTGGGACGTCACAATTATATAATATAAGATTAAAATTGAGTATGTGGTGGTGTAGTGGGTCCCACTAATGTGGTATAGGTTGAAAATTAGAGATATATAGCTGTAAGAATTGAGAATATAGAATTGAGATTGTAAACTGGGAATTTGAAAATGGAATATTTCTAATAGGATTGGTAAAACAAAAATGATTTATATATCTAGCTCAAACAGTAAAAAGTTGGAAATTCTCCAATGAGATGGAAACCATACAAGCCTAATTTTCGCATATGAAAAATAAATACAGAAAACCTTATACTCAGAGGCAAATTAATTAAGGTGGTCAAACGGAGAGGAAAACAATTAATTGGAAATTATCATCCCCGACGTCCATACTAATAAACGATCGATGTATTATTTTATATATTAGCCATGATCATTAATCAAATTATGACAATATTATAAAGAACAATATCAACCAAAACGAACTGTAAAATTCGATATATAAATAAAAAAGAGGAATATTAATGATCAACAATTGATTAAATTTTTTCCAGTTAATTACTTAAATCCATGATTATGTCGGCCTAAGTCAACCTTGTTTTTTTTTTTTTAATAAATTGGGAGTACTGGTAGAGGAGAGGAGATAAATTTCAAATAAACTGAAAGATACAATGGGGTCTATATCATGTTTAATTTCCAAGAAATAACATAGAACTATCAGCAAAATTACATCGATCGTTAAGAACGAAATTAAAGAGCAAGGGCAACCCCTAGCCCTTATAAATACCATGCATAATAACCCTTTCATGAACAACACAACATATCATAAAACATATATCAAAAGCATAAGAAATTATATAATTACGAAAGCGAAGAAAATGAATTCTAACAATGGAGGGAGTAGCAGTAATGGCAAGAATGGAAGTGTTTTTCCGAAAAAAGGCGAAAAAGTGTCGACAATGGTTGTCAAAAAAATAGCTGAGGGTTTCGGAAAAGCTGGCAAATCTGTTGCTGATGCTGCTAAGGATCATAAAAACAAGTCCAAAGTATCGCCTGGTTAATTAATAAAATTATTTGTTTGTTTCATGTAACAGATCGATTTAATTAGGGAAAATTAGATAATTGGTCCTCTAAGTTGGCCTGTTCAGACTTTTGGTCCTCTAAGTTGGCCTATTTGAAAATTAGTCCTCTAAGTTATGAAATTTCAGACTTTTGGTCCTCTAAATTGGCTTGTTTGAAAATTAGTCCTCTAAGTTATAAAATTTCAGAAATTTCGTCCGATTTTGACCGAAATTTTTTCAATCCGCCGAAAATTACTGACTAGGATCTAAAACGACGTCGTACGAGCACAAATCTCTTTCAAGAGTATGCAAAACATCAATTTCCACGCCTAACAACCATAATATCATCTCCCCGGATTATCAGTCGTCCAAGAAGTCCGTACTTGCGCTCGTTTTCCACACGCAAGTACGGACTTCTTGGACGATTGATAATCCGGGAAGATGATTTTATGGTTGTCAGGCATGGACGGTGATGTTTTGCATACTCTTGAAATGAAATTGTGCTCCTACGATGCCGTTTTAGATCTTAGTCAGCAAATTCCGGTGGATTGAAAAAATTTCGGTCAAAATCGGACGAAATTTCTGAAATTTATAACTTAGAGGACTAATTTTCAAACAGGCCAACTTAGAGGACCAAAAGTCTGAAATTTCATAACTTAGAGGACTAATTTAAAAAAAGACCAACTTAGAGGACCAAAAGTCTAAACATGCCAACTTAGAGGACCAATTTTCTAATTTTCCCATTTAATTATGTAGTATAACGTCCATTATTTCATTACTGTTCGTTTATTTTTTTAGTTTGATGTTTTTTGTCTTTAAGTTATATGTGTGTCTGGTGTAGTGTATTATTATGTACGCAAGAAAAATTGTTGTATGTCTATATATATATATATATATATATATATATATATATATTGATAGGTGTCTATATATATGTTTATTCTGTAAAGTCCATGGTTTGTTATGGGCATGTCCTATATATATGTGAAATGAAATATTGTTGGAATTGGTCTTTGAGAAATTGGGTGTTGACTCGATTTTGACCAATTAATTAAGTGGTTTCCATTTGTGAAAAATGGAATTAAATTATTTGTAAAAATTCTACTAAGAGAGTAGATGAGAATAGCATTTGAAATTTCTCAAAACCGATTCCGGGTGAATGAGAAATTAATGCTAGAAGTTAGCCACTTAACACAAATAAATGGTATGGAAAATGGAAAAATATGGGGGAGGAGAGATGCTCCATCCCACATAGGAAAAGGATGAAAAGTTTGCACACTTTATTTATCCCAAGTTGGACAAATGGGTTTGGGCCTCAAAGGCATCCAAGTTTTTAAAGGGGAGAGGACCTACATGCTTGTGGGTTTGGTTCAAAGCACAAGCTCGTGGCTCGTGGGCTTGGGCTCTTATTCTTTTTGAACCAAAAACCTTTAAAAAAAATAAATGTTTAATTAATTTTTGTAATTAATTAAATAGATTTAATTAATTTTCGTAATTAATTAAATAAGTTCAAACTGGAAAGCTTCGGCTCGCGCATGGCGGAGCACGGCCCGACTCCTACAGAGTTGGAGCACCCGCGCACGAAGACGGCGCACGCCCGTGCGTCGGTCGTCTTGCGAAGAGTTGGAGCACCGCAAGACGGCGGCGCACGGCCGTGCGCCCGGTCGTGCTCCCCTGCGCAGTCTTGTCTGCCTGCTCGATCAAAATGTACCTTTTCGAGCCTACAGACGCGATTTTCCGTACGGGCACTTCATTGCCTATAATATTGGAGCCCCTGCAGATGATTTGGTACACAAAAAACACAGATAATAACCTGTCATTTGCATCATACGAGCATATTGATTTTTCCCTTCATTCAAAGCTTGAAAGTTCGAACTTTTGTTTGTTCGATGTTGTTCCGGTTTTGCTGTGCTGCTAATCGGGACTGCAAAGTCGTTGTATCTTAGAGGCGAACGCCAGAACCATAAGCACTAGTATACGGGGCATTTTCGTCTTGCGGAGACAGAATCGAATTCTGGCCTCGACTTAAACTATACACTATTCAGCCATTTTCTGAAAAACAGAAACCTTTCACCATAAATTTTACCAAACAATCGCAAGACGAAAATCTCTCTTTATTCCTACGTTTCTGTTGAAGACGATGGCATCCAGTTCGATCTCGTTCACACCCATGGCTGCTGCTCCCGCTCACGGCGAAAAGCCGCCCAAGTTTTCTGGTGCCGACTTCAAACGTTGGCAAATGAAGATCTTTGTTCTACCTCACTACTTTGGGGTTGGCTCGTTTCCTAAAGGGATCTACCCCCTCGCCGCTTGAAGAAGACGAAGTTGACAACAACCGGAGAATCGTTGTGGATGTTTGGCATAACAAATGATTTTCTATGTCGCAACTAAATGCTTGAACGGGCTAGACGACACTCTCTACAATGTCTATAGACGTTGAAGACGTCCAAGGAATTGTGGCAATCCTTGGAAAATAAATACAAGACGGAAGATGCGACAAAGAAATTTGTTGTCGACAAATTCTGGAGTACAAGATGGTTGACACCAAGACGGTGATCACCCAAGTTCGAGAGATTCAAATCATCCTTCACGACTTAATGCCTGCGAAGGAATGCTTTTGAATGAATCCTTTCAAGTGGCCGCAATTATCGAAAATATGCCGCCATTGTGGAAGGACTTCAAAAACTACCTCAAGCACAAGCGCAAAGAGATGGGGCTTGAGGATCGATTGTTCGGCCGCGTCGAAGAAGAACCGGAAATCGATATTAAAACCAAGAAATCGAATGGAGGCTAAGGCCAATCTTGCCGAGTCGAGCACTAGCAAGAAACGTAAGCACTTCGGGAAGGAGAAAGCGAAGGCCAAAAGTTCAAGGAATTGCTACAATTGTGGCAAACCTAACCACATGGCGAAGGATTGCCGACACCCGAAGAAGGGAAATCAAGGTGGCAACTAACAAGCCATGTGACGGAGGACAAGTCGGTTCCAATAGACTTGCATCGAGCTCGATCTCTTCGCCGTTGTGTTTGAAGCCAATATGGTGGATAACCCAAGGGAGTGGTGGATAGATATCGGGGCTACTCGTCACATTTGTGCCGATAAGAGATGTTCTCCTCCTACACTCCGATCAATGGAAGAAAGTTGTTCATGGGAACTCCTCGACTTCCAACATCGTTGGGCTTGGAAAGGTGGTGCTCAAGATGACTTCCGGAAGGAGCTTACGCTTGTAGATGTCTTTGCATGTCCCGGACATCCGCAAGAACTTGGTTTCCGGTCCGTTGCTTAGCAAGGCGCCGCTTTTAGACTAGTGTTTGAATCCGACAAGTTTGTAATGACCAAGAATGGTCGCTTTTATGTAAAGGTTACCTTGATAAGGGCCTGTTCAAAATGTCAGAATATAATTTTCCGCCAAGAGGCGAAGAATAAAAAAACGTTACTTGTTTACTTGTTGGATTGTTCTAATTTATGGCATGATAGATTATGACACGTAAACTTCAACACAATTAAAGGTTAGTGAATCTGGAATTAATACCTACGTTTAAAACCGATTCACAAGACAAATGCGAAATTTGTGTTGAAGCAAAATTGGCCAAGGCAATCACGTTTCATTCGGTAATGAGAATTACCAAACCACTCGAGTTAATTCATACGGATGTGTGTGACTTAAAACTTGTGCAAACTCGAGGTGGGAAAAAGTACTTCATAACGTTTATAGACGATTGCACAAGATATTGTTATGTATATCTTTTGAAAAGCAAAGATGAAGCTTTAGTAGCTTTTAAAACTTATAAGAATGAAGTTGAAAATCAGCTTAATTTGAAAATTAAGATGATTCAAGTGATAGAAAGCGGAGAGTATCTTTGCTCCGTTTGAAGAATTTTGCTCGGAAAGCGGGTATAATTCATCAAACGACCGCACCTTACTCACCTCAATCAAATGGTGTTGCGAAACGCAAGAATCGTACTCTTAAGGAGATGATGAATGCGATGTTATTAAGTTACGCTTACCCCAAAACTTGTGGGGGGAAAGCCATACTTTCTCGAACTACATTCTTAATAAGATCCCACACAAAGGTAAAAATGAAACTCCATATGAGTTATGGAAGGGACGTAAACCGTCATACAAATACCTTAAAGTGTGGGGGTGTTTGGCTAAAGTCGAAGTACCTAAGCCAAAACAAGTAAGAATTGGTCCGAAGACGATCGATTGTCTTTCATTGGATATGCTAACAATAGTAGTGCATATCGCTTTTTAGTGCACAAGTCAGCTATTCCTGATATAAATGAAGGTATGATCATTGAATCAAGGAATGTTGTATTCTTCGAGTAAACGGACTTATGAAACTGCAAGGTTACCTCAAAGTGATGATGAAGAGGAACGAAGACGCATAAAAAGGACAAAAGTAGCTAAGTCTTTTGGTCCGATTTTCTAACTTATATGTTAGAAAACGAACCCGAACTATTCAAGAATCATTGTCTAGTCGAGCTCCTCTCTGGAAAGAAGCTATCAATAAAGAGATAGATTTCATCATGCAAAATCACACTTGGGAGTTGGTTGATCTCCCACCGGTTGCAAGCCTTTGGGATGCAAGTGGATCCTTAAAAGGAAGTATAAAGCGGATGGATCTATTGACAAGTATAAAGCCCGATTGGTAGCTAAAGGGTTTAGACAAAATGAGGATATGACTTCTTCGATACATATTCTCCTGTCACGAGGATTACGTCCATTCGTGTTCTCATTGCTATTGCGACTTTGCATAATCTTAAGATACATCAAATGGACGTTAAGACGCTTCTTGAATGGGGAACTTGAAGAGAGATTTATATGGAACAACCCGAGGGTACATTGCACCCGGTCAAGAGCGAAAGGTGTGTAAACTTGTTAAGTCACTTTATGGATTAAAACAAGCACCTAAGCAATGGCACGAAAAGTTTGACTCGACTATGAAGTCAAACGGTTTCAAGATCAATGAATGTGACAAGTGCGTCTACATTAAAGGTACTACAAATGATTATGTCATAGTATGCCTTTATGTAGATGATATGTTGATTATGGGAAGTAGTCATGATTTAATCATGAAGACTAAGAACATGTTAAAGAAGAACTTTGACATGAAAGATATGGGATTATCTGATGTTATATTAGGGATTAAAATCTCTAGAACTTCAGATGGGATTGTCTTGTCACAGTCCCATTATGTCGAGAGCATACTCAAAAGGTTTAATGCTTTTGACAAATGCTCCATTAAGACACTGTGTAGATCTAAGTCTACACTTGGCCAAGAATAGAGCGAACCAGTTTCTCACCGAATATGCAAGAGTAATTGGCGATCGATGTACTTAACGAACCGTACACGTCCGGGCATTGCATATTGATGAGTAAACTAAGTAGGTTCACTAGTAACCAATGCGGATCACCGGAAAGTCGTGACAAGGGTACTTAGATATTTAAAATATACCATGAACTATGGAATACTTTATACAAGATATCCAACAAGATTAGAAGGATCTTTGTGATGCCAATCGGATATCGACACAAAAAGACTCCAAGTCCACAAGTGGATTTGTTTTCACAATAGGTGGAGGAGCGGTGTCGTGGAAGTCTTCTAAGCGGAGATGTGCATAGCTCGATCCACTATGGAATCCGAGTTCATTGCTTTGGATAAAGCTGGAGAAAAGCGAGAATGGCTTAGAAACTTCTTAGAGGATATTCCTTCGAATAAGCCTCACTGCTTTGTTATGATACACCTTGTGATAGTCAATCATCAATCGGAAGGGCACAAAAGCAAGATGTATAATGGTAAGTCTGTATACATATCGTCGGAGACACAATACCATTAGGCAGTTGATTTGAATGGGGTTATTTCGGTTGACTACGTGAAGTCAAAGGAAAACCTAGCGGATCCGCTTACAAAAGGCATAAATCGAGATCACCGTATAAACTGTTAAGGGAATGGGTTTAAAATCCACAACTTAAAGAATGTTCATAGCGGTAACTCCAACCTTGTGAATTGGAGATCCCAAGACCTTGGTTCTATGGGACAACTAAGTTATGAATGTTCAAAACAACACTTGGAAAATGTGTTAGCTCATTCTCGATACATCCAAGTGTATTTAAACCCGCCGAATGTGGTGAGGTTAAGTTTAAGACTTTTAATGATTCATATACCGAAAGGTGGAGTATTACAGGATACTCTTCAATAGGAGATCACCTATATAAGTGAGAAGTAATGGCCGCTTGAAAAAAACACTTATGAATCTAAGATATGGTCTAAGGCCGAAATGGACACAACGTGAGAACAACAAGTGTTAGAGTTGTTATTGTGTAAATCTTGTTGTCTTGGTTTTACACAAACTGAGTAGTTGAGTCAAGACATCGCTAGCGGCACTAGTAAATTCGATAGTACTTTACTAAGGAAGGTTCAAAGCCACAAGCTACCTATCCTCGATGCAATAACGATTCGCCGAGACTTTCAAGCGAATAACTGCATACATACACGCATGCATTAATTTCATTCATGTGGGGATTGTTGGAATTGGTCTTTGAGAAATTGGGTGTTGACCGATTTTGACCAATTAATTAAGTGGTTTCCATTTGTGAAAAATGGAATTAAATTATTTGTAAAAATTCTACTAAGAGAGTAGATGAGAATAAGCATTTGAAATTTCTCAAACCGATTCCTGGTGAATGAGAAATTAATGCTGTAAGTTAGCCACTTAACACAAATAAATGGTATGGAAAATGGAAAAATATGGGGAGGAGAGATGCTCCATCCCACATAGGAAAAGGATGAAAAGTTTGCACACTTTATTTATCCCAAGTTGGACAAATGGGTTTGGGCCCTTGGCATCCAAGTTTTTAAAGGGAGAGGACCTACATGCTTGTGGGTTTGGTTCAAATCACACACGCTGCACACACATGCCGCCGCCCACGGCCGGCTCGGCTCGGCTAACCCTGGCCGGTCGTGGGCTTGGGCTTGGGCTTGGGCTTCAAGGCCCTTATTCTTTTTGAACCAAAACCTTTAAAAAATAAATGTTTAATTAATTTTTGTAATTAATTAAATAGATTTAATTAATTTTCGTAATTAATTAAATAAGTTCAAATCAGGCGCACGGGCGAGAGCACGGCCGTGCGGCCGGGTCGTGCTCCCTGAGAGAGTTGGAGCACCAAGACGCCTGGCGCACGGCGCCGCGGCCGTCGTCTGCAGACGCCTGCCCGTGCGCTGCTGGTCGTGCTCCCCTGCGCAATGTACCTTTTCGAGCCTACAGACGTTAGAGGCGAACGTCGGAACCGTAAGCACTAGTATACGGGGCGTTTTCGTCTTGCGGAGACAGAATCGACTTCTGGCCTCGACTTAAACTATACACTATTCAGCCATTTTCTGAAAAACAGAAACCTTTCACCATAAATTTTACCAAACAAATATTTGGCAGAATATTTATTTAATTTCTATCTTCTTGGTAATGGGAATTTGATTTTTTATATGCTTATATCTCTTTGCATATCATGAAGCAATCTAGATGTGGAAGTAGTTATAAAATGAGGAGTTTTTAAGAATATGGTTGTGTTTGGAGTTCTCTAGGCAAAAAGTCATGTGGTGTTGGAAGGATAAACATTAGATATTAATAATTCAGAAAATTCTTAAACAAATTTACTAATTTGATGGATGCTGGAAATTTTTATTGAGTTGATATATAGCTTTTGTTCATTTATTTTAAATAGTATATATATGAATTAGCTCTAATTTTAAGACAAAAAATTGTCAAAAAAAAAAAGAAAATAGGGGGAAAAGGTGAAAATGACTATACGGCATCATTTTCATTGACCCTGACTTTGATTATTCCAGGTAAGTGCTAATTAAATGAAGTGGTTTGTCAAAGTCAAGTTTTTCCAGTATGAAAAAGTCAAAATACTAATTTGTTTAATATCTCTACCAAACCACATTAATTAGAATTAAGTTGTCCTCATTTACATTCTCCTTTTATCATCCCTGTGTTTTTCAGGGGTTCAGTTTATATTAAGTAATATACACACATATATACTTTCTTATCTAATTTTATTGTTCTTGTTGCCATTTTGGAACCTCACTTTATTTCCTCAATTGATTTCTTTTTTTTTTGAGAAGCTCAATTGATTTTTTTAAATATACTTTTAAGTAAAATAATGATGTGAGATTATTAAGACAATAAAGTAAAATTACTTTAGATGACATTCAATTTTCATCTAATTCCAGTAAACCTACATGTCGGATCAAGATAGACCATTAATTTTTGTCCTTTTTTTGGTATTTTTGTACTTCATTTTTTGTTTTAGTAAAGTAAATAAATTTATATTTGTAATTATCAGTGAACAATGAATCAAGAATCATCTATTCACAACCTACCATTACATATAAAACAACTATACAATGCATCAAAACTCGTGGTAAATTCCACTTGATCGAATCTGTCGCACATGGCTTATCTAGCTAGTGTGGTTGTAGGCGATTGTTGGAATTGATTTTATTAAATTGGGTTTTGACCCGATTTTGACCAATTATTTAAGTGGGGTCATTTATTCAAAGTATGAAATAAATGAGATAAACGTCATCTACGCCGCGGGTAGATGAGTTTAGCATTTTGAATTTTCTCAAAACCAATATCGGGTGAATGAGAAATAAATGCATAAAGTTGACCACTTAAAATGCTTTTATATATGGAATATAAAAGGGTGGGAATATGGAAAGTCATATCCCACATGTAAACATATTAAATGTTTGACTAGTTAATAAGGAGCTTCACCACTAATAAGGAATAATCATGTGGAACTCCTTATGACACTCTAGTGGACCAAGTCAATTTTGACTAGCCTTTGGCTAGCTCAAAACACCGAGGGAGATCGCGGAGCACCGTCCGAGCCGAGCGGCCGGCCCGCGCCGCGCCGCACATAGTCGCATTGGGCGCTGAGGCGCACTTTGCAACCACCCCAGGATTCATTTCATCACATCAATTTGAAATTTACTTCATTTTTACGCATAACTTTGTCAAGAGAGTTCAAAAACATCTTAAGTGTTCGCCGTATTGCGATTTGTAGTGCAACTATCGCAAGTTGTTTGTCGTTGTATCTTGGGAGACGCGATTGCCGTATTCCGTAAGCACCGTGAGCGGGGCAATCTCGTTTTAAAGAGAAAGAGTCAAACTCTTGCCTCGACGTCTCGATTTTTACCGATACACTGCTCAACTGTTTTCAGCCATTCGGTATACACCGTCTTTCCCAACTGTCGAAAACCTTCATATAAATACCTGAAAGTGTGGGGGTGTTTGGCTAAAGTAGATATACCTAAGCCAAAACAAGTCAAGATAGGGCCTAAAACAATCGATTGCATTTTCATTGGATATGCAAATAACAAGATGGTGCATATCGATTTTTAGTGCACAAATCAGCAATTCCAGATGTACAAGAAGGTACATTTATTGAGTCAAGGAATGATGTATTTTTCGAAGACGTGTTTCCTTGTCAAGAAAGGAAAGAAGCTAGTTCTAGCAAAAGAACACGTGATACTGCCGATGGTGATCATCAAAGTGATGAAGAACCAAGACGATAAAGGGCCAAAACAACTAAGTCTTTTGGTCCAGATTTTCTAACTTATGTATTAGAAAATGAACCAAGGACAATTGGTGAAGCATTGTCCAGTCCGAAGCTCTATTCGGAAAGAAGCTATTAACAAATGAGATAGATTCCATTATGCAAAATCATACTTGGGAGTTGGTAGATCTCCACCGGAAATAAGCTTTAGGATGCAAGTGGATCCTTAAAAGGAAATATAAAGTGATGGAACTATTGATAAGTACAAGGCCAGGTTAGTAGCTAAGGGATTTAAACAAAGAGAAGGCCTTGATTTCTTTGATACGTATTCACTGTGCGAAGAATCACATCTATTAGAGTTCTCATTGCTATTGCGGCATTGCATAACCTCGAGATACACCAAATGGATGTGAAAACGGCTTTTCTAAATGGTGAATTAGAAGAGGAAATATACATGGAACAACCCGGTGGGTTTGTTGCTCCCGACAGAGAAGAAGGTGTGCAAACTCGTTAAGTCATTGTATGGCCTTAAGCAAGCTCCGAAACAATGGCACGAGAAATTTGGACGAACTATCTTTGTCAAATGGTTTCAAAATTAACGAGTGTGATAAATGTGTTTACATTAAAGACACACCCAATGCTTATGTAATTGTCATCATCGTATGTTGACGACATGTTAATTATGGGTAGTAATCATGATATAATCATGAATACTAAGAAAATGTTAATCAAACATTTTGATATGAAAGATATGGGTATAGCGAGATGTTATTCTCGGGAATTAAGATTTCTAAAACATCTTATGGACTTGTTTTATCACATCTCATTATATTGAGACAAGATCTTGAAAGTTCAATGCTTATAACAAATCCTCCAAATAAAACACTGTTGATTTAAGCTTACACTTAGCTAAAAATCAAGGTGAGCATGTATCTCAACTAGAATATTCTCGGATCATTGCGCCTAATGTATGTAACAAATCGCACACGTCCGGATATTTACTCGCAGATTAACAAACCGAGTAGATTTACGAGTAATCCTGGAAATGACCATTGGAAGGCATTGATAAGGGTTCTTAGGTATCTAAGACTCACCATGAATTATGGATTACATTACTCGAGATATCCAAATGTATTAGAAGGATACAAAGATGCTAATTGATATCCGACTCAAAAGACTCCAAGTCCACTATCACATGTTTTTACCATTGGTGGTGGAGCGGTGTCATGGAAATCCTCTAAACAAACTTTTATAGCTCGATCCACGATGGAATCAGAGTTTATAGCATTGGATAAAGCTGGTGAAGAAGCAGAATGGCTTCGCAACCTTTTAGAGGATATTCCTTGCTGACCTAAGTCGGTGGCTGCAATCATGATACATTGTGATAGTCAGTCGGCGATAGGAAGGGCTCAAAATAGTATGTACAATGGTAAGTCTCGACATATACGTCGAAGACATAACACCGTTAGGCAGTTGATCTCAAATGGGGTTATTACAATCAATTACGTGAAATCGAAAGAAAACCTAGCGGATCCGTTAACTAAAGGTTTGAATAGAGATCAAGTATACTGCTCATCGAAAGGAATGGGCTTAAAATCCACAAAATAAGAATATTCATAGCGGTAACCCAACCTTGTGAATTGGAGATCCCAAGACCTTGGTTCAATGGGACAACTAAGTTAAGTATATTCAGATAAATACTTGGAGCATATTACAGCTCATTCCTATCCAAGTGGAGAAACCTGCTGAATGTGGTGAGGTTAAGTTATAAACTTTTAATGATTCCTATACTTTAAAGAAGTGGAGTATGACAGGATACTCTTAATAGGAGATCACCTATATAAGTGTGAAGACGGGCGGCTTCAACGAAACACTTATGAATCCAAGATGGTGTCCAGGGCCAAAATGGACACAACCGTGAGAACCAAATGGTGTTAGGAAAGATATTGTGTGGATGTTGTTGTTTTGGTTTACATAAACAAATGAAACATTCAAGACATCGTGTCATCGTCGCGACTAGTAAATTGATAAAGATTCCACTAAGGAATGTTCAAAGCCACAAGTTATCTCTCCTGATGCAATAGCTTTATGTTTGAACTCTCTTAGTGTATGCATACTCATATGCATTTATTTTCATTCATGTGGGGGATTGTTGGAATTGGTTTTATTAAATTGGGTTTTGACCCGATTTTGACCAATTATTTAAGTGGGGTCATTTATTCAAAGTATGAAATAAATGAGATAAACGTCATCTACGCCGCGGGTAGATGAGTTTAGCATTTTGAATTTTCTCAAAACCAATATCGGGTGAATGAGAAATAAATGCATAAAGTTGACCACTTAAAATGCTTTTATATATGGAATATAAAAGGGTGGGAATATGGAAAGTCATATCCCACATAGTAGGGATGGCAATATGGACCTGGCCCGGCCTGACCCGTGGTGTTTGGGGGGGCGGACTGCCCCGCTCGAGGACGGCGGGCAGTCCGGGTATTGTAATTGCCCATACCGCCCCGCCCCGCCGCCCCCAAGATATATATACATTAATATTATTATTATATGATATTATAATAATAAAAAAATACATTTAGCTTTCACAAAAAAATACATTTACAATAATACATTATAGAATATTATAAAAATATAAAAATATATTTAAATTTCACAAAAAAATAAAAAAATACACTTTGTTAAATTAATTTTAAGCTCAAAAATTCAAAACGGCGGGGCGGGGCGGACCCGCCCGCACGAAGCGATGCACGGCAACCATTTTGGACCGTGGCGGGCGCGGGGCGGGCGCGGGGTAACTAGCACGGGCGGGTCCGGGTATTCAATTACCCGCCCGCCCCGCCCCGCCATTCGCCATCCCTACCACATAGGAAACATATTAAATGTTTGACTAGTTAATAAGAGCTTCACCACTAATAAGGAGTAATCATGTGGAACTCCTTATGGTACACTCTAGTGGATCAAGTCATTTTGACTAGCCTTTGCTAGCTCAAAAGCACCGAGGACGGTGCGAGCACCGTCCGAGCCGGAACACGCCCGCGCCGCGCCGCACATAGTCGCATTGGCGCTTTCGAGGTGCACTTTGCACTTCGCACGTACGCATCGTCGCGAGGAGCTTTGAGGAGCCTTAAAGTTTTGGAAAATCAAACCAGGGTTCAATCCAGTGGCTCGGTGACGTGGCAGGGTGGCTCGGGTGGCGATGACTTGGCAGATCGCATTTAATGGCAACACGTGGCGGCCGATTGGAGCGTCTGCTCACGACGGCACCGCGATCGACGCGTCTCATCTCATCGTGTGAAGGGTGCATGCTAATAGGTGTGTTCCTTCAGGCAGATAGGATCAGGACCATCAGATCGCAACTGTTAACCACAGGGCGCGATCTGACGGTCAAGACTGATCCGGACCAGGGGTTGCACCCAGTCTGAGGAGGCACCAGGAGCTCTATATAAACCAAATTTCCCGATTCATTTCATCACATCAATTTCAAATTTCTCGCTTCATTTTTTCTCGCATAACTTTGTCAAGAGAGTTCAAAAAACATCTTAGTGTTCGCCGTACTTGCGATTTGTAGTGCAACTATCGCAAGTTGTTCGTCGTTGTATCTTGGGAGACGATTGTCGTATTCCGTAAGCACCGTGAGCGGGGCAATCTCGTCTTAAAGAGAAAGAGTCCAACTCTTGCCTCGACGTCTCGATTTTTACCGATACTCTGCTCAATCTGTTTTTCGACCATTCGGTATACACCAACCTGCTTTTTTCCAACAAATGATCAAGCCCAAAAGTTTACCCAATGCTATTCAAAAAATAATAGTTAATTGTAGGTAAAAAAATGTCCATATAGTTATTAACTATATACCACAACTAACAATAAATCAACAATACTATAGTACATCTAACAACAAATAGAAATTCCTCTACATTTTTTTGATCAAATATTTGTGAAATCAGGACTTCAATTTTACCAATTATATAAACTAAGATTCACTAGCGCTTTTGTTCAAATTTAATTAAATGTTTACTTATGTGATAATTAGTTGAAACTTAAGAAAATGTTAGATTAATTAATAACATATATGCGGGTGAAAATGACAAACTAATTTGTGTTGACCCTAAACCCGATTATTCCAGGTAATTACTAATTATTGAAGTGATTTGCCTAAGTCAACCTTTTATACCAAATGATTGAAAAAAGTAATAAAACCTCCAACACGCATACTACGTTAATAATTAGGTTTGGACCTTTGTTGTCTTCATGTTTCTTATTATTCTCTGTATTTGTTTGCATATGAATTAGTCAGCAACGTGTGTTAACACATCCACACAGAAACACAAATGTTGGTACACATAATAATTTCAAATAAACATACAAAATAAAATAAAATATAAACACATATATACATGAGACATACACGATTGCACAATTCCATTTTTTTTTTCTAGAACATAATCAACAGGAAAATCATGAGCAAAGGATGCTTTTCTTCCTTGAAATTACGTTGAATTGATTAGCAGAAAACTCAATATACAAAAAAATGTTTACTTTTGTGATAACTTAATTAACTTGTTGGAAAATTTGGTTTTGATAAAGTGGGTGTCGACCCGACTTTGACCAATTTTTCGGTGGCTTAAATTTTAATTCTGGAGGAATTAAATTATATATTATTAATCTACGTTCCGAGTAGATGTTCGTAGTATTTTTTATTTCTCAAAACCGATTTTCGGTGAGTGAGAAACTAATACACGAAAGTAGCCACAAAAGTGGGCATTATGTAAAGATTATGTAAAGGAAGATGAAAGGCTTATGCCTTATCCCACATGGAATACAAATCATAGTTTATCCTAGTTTATTTACTAGAAGGTGTTATTTGTTGTATAAACTATAACACAAGTGGATGATCACAAGTGGGCCACACGCGCGCGCGCCCGCTTGGGCTTGGGCTTGGGCATGGGCCGGGGCGGCCCGGCCATATTGGGCCCGGGTCCTGGTCCACTAAAGTTTTGCCACTCGAAAATGGGCTTGGCCCGGTCGAGTGGATTGACGCTGGATTGGAGCCCAATGAATCGGACATTGTAGGTGTCCGGATTCGTGTGATCGTTGGAGTTGTAGAACTCCCGCAGTGGTGGTCACCTGAAGTTAGCCCACTACATGATCAAGTATTATGCGGTAGTGGGGTGTAACACCTTGGTTGTTACAAATGTTTAATGCCCACTACCCAGTTTTTTCTCCCAGTGGAATGTTTGGCTATTTATACATATTTGTGCATTGCGTTTGATACAAAATTGATACTCCATCAAAAAAACATACAATCATTTTCTCGCATTCGCACTAAGTCCAAAGAACTATCTTTAAAGACATTTCTAGTCCGAAGGTGCTTCGTGTTAGTGGTGTTACTACACGTAAGACGTAAAGCCGCTTCATCTTTGGAAGAATACGTCAAACCGTGAGCACTAGCCGACGTAATTGCTTTGCGAAAGAGATTCGTCTCGACTCGGCTTCTGAAAGTTCTTTTGAAGAAGTTGTAATAGATAGTATTTTTCTTGTAATCTTTCTTTCTGTAATTTGCCATTTTGAAGGCATCCCGATTCTGTAACATTGTATTCAACATAACTTTCAGAATTATGTATATTACTTTGTATTTGAATAAGCATACTTTGCTCTCAAGAAGAAATAAGATCACATTCTCCAATATTAATCTTTGTACGCAATGGCGGAGCAAGGACAACTTAACAGGGTGGACTGATACACAAAAATAGGGTGAACCGGATAGAAAACCCAAAAATTATACAAATTAACACTGATTTTTTTTAAAAGTTATTCGCATTAAATGTTTTTTTAGAAAAAAGAGGGATGGGCCAAGACCAGGTTGGCCAACCTTTGGATCCGCCAGTGTTTGTACGGGGTGAAGTTAATATAATATAATATATATATATATATATATATTGAAAAACTAGTAATAATGGGCAAGTCCGGCAATTTCTATGTAATTTGTGATGACAAATCCCTACACAAAAAGTACATTAAAATATTGAACTAATTATCACTAATTAATTAATGCCAAGCTAAATTACATTAAAACAAATAATGAAAAAAAAGAATGGTAAGATTATATATAATAGGTGAAAATGGGAGTAACATTCCGCGTAATTATTAATTAATGATTAACATGATTGCCTAAACCAATCATTTAATATTTTGATTATAAAAAAAAGTGTGGTCCAAATTCCAAACTTCGACACGAAATCTTTGGTGATTATAATGACCATAATTTACTTTTCTGGTCTTCCAATGTACCATGTTTAAGCCCCCTACCCACCCCCCTGCAAGAATTAGTCGGCAGCACATACACACACAAACACACACACTAGGTGTTGGTCTCTAGACTCTAGTCTCTAAATTCTTATGTAAAACAAAATGAATTTCACTAGATAAAAACAAGGAAATTTCATATAATCAAATAAATAATGAAGAAATGCACAAGAATAAACATGTGTTCTAACTTGAAAAATGCATGCCCAATGTATAAACCTACACACATGCACACACCAATACACAAACAAAATCCAATTTTCTTCCTTGAAAACACTTAGAAATTTGGAGCAAATTACATGTAACATCAAAGTTAAAAAGGGTTAATTTAGAGAGAGAAAAAACATAACCCCTCAAACTCTATAAATAGTACCATTCCACTTTTCTTGAAATATAAACCACAGAAAAAGAAAAAAGAAAAACACACAACACACACACTACTTCTAAATCTTGGCAAGATTATGGATTCCAACTATGGAGAGAGCAGCAACAAAAATGGAACAAAATTTGGTAAGAAGGGAAGTGTGTTTCCTAAAGATAGGGAACATGTTTCTACAATGATGGGCAAGAAAATTGCTGAGGTTGGGGAGAAAGCTGTCAAATCTGCTGTTAATGCTGTCAAGAATCACAACAAAAAGGGCAAAATAAATCCTGATAATTAGTTATACTTAAGTCTATATATAGTGTGTGTTGTGCCCACAAGTTCCTTATTTGTCTATTCACTGTTTTTGTAATAATTGAAGTACTTTACAGGATGTTCTAATTGTGTATGTTAATATTAGTGGTTTAATAATGTGGGCAGTTATCATGTGTATGTTAATTATTAGACATATATTGTAAGATTTGTCATGTAACCAAAAAGAGTATGGTTTTCCTGTTTTTAGCGTGTTACCAATTCCAGTATAATGAATGCCATCAAAACGTCAAATCTAAGCGTGCTCGGGCAAAAATAGCAGGTACTAAGTACTAAAACCCCACATGTTATGCGATTGAAATTTGTTGCTTTGATAAGATGTGAAGCTTGGTTTAAGCTCACTTTGATTAGTGAAAAAAATTACAAAATATATGGCGAAATATGAAACCACTCGTGTTTGACTTGACTAAAGGCAATTCAAGCTCGATTTGATGAATCAAACCAATTCAAACGAATGTTTGAGATTCGATAAAAATTCAAACAAATTTGAGTAATATCATGTTCTTACAGCCCTGCTCATCATAACATTGTTCCCACTTATTTATAAAAGAGTGCAAATCGATATGAAATGATGGTCTTTTTCGTTTCAAAGGCATGTCAGAAGTTAAAACTTCTATATTAATCTCTTTTGAATCAAATCCTGTAGATAGATTACTTTGGAAAGAAACAAAGGAAAATATGGGGAAATGGATGCTCTACATTAGTTTGTGTGAATTTCTTGTGAAGTTGGAGAGAGACAAATATATATATATATATATATATATATATAAACATACATACACCTATACAACACAAAATGTATATACAAGTATATGTAGATGCATTTGTGTCTCTCTCTCCAACTTCACAAGAAATTTGCACAAGCTAAATGCAGAAGATCCGAATCCGAAAGTATGGTTGGGTTATGCTAACTTATCAACATGGTGGATTGTAAACGGATTATGGCACCAAGAATCTCATAAGATGCCGCATTTTGACTCATCACCTGCTACTGTTAATGCACCAAAAACATCGGTCACGTAGCTTTGCATACTCATTCACACATCTGCAGTGTAGAGAACTACATGAAATTTATACTACATAATAAATCTAGTTCAATAGAAAAAAATGTCAAAAATGGACCAGGAGATGAAAAGGAAACAAAAATGATTAAAACAGAGACGGAAGCGAAATCAAGGCACCATGTTCACATGTCACTCAAAAATTTCTACACTTTCTGGAATAAATCTCCACAAAATTGGCTTACATACATGTCAGGCAGCACGAATTCAAATCAATTTAGTCGCTTACTTTACCATTCTCTTCGTCATCACTGATATCGCTATAGGCTTGAGGCTCTTCACCATCCTGCACACTTTCAACTTCCATGGAATCGTCAACTCCCTCATCATCACTTTCATC
The DNA here is from genome assembly GCA_016081115.2 of Rehmannia glutinosa. NCBI lineage: Eukaryota > Viridiplantae > Streptophyta > Magnoliopsida > Lamiales > Orobanchaceae > Rehmannia > Rehmannia glutinosa. The sequence goes on from CM071928.1 coordinate 5,009,235, forward strand.
ATCGTCCTCGTATATTGCAGGTGTTACCGTATCATTCTCCTCTGCTTCATCATCAACAGTCTGCACAGAAAAATGATATCCTACTTAAAGCTTCCATATCTAAAAAGAAAATATAAATAGTTCAGCAATGTGCACTCACCTCCGCATAAACCAAGTCCAAGCAACTTGATAGTTGAAGAGCGTGGTTGAAAGTTGAGACTCTAGATTCTATGAGCTGCACAGATAATTTCCCATTCAATATAATTTACATTGCTTTATTCTGAAACAGTAATAATCTGCAGTTTCCAGCAAAAGAGGGAGGTATCAAAATGATAAAGTGTCTTTAAATGGACAACTGCTAATCCGTCCTTGTTGGCCATCTCAAAATAAGTATATGTTGGTGTTCAACATAAACAATCATTAAGGGCGCAACTGGATATGCTTTCATTTTGAAAATTTTTCTTTCTATAGAGAATAGTGGTAAATAAATTTAAAAAAAAAACAAAGATGAATATGAGAATGTGATTGAATATAAGATGAAAAAGTAATGATGAAAGTTGATTTGATATAGAAATAGTAAAATAATGATTGGAAATGGTTGATGACTGAGAAATGTATGTAGTAAAATTTGTCGGAAAATGTGTAATAAAGATTAATTCTTGTTGAAAAAGTGTGCAGATGTAATTGGTAAGAGATGAAGTGAAACGGAGTGAACAGTGAATTTTCTGAAAATTTTCATAAGCAATTGCATGTTGGGTGAAAAAAAAAATCTCTAGTGGAAACGAAAATGAAAATGAAAATATTTACATATCCAATCGCAGCCTAACCTTCCTGCCAACCCTAGTTTGACTAGCTATACTAAAAATCTTGTCATCTGTTATAAGTTTTATTGAACAACTAATATTTCAGATGCTTGCTTTGAGTCTATCGATCATAATGTCATCCAGCTCATGGCATGCTAAATTATAGTCACAATCACGGCGTCATGTTTAATAATGGGGTGGCTTCAGAAAAGTGGTGCCTCAAATAAAGGTGAACTTAGAAAAGTGATGGCTATGACCCACAACCTATCCAAGCCAGAATCATAGATGTAGTATAAAGAGTCAAACGCAATAAACCTTGTAGCTGAAATTTTCTTCTGAATGTCACTACAATTTCTGGAACTAGTTGACAAGGGACAAAAAGCATTAAGATGAAATCTTATAGGATGGCAGTTAAACTTACAACTTTTCCAGGGATGAATCTTGGAATCTAAAATAAAATGGAATGAGAAAGATCTGAACATTTCGGTTATCTAGACATACAAGCATTGGCACCCTTTGCCATGATAAACATAAACTGGCTAGTTTCATGCTAATACTCTGTATTTCTTCTTACCAGATTCTCCGTATCTATCTATCAATTTTAAATTAAATCCTTCTCTAACCTGATATAAAGAGTTTAGCGCAGCCAAAGAAGATTCTTGGGACATTATACTGCCTGCATGCTGGAGAAGTAAACTTCTGAGCCATGGAAGAGCACAAGCCAGCACAACACCCCTGCAAATAATACAAACATGATGAGTTAAACCAGCTTAAAAGTAGACAATATATTCAATACATATTTTGCTTAATGAGGGTATCAGTACTTGTCTAAACTTTCAGAAGCCTCATGTTTCAACAATGGAATCGTGAAGGGATGCCAGGATAAAGAGAAACGTGTTGATTACAATCTATTGGTTACAATGGGAAAGCCTTCACAATGGCTCAATTACAAACTGAAATGAACTATTCTATTACAAACAGAAACAAGAACTGAACTGTAAGCCGAGTCGAGATATTATCTCTATCCGCAAGACAATTACGTCTCGGCTAGTGCTCACGGTTTGATGTATTGCCTCCAAAGATGAAACGGCTTCGTCTTCTGTGTAGTAGCACCACTAACACAGAAGCTCCTTCGAACGAAAATGTGTTGAAGACTGGTTGCTGGACTTTTTTGTGCAGAATGCAGAAGTATGGCTTTGTGTATGAATATTTTCTCTGTCCCAATTGCAATGCACTCAAATAAATTTATAGACAAACACACCTGCAGGAGATAACAAAAAGTAGTGGGCATTAATCCAATTGTAACATCCCAGATGTTACACCCCACTACTCTATAACAGACAAGTAGTGGGCTCTTTTCAGATGACCACTTCTGTTGGAGTTACTAACTCCAACAGTCACACGAACCTGGACACCTACAATGTCCAGATTCATTGGCTCAACGATCACTCTCGAATGGGCCAAGCCCATTTTCGAGTGGCAAAACTTTAGTGGACCTGGACCTCGGCCCAATAGGCCGGGCCGCCCGCCCAAGCCCAGCCCCAGCCCATGCCCAAGCCCACCCCAGCCCAGTCAATACTGGGCAGCGCGCGCGCGCGTGTGGTCCACTTGTGATCATCCACTTGTGTTATTGTTTATACAACAAATAACACGTTCTAGTAAATAAACTAGGATAAACTATGATTTTTATTCCATGTGGGATAAGGCATAAGCCTTTTATCTCCCTTTAAATAATCTTTACATAATGCCCATTTATGTGGCTACCTTCGTGTATTAATTTCTCACTCACCGAGATTCGGTTTTGAGAATTAAAAATACTACGAACATCTACTCGGAACATAGATTAATAATATATAATTTAATTCCTCTAGAATTAAATATTTAGCCACCGAAAAATTGGTTAAAGTCGGGTCGACACCCACTTTATCAAAACCAAAATTTCCAACAATCCCCCACATGAGTGGAAATTAATGTATGCATGAATGCGGACGCAAACCACCCTCAAGAGACAATATTGCATTCGGAAAGGTAGCTTATGGCTTTGAACCTTCTATACCAATACCATCGGGTACACAAGCGGCTTAGTGACGAACGCTTGAACTATTCCTCCACGGTGTATACCGAGTCAACAATATTAACACAATAATGTCTCAACACCTTCTCGTTCTCACGCTTTTGTGTCCGTTTCGCCATGGACACCACTTTGATTCATAAGTGTTACTTTGAAGCGGCCCGCACTTCTCACTTATATAGGTGATCTCCTATCCGAGTATCCCCATACTCAACCTCAACGAGGTGTAGGAATCATTAAAAGTCAAACGACTTAAATTTCACCACAACTGCGGTGTTTCAACACTTGGTATTGCTTTGTGACGGGATGGGTTATAACATTGTTTCCAAGTGTTACAACATAACCTTCATAGTTTAGTTTTCCCATCAACCAAGTTCTTGGGATCTCCGAAATCATCATGGTTGGGTTACCACTATGATAGTTATTTTTACTTTGTGGGCTTCAAGCCCATTCCCTCTAGCAATTTACCCAATTGATCTCGATTGAAGATTTTGTCAAAGGATCGCCAATCGTCTTTTGACTTTTACGTAGTCAATTGACATCACACCATTTGAGATCAATTGTCTAATCCAGATTGTGTCTCCGAGCGAATACGCTCTGAGACTTACCGTTATACATATTGCTTCCTGCGCCGCCTCCTATAGCCAGCTATCATCACGGTGAATCATCACGGAAGGCACAAAGCTTCCTCCAACATGGAATATCTTCCGGAAAATTTGAAGCCACTCTTTTTTCACCACTTTATCCAAAGCTATAAACTCGTATTCCATGGTGGACCGAGCTATACACATTTGCTTCATGGACTTCCACGATACCGCACCACCTCCAACGGTGAATATGTATCCACTAGTTGAATAAGAATCTTTTGAATCAAATCCAACTAAAGATCACTATATCCTTCAAGTGCACCGGATATCTTGAGTAGTATAGCCCGTAATCCAAGTATACTTCAAGTATTTTAACACCCTGGTTAACGCTTTCCAATGCTCATGTCTTGGATTGCTCGTGAACCTACTCAACATATTTACGAGGTAGGCGAGTCGACGTGTACAATTTGTGATGTACATCGATCGCTTATTATACGTGAGTATTCCATCTCGAGCCACGGGTTCTCGCTTTATTAGCAACCGGATGTATACTTAAATCAACGGGCGTCTTTGACGGTGAATATCAAAAGCATTGAATTTCTTGAGCACTTTCTCCACATAGTGGGATTGTGACAAGATAATTCCATTAGGAGTTCTCACGATTTTTATCCCAAGGATTACATCAAGAATCCCCATATCCTTCATGTCAAAGTTCCTCTTTAAAAATCTTTTAGTCTCCGTGATAAGATCATGACTCACGCCCATGATTAACAAATCGTCTACGTATAGACAAACTATGACAAATGCTTCAAGTCCCTTCGACATATACGCATTTATCACACTCGTTGATTTTGAATCCATTTGACAACATCGTATTGTCAAACTTAAGATGCCATTGTTTTGGAGCTTGTTTCATCCGTCAAGGATCTTATTAACTTGCACACCTTCTTTTCTTGGCCAAGGTGCAACAAACCCTTCAGGTTGTTCCATGTATATTTCAAAGATCTATCTCTCCATTCGTAAACGCCGTCTTGACGTCCATCTCGATGAATCTCTACATTGTGCAAAGCGTGAATCGCAAGCACACCGAATAGAAGCAATCCTTCTTCGAGAATATGTGTCAAAGAAGTCATATCCTTCTTTTTGTTTAAAGCCTTCGCTACAAGTCGTGTGCTTTATACTTATCAATAGTTCCATCCGATTTATACTTCTTCTTTAGGATCCATTTACATCCTAAAGGTTTATGACCAATAGGAGATCTACCAACTCCCAAGTATGGTTCTCGCGAATGGACTCGGTTTCACTATTGATAGCTTCTGCCGCAGCGAGACATCCGGATCGCTTAGAGCCTCTTTAATCGAAGTTTGGCTCACCATCTAACATAAATGTTATGTAATCCGCCCAAAAGACTTAGCCGTCTTAGACCTCTTATCGCGTCTCGATTCTTCACTAATCGGTGTTGAACCACTTGCGCTTCGTGAGTTCTTTTATTAGTACTCACTTCTAATTTTTCTCTACAAGGGTAGACATCCTCAAAGAATACAAAGATTCCTTGATTCGATTATGGTACCTTCCGATCATTTCCTGGATTTTCTCGACTTATGTATCATAAACCTATATGCACTACTTTGGTATGCATATCCCACAAAGACACAATCAACTCTTTGTCCAATTTTAACTTGTTTTGGTTCGGTATTGCTACCTTAGCCAAACACCCCCACACTTTAAGGTATTTATAAGAGAACTTACGATTTTTCCACAATTCGTAAGGTGCCTTATCTTTCCCTTTAAGTGGTATTTTATTCAATATGTGGTCAGTCGTTAAAAACAGCCTTCCCCCACATATTCTCGGGTAATCCGGAACTAATCAACATGGCATTCATCATCTCTTTTAGAGTCCGGTTTTTGCGTTCAAAGAACAACAGTTAGATCGTGGTGAATATGGTGCCGTTGTTTGATGAATTATGCCCGATCGGGTACATAGTTCTTCAAATGGTGCAACATATTCGCCACCTCTATCACTCCGAATTATTTTAATCCTACATTTTGCCAAGTTGATTTTCAACTTCATTTTTATAATTCTTGAAAGCCTCTAATGCTTCATCTTTGCTTCTTAACAAGTATAAGTAGCAAAATCTTGTGCAATCATCAATAAATGTGATGAAATATTTTTACCACCTTTAGTTTGCACGAATTTTAGATCACACACATCAAATGTGTATCAACTCTAAAGGTGAAGTGCTCCTTTCAACCAAATGAAACGGTAATTTAGCCATTTTAGCTTCAACACAAACTTCACATTTTCTTTGTGAGTTTACTTGAGTAAATTAATCAATTCTAAATTTACCAATCTTTTTATAAAGATTGATTTACATGTCCTAATCTAATATGCCATAAATTAGAGCACTCAAAATATAAATGAAGAAGATTCATTCTTATTCATATTCTCGCCAAAACGGCGTATAGTCATTACATTCATTTTGAACATCCTTTGCAGATAACCCTACCAAGAAACCAAATTTGCTAAGACAAATTTTTCAAACTCAAAAACTAGTCTAAACCCATGGTCACCAAAGAACCCGAAACAGTTTTTTGCGGATGTCCGGGACATGCAAAGACATCCTTCAGCCTTTCAACTCCTTTCCCGGTCGGCTTTAGACCACCGTTCCAACGCCAAAGAACATCGAAGAGGCGTGATTCCCCATATGGAGCTTCCTTCCTCGATGGGATGTAAGAGAATGCATCCTTATCGTAACGTACATGGCAAGTGGCACCGTATCCACAAACCATTCTTTCTGGTTATCCACCAAATCGCTTCAAACACCACCGCCGACATGTCAACTTCGGCTCCCTTTCTTCAACCACATTGCCATTGGATCAAGCGGTTTGGTTTTCTTTTTCTTTGGGCGACGCGATCTTTTGCCATATGGTTCGGTTTGCGCTTGTAGCAAGCTCCCGGAATTTTCCACCCGGTTTCTTGCTTTATCATTAGGCCTTTTCTTTGAGTTACTTGACGAGCCGTGCTCCATCAAGTTGGCTTTTGACTCCATAGGGACAAGCTTGGACTTGAGTCAATCCTCCTATCGTCTTCCTCACTTCCGAGTTTGACAATCGATCCTCTAGTCCCATCTCCTTTCGCTTATGTTTGAGATAATTCTTGAAATCCCTCCAACTTGGGGGCAATTTCTCAATCAGGCGCGCCACTTGAATGCTTCCTCAAAGCCATTCCCTCGGAGAGATTTCATGTAGGATTAACGGAACTTCGAACTTGTTCCATCACGGTTTTAGAATCAACCATCACAAAATCCAAGAACTTACCGACAACAAATTTCTTTGTGCAAGATCCTCGGTTTTGTACTTCTTCTCCAAAGAATCCCACAATTCTTTGGAGGATTTCACAAAGACAATACACACTCAGTAAAGTGCATCACTAAGTCCGTTTAGGACATAGTTACGACACGAAATCACCCTAGCCCCATGCATCAAACAAACACGGTAGCGTTTTTTCGCTTCGTTTCGTTCAAAGAACAACAACGGAGCGTCCTCGGTCGATCTTCGCCGCACTTAGGGTAGTCGGGTAGAACATCATTTTTTTGCCGCCTCTTGAAGTCGAAACCCATGAATTTTTCGGGTTTCTCGGCTTGAGCGGGGAGGGATGATCGGGTTCGCTTGTGCTTGCCATCGTGAAGTTTGGATAATTGTCTTGCGATTGTTGATTACAATCTATTGGTTACAATGGGAAAGCCTTCACAATGCTCATTACAAATCGAAATGAACTATTCTATTACAAAAGTAAACAGAATCGAATCGTAAGCCCAGGTCGAGATACTATCTCTATCCGCAAGACAATTACGTCCCTGCTAGTGCTCACGGCTTGATGTATCGCCTCCAAAGATGAAACGACTTCGTCTTACGTCGTAGTAGCACCACTAACACGTAAGCTCCTTCAACGAAAATGTGTTGAAGACGGGTTCTTTGGACTTTTTGTGCGTAATGCGAAGTATGGCTTTGTGTATGAATATTTTCTCTGTCCCAATTGCAATGCACTCAAATGAATTTATAGACAAACACACCTGCAGGAGATAACAAAAAGTAGTAGGCATTAATCCAATTGTAACATCCCAGATGTTACACCCCACTACTATAAATGCATACAAGTAGTGGGCTCTTTTCGAATGACCACTTCGTTGGAGTTACTAACTCCAACATCACCGAACCTGGACACCTACAATGTCCGGATTCATCGGCTCCAACAAATCAAAAGTCACTCGAATCTTGCCAAGCCCATTTTCGAGTGGCAAAACTTTAGTGGACCGGACCCGGCCCACGATAAGTCGGGCCGCCCGCCCATGCCCGATCCCAAGCCCATGCCCAGCCGAGGCGGGCCGGATGGGCCAGCGCGTGTGTGGCCCACTTGTGATCATCCACTTGTGTTATAGTTTATACAACAAATAACACCTTCTAGTAAATAAACTAGGATAAACTATGATTTTTATTCCATGTGGGATAAGGCAAGCACTTTTATCTCCCTTTAAATAATCTTTACATAATGCCCATTTATGTGGCTACCTTCGTGTATTAATTTTTCACTCACCGAAATTCGGTTTTGAGAATTAAAAATACTACAAACATCTACTCGGAACGTAGATTAATAATATATAATTTAATTCCTCCAGAATTAAATATTTAGCCATCGAAAATTGGTTAAAGTCGGGTCGACACCCACTTTATCAAAACCAAAATTTCCAACAAACGTTTCACGGCTAATCTGTCTGAGGACAAGAAAATCTAGGTCAATTCGTTTATCTACAAATTACATCCCCCAAGGTAAGCATCAATATTTGGAGTACCAATAACATGGGCTGCAACATATTGAGGTTTAAAATAATGTTCTATAAGACATTTAGCAACAGAACATCCAACCAGGTGTACTAACACTGAAGAAGGAATTATTACCCAGTTATGGATTTGCATTAGCTAGACCCATTATGCATTAAAAACAGGGGGAAGAAACTAAATGAGAGACCATGCAGCAGATTTAGCTTGATTTCCAATCTTGTATGCTAATATCATTTAATTCATTCTTAGGTTTTCATCTGGCGGATAATTAGAATCTTTGTTTTCTTACCTCAACTGGATTATTGATACGAGAGACTGTAAAAGCTGGAGGACATCAGAAGGATTCAACAGGGACAGTGAATTTCTAATTACCTGCAATATAATGATGCATCATGTTATTCTATATCAAACAAACTAATTTACACACAATGTTGAGAAAAGAGAGCAATCATTAAAAATCAGTGTAGCTATTAAAACCTTCTCATCTTGTCTGTATAAGCAATCTATAAGAAGTGCACAATCCTCAGCTCGGAGTGCTTGCTTAAGTAAGATATAAACTGAGTCGGCACTAGGTGGCTTTGCATTAGAAGAAAGGTCTACAATATCATGGTTTGAAGCTTGGTCGTTTCCTTCCAAGTTGAGGCTTGCAAGTTTTTCCCCCATGGTTGGTTCACTCACGTCATCCACTACAATTCCATCTTCATCTCCAACACCTTAAAAAGACAAGAAAACCAGATTACTTCTTTCAAAGTTATAAATAAAATAAGTTACACTTTTCTCTGGTTGAATAGTCCTATCTATACGAAAAATCACAACTACAGAAGGTCTCTTCTAGAAGAACTGACAAGTAATAAGGTTTTGGATCCAGATATTTAAAACAGAATGGCATTCCCAATATTGATTTCTTCATCAGATATGGATATCATGAACCTCAAGTAACAATTTTGAAATGAAAGATAGTATCAACTGTGTATAACAATGAAATTTTTTCAGTAAACATCCCTAAGGAATATTTGGAGACCTGGCATGCTTTTTTTTTCTCCCATAACTTGACCAGTCATTCACAATAATATATCAGATTGACTCAGCTCTGCCACCTACTCTAAACTATGAATAGATTCTCAAAGTTAATGCACACTTACATGCACCAACGATGTTACTCATATACTTTTGAGTCTATAAAGTATGCATGAAACTTAAAAACACGGGTAAAAGTTTGTGAAGCACGTAGGGTATTTACATCAGCCCTAAATTTAAAAGCATGTCAAATTGCAGTTTGTTCTTACTATTCAGATATATTTGAGGGCGACGTAAAGTAGGACACTATTTTACCAAAATTCAAAGAAAATTCATATTAAGAAATTAACATTTTCCCATGTCCAAGAACTATCAGTTAGCAGAATTAACAATTGAACACAACAAAAACGGAAGGAAAAAATGAATCTATTGGTACTCCTTGAAAAATATAAACTAAGGGACAGAAAAAATGAAAACAAAAATAAAATTGGTGGATTATAAGAATTCATAGATGGAACAAACTGCTTTTCCACACAGTACTGAAGAGATAAAAAATAAAATTTTAAGCCAAAATCCAAAGTTATAAGCACAATACTGGCTACTGCAATAGATAAACAAGGTATAAACCCAACTTAAAACCGGAAATAGGCTAAAAGCAGCATACTAGCAACCCTCCCATCGAAATTGCATTGTTGAACACAAGAACCTCATTTGAAACTCCACATAACTCAACAACTGCTAATAAGCTTTTCATTTCGTTTCTATGAAGTTCTTCTTCAAACATATAATTATACTACCAGCTAAAGCTACAATCCCCGCCATGCCTAATAATTTAATAATTCTCTGGCATATTTAAACAATCAGAAGAAATATATCATCTATAAGCTTACTCTTTTGAGGCAAAACCGCAGGGGCTGCTTCTCTCTCTCTCGTCTTCCTTTTCGAAGATTTATCCTTCTTTCCCATATACCTGCACTCAATCAAGCAATCAAATTAGGGAAAAGAAAAAGGAAAAGCAAAAAAGAAAAAAAAATCCCCCAAAAGTGAAGGGAATTAAGGGGAAAAGCGAACCTATGGCCGGAGGGCAGATACGGCGGCGGCGGCGGGTTCTAGGCGGCGTTGTTCACAAAAACGGCGTCGTTAAGCCCTCACAAAACCCTACCCCTTGTGTGCTTGTAATAAGTGAGAGAAATCCAACACCGGTGAAAGGTAGCACCCCTCATTTTAAGATTAACATTCTTTTTCATATATATAATATATTATATTATAATTAGATGATTGGTTATTATGGTTCTATCAATTATTCATTTTAAAAAAAAATGAATTATTAAATTGATTTCTATGCAATTGAGATTTAATTTAATTATATATTGAATGTTACATTTTTTTTTGGGGGGGAGGGGGGGAAGAATAGAAATTTCATTTAAGCAAACTTAAACATAATCCCGAGGTTGTCATGGTGGTTGAGCGGTAGCAATTGCAACTCTGACTCCTGAGACCCTAGGTTTGATTCTTCACTAGACCATCCTTGAGAAGAACCGATGCCCCAAAGAAGTTGGGTATGTGTCCTCAGCTGGTGTGAGATACTTTGGGTCGGGAAAAAAAAAAAAAAAAGACATAAGTCTTACATCAGTGTGATCGTATAAATTATCAATTTTATTAGTGTCTACTGTCTAACTCCATTTATGTTCTTTCATTTCTCCTCAAAGGCTCAAACTTAGTAACTTAGTAATATCTTGAGTTTGGGACAACTCTTAGAGAAAGGCTATGACATTCACATGAAATATCGTAGTCTTTCTATAAGAGATGATAGAAATAATTTAATCACCAAAGTGCCAATGTCTAAAAAATGTTCTTATTAAATATCCAGAATGATGTAGCAAAATGTCTCAAAGCTTGCTACAAAGATATATCTTGGCTTTGGCATCTACGATTTGGGCACTTAAATTTTGGCAGATTAGAATTACTATCAAAGAAAGAAATGGTAAGAGGATTACCTTCCATCAATCATCCCGATCAACTATGCGAATGATGTCTATTGGGAAAACAATTCAAAAAGAGTTTTCCAAAGGAATCAAGCTCGAGATCACAGAAGCCCCTGGAGCTCATACACACTAATGCTTGTGGACCAATCAAGCCAAGCTCTCTCGGTAAAAATAATTATTTCCTCCTCTTTATTGACGATTTCTCTAGAAAGACTGTGTATACTTTTTTGAAACAGGAGTCCGAAGTGTTCGAAGCATTCAAGAAGTTCAAAGCTATGGTGGAAAATGAAAGTGGATGCAAAATCAAGCAATGCGATCGGATCGTGGAGGAGAATTCACATCTAAGGAGTTCCAAGAATTTTGCGAAGCAAATGGAATCCGCGTCCTTACAGCGGTCCCAAGATCCCCAAAGAAAAATGGCGTAGGCGAGAGAAAGAATAGAACAATTCTTGAAATGGCAAGGTGCATGCTCAAAAGCAAAAGGTTGCCAAAGGAGTTCTGGGCTGAAGCAGTGGCGTGTGCAGTGTACCTGTCAAATCGTTCACCAACCAGAAGTGTGTGGGGAAAAACACCACAAAGCTTGAGTGGAAGAAAACCAGGTATCTCTCATCTAAAAGTATTTGGAAGCAAAGCATATGCACATGTACCTGACGAGAGAAGAAGTAAGCTTGATGACAAAAGCGAGCCATTCATCTTCATCGGGTATGACTCAAACTCTAAAGGTTATAAGTTATATAATCCAAATACTAAGAAGCTTGTGATAAGTCGTGATGTAGAGTTTGATGAAGAATCAAATTGGGATTTTGGCTCCCAAAACAACTTCAATTTCTTTCCGGATTTTGAAGAAAACGAGTCAAGACCGATCGAGCCAACAATAGAAGTTCAGCAAGAGCCAAATACTCCATCCATTTCACAATCAACAGCTGGAGGAGACTCGCCACCATCATTTCTAAATGAAAGAGACATAGAACGTGAAAGGAGTCTAGAAGATCTTTATGAGAACACCGAGAGAATAGATGATATAACACTTTTTCTCGTCTCTTTGCGTTGTGAACCGTGACTTTTGAAGAAGCAGTCCAAAATAAAAGATGGAGAGATGATATGGATGAAGAGATACAATCAATCATAAAGAACGACACGTGGGAGCTGACCTCACTTCCAAAAGGACATAAGGCTATCGGCGTCAAGTGGGTGTACAAAGCAAAGAAAAATGCTAAAGGAGAAATTGAAAGATATAAAGCAAGAAATTTGCTAGTCGCAAAAGGCTATAGTCAAAGAGTTGGAATCGACTATCATGAGGTGTTTGCTCCAGTCGCTCGCTTGGAAACAATAAGGCTTATCATTTCTTTAGCAGCTCAAAACAAGTGGAAGATTCACCAAATGGACGTAAAGTCAGCTTTCTTAAATGGAGTTCTCGAGGAAGAAGTCTACATTGAGCAGCCAAAGGGCTATGTGGTGAAGAAAGAAGAAGATAAAGTCTTGAAGGTGAAGAAGGCTCTATACGGATTAAAGCAAGCACCACGGGCTTGGAATAGCAGGATCAATAAATACTTGCAAGAGAATGAGTTCACTAAATGCCCGCACGAACATGCACTTTATGTCAAGGTCAGAAAAGATGATGTTTTGATCGTGTGTTTATATGTGGATGACTTGATCTTCACAGGAAATAATCCAGACATGTTTGAAGAGTTCAAGAAAACAATGACCAGAGAATTTGAGATGACCGATATCGAGCATGGCATATTACCTCGGCGTCGTTAAACAACAAAAAGATGGGATTTTCATCTCGCAAGAAGGCTACGCGAAGGAGATTCTCAAGAAGTTCAAGATGGATAACTGCAAGCCTATAGACACACCAGTGGAGTGCGGGATCAAGCTATCAAAGTATGACGGAGAAGAAAAAGTGGACCCGACACTGTACAAGAGTTTGGTTGGAAGTTTGCGGTATTTGACATGCACAAGACCAGACATTCTCTATGCCACCGGTCTAATAAGTCGCTACATGGAAAATCCAACCACTACTCACACGAAGGCTGCAAAAAGGATTCTTCGCTATCTCAAAGGTACGATCAATTACGGCTTATTTTATTCAACAACTAATGATTATAAACTTGTTGGCTATAGTGATAGCGATTGGTCTGGAGATGTGGATGATCGAAAAAGTACTACTGGCTTTGTGTTCTTCATTGGAGATACCGCATTCACTTGGATGTCAAAGAAGCGTGCCGATAGTCACTCTTTCAACTGTGAAGGTGAGTACGTAGTTTCTTCTGACTTGTGTTTGCCATACTGATTTGGCTGAAAAATTTGCTGAATGAACTGGGAATGACACAAGAAGAGCCAACTAAGATTCGTGTCGACAACAAGTCAGCTATGGCATTGGCAAAGAATCCAGTGTTTCATGATCGAAGCAAGCACATTGACACTCGCTACCACTACATACGAGAATGCATATCAAGAAAGGACGTACAAGTGGAGTATGTGACGTCTCAAGATCAAATTGCGGACATCTTCACCAAACCACTCAAGCATGAAGACTTTATACGACTTAAAAGTTTTCTCGGAATGACAAATCAAGTTTAAGGGGGGTGTTGGATTTTAAACTTGATTTGGGTCCAATTAATATTGGGCTTGAAAATATATATTTGAGTTAAAAGATAAAATAAGATCCAAGCCCAAATGGCCCAAGTTCTAGAATTTGTCTAGAAATGTCTTGGAAAAATATCTTAGATATTATTGGTAAGAAAGCTTGTAGAATGTTCTAGGAAAGTAGATATTTTGGAGGATGATTCTAGTGGATGAATTATAACCATTAGATCAAATAAATCCTAGCCATTGGTTAGGAAGTTGTTCTATAAATAGGGGTGTCTTGATCATTTTGTAACAAGCCAAAATTTGAGAAGAATCAATACAAGCAAATATTTCTCCACCAAAAACTCTCTTACATTTCTTAGCATAAATAACCTCCCCTCCTACAAAGAGAAAATAATCCCTCTTCCAACTTCCAATTTCTAAATAACTCATTTTCTTCTAAACTTGAGATAACCCTCCTCCAACAGTTTAACCCCCATGCAAGAATTAGTCGGCAATACGTAAAACACACACACACTAGGTGTTGGTCTCTAGTCTCTAAATTTTATACTCAAGTTCTTAGAAACTTATGAAGAAAAATTAAGTCATTTTGTATTCCCAGATATAAGCAAACCAAACATTGGTTCAATTATTTTAATGTAACTTATTTTAATTATAATTGATTATGCTCTCAAATATAGATTGACCTTGTACTGAAACATAGGGCTTGTATGGCTTTCATTCCAATGAGAAAAGTCAATTTCCATTTCATTGAGATAAAATCTCAACTTTTTATTGAAAATTGTGTAAAAGTGAAAATATGTTAATTTAGTTATAAAAATTTTGATGTAAAATTTATAGGGTTAAAATTTGAAAATATGTTTGGTTTAGAATGTTGATTTGAATTATGTTATTGGAAAATGTGATAAGATGATGATTTTTATATAATATATAAGTTGTGGGACCTCGATCATGATTGATGTTTGTAGAAAAATAATAATATATAATTGAATGAAAATGATAGTGGTGGAACTCATATTGAATATTTAATTTAGAATAATAATTTATGTGGATGTAGTGTACAATAGTAAAACAATTAATTGGAAATTATCATCCCCGACATCCATACTAATAAACGATCGTTGTATTATTTTATATATTACCCATGATCATTAATCAAATTATGACAATATTAAGAACAATATAAACCAATACGAACTCTGAAATTCGATATATAAAAAAAAAAGAGGAATAAGATGAAAAATAATGATCAACGATTGATTAAATTTTTTTCCAGTTAATTACTTAAATCCATGATTATGCCGGCCTAAGTCAAGTAGTCAACCTTGCATATATATATATATATATATATATTTTTTTCATATTGTCCCCCGGCATAACTCAACTGGTGCAAAGGACTGAGTGATGTGATGTCCACTCGTGGGCACCCGTAGCGTGGAGGTTCGAATCCGTCTGTTAACAGGTTGGAGAAAGATTTTTAATTGTGTGATGACTCAATCTAAAGCAGCTCAGGACTCTTACTCGTTAAACCATATCTCGCGATTCACCTTCTCCACGAAGCTCTAGGGACGAAATAGTAGGTCCATGATCAGGGGATGTACATGTTCATTCTTTTTTATGTATTTTCATATTACTTCAAGAAAAACACGGCGATTGTACTATTTTTGCATTAATGCATGAAAATGAAATCAACAAACACGTAACCACGAACAGACCCACACGTCAACTGTGCTGTTTACATTTTCAATATTTCACAAAATTACGTACGTACCACACCAATTTAAAATTTAAAGAAAACACTCTTATATATATTTGCATGGCAACACCAATGAGTACACAATATTTATCTATATATATAATTCTTCAAAGACAATATTAGCCCAAGAACACACACATACACAAACCATTTTGTTGTCTTAATTAAACATCCACAGTTGAAAATTAAGACAATGGGGTCTATATCATGTTTAATTTCCAAGAAATAACATAGAACTATCAGCAAAATTACATCGATCGTTAAGATCACGAAATTAAAGAGCAAGGGCAACCCCTAGCCCTTATAAATACCATGCATAATAACCCTTTCATGAACAACACACCATGATATAACATATATCAAAAGCAGAAGAAGAAATAATATAATTACGAAAGCGAAAAAAAATGAATTCTAACAATGGATCAGGGAGCAGCAGTAATGGCAAGAATAATGGAAGTGTTTTTCCGAAAAAAGGCGAAAAAGTGTCGACAAAAGTTGTCAAGAAAATAGCTGAGGGTTTCGGAAAAGCTGGCAAATCTGTTGCTGATGCTGCTAAGGATCATAAAAACAAGTCCAAAGTATCGCCTGGTTAATTAATAAAATTATTTGTTTGTTTCATGTAATAGATCAATTTAATTATGTAGTATAACGTCCATTATTTCATTACTGTTCGTTTATTTTTTTAGTTTGATGTTTTTTGTCTTAAGTTATATGTGTGTCTGGCGTAGTGTATTATTATGTAGGCAAGAAAAATTGTTGTATGTCTATATATATGTTTATTCTGTAAGTCCATGGTTGTTATGGGGGCATGTCCTATATATATGTGAAATGAAATATTTGGCACAATATTTATTTAATTTCTATCTTCTTGGTAATGGGATTCTTTTTTTTATATGCTTATATATCTCTTTGCATATCATGAAGCAATCTAGATGTGGAAGTAGTTATAAAATGAGGAGTTTTTAAGAATATGGCAGAAATCTTATTTCATGTGTGTTTGGAGTTCTCTAGGCAAAAAGTCATGTGGTGTTGGAAGGATAAACATTAGATATTAATAATTCAGAAAATTCTTAAACAAATTTACTAATTTGATGGATGCTGGAAATTTTTATTGAGTTGATATATAGCTTTTGTTCATTTATTTTAAATAGTATATATATGAATTAGCTCTAATTTTAAGACAAAAAATTGTCAAAAAAATAAAAAAAAAATAGGGGGAAAAGGTGAAAATGACTATACGGCATCATTTTCATTGACCCTGACTTTGATTATTCCAGGTAAGTGCTAATTAAATGAAGTGGTTTGTCAAAGTCAAGTTTTTCCAGTATGAAAAAGTCAAAATACTAATTTGTTTAATATCTCTACCAAACCACATTAATTAGAATTAAGTTGTCCTCATTTACATTCTCCTTTTGTCATCCATGTGTTTTTCAGGGGTTCAGTTTATATTAAGTAATATACACACATATATACTTTCTTATCTAATTTTATTGTTCTTGTTGCCATTTTGGAACCTCACTTTATTTCCTCAATTGATTTCTTTTTTTTTTTTTGAGAAGCTCAATTGATTTTTTAAAATATACTTTTAAGTAAAATAATGATGTGAGATTATTAAGACAATAAAGTAAGATTACTTTAGATGACATTCAATTTTCATCTAATTCCAGTAAACCTACATGTCGGATCAAGATAGACCATTAATTTTTGTCCTTTTTTTGGTATTTTTGTACTTCATTTTTTGTTTTAGTAAAGTAAATAAATTTATATTTGTAATTATCAGTGAACAATGAATCAAGAATCATCTATTCACAACCTACCATTACATATAAAACAACTATACAATGCATCAAAACTCGTGGTAAATTCCACTTGATCGAATCTATCGCACATGGCTTGTCTAGCTAGTGTGGTTGTAGACGATCAAGCCCAAAAGTTTACCCACTGCTATTCAAAAAATAATAGTTAATTGTAGGTAAAAAAATCTCCATATAGTTATTAACTATATACCACAACTAACAATAAATCAACAATACTACAGTACATCTAACAACAAATAGAAATTCCTCTACATTTTTTTGATCAAATATTTGTGAAATCAGGACTTCAATTTTACCAATTATATAAACTAAGATTCACTAGCGCTTTTGTTCAAATTTAATTAAATGTTTACTTATGTGTGATAATTAGTTGAAACTTAAGAAAATGTTAGATTAATTAATAACATATATGCGGGTGAAAATGACTAAAACTAATTTGTGTTGACCCTAAACCCGATTATTCCAGGTAATTACTAATTATTGAAGTGATTTGCCTAAGTCAACCTTTTATACCAAATGATTGAAAAAAGTAATAAAACCTCCAACACGCATACTACGTTAATAATTAGGTTTGGACCTTTGTTGTCTTCATGTTTCTTATTATTCTCTGTATTTGTTTGCATATGAATTAGTCAGCAACGTGTGTTAACACATCCACACAGAAACACAAATGTTGGTACACATAATAATTTCAAATAAACATACAAAATAAATAAAATATAAACACACATATATACATGAGACATACACGATTGCACAATTCCATTTTTTTTTTCTAGAACATAATCAACAGGAAAATCATGAGCAAAGGATGCTTTTCTTCCTTGAAATTACGTTGAATTGATTAGCAGAAAACTCAATATACAAAAAAATGTTTACTTTGTATTTTTTTTTTTTTTGAAAGGTGTTTACTTTGTATTTGAATAAGCATACTTTGCTCTCAAGAAGAAATAAGATCACATTCTCCAATATTAATCTTTGTACGCAATGGCGGAGCAAGGACAACTTAACAGGGTGGACTGATACACAAAAATAGGGTGAACCGGATAGAAAATCCAAAAATTATACAAATTAACACTGATTTTTTTAAAAGTTATTCGCATTAAATTGTTTTTTAGAAAAAAGAGGGATGGGCCAAAACCAGGTTGGCCAACCCTTGGATCCGCCAGTGTTTGTACGGGGTGAAGTTAATATAATATAATTAATATATATATATATATATATATTGAAAAACTAGTAATAATGGGCAAGTCCGGCAATTTCTCTCTAATTTGTGATGACAAATCCCTACACAAAAAGTACATTAAAATATTGAACTAATTATCACTAATTAATTAATGCCAAGCTAAATTACATTAAAACAAATAATGAAAAAAAAGAATGGTAAGATTATATATAATAGGTGAAAATGGGAGTAACATTCCGCGTAATTATTAATTAATGATTAACATGATTGCCTAAAGGCCCTAAACCAATCATTTAATATTTTGATTATAAAAAAAAAGTGTGGTCCAAATTCCAAACTTCGACACAAAATCTTTGGTGATTATAATGACCATAATTTGCTTTTCTGGTCTTCCAATGTACCATGTTTAAGCCCCCCTACCCACCCCCCTGCAAGAATTAGTCGGCAGCACATACACACACAAACACACACACTAGGTGTTGGTCTCTAGACTCTAGTCTCTAAATTCTTATGTAAAACAAAATGAATTTCACTAGATATATAAAAACAAGGAAATTTCATATAATCAAATAAATAATGAAGAAATGCACAAGAATAAACATGTGTTCTAACTTGAAAAATGCATGCCCAATGTATAAACCTACACACATGCACACACCAATACACAAACAAAATCCAATTTTCTTCCTTGAAAACACTTAGAAATTTGGAGCAAATTACATGTAACATCAAAGTTAAAAAAAGGTTAATTTAGAGAGAGAAAAAACATAACCCCTCAAACTCTATAAATAGTACCATTCCAGTTTTCTTGAAATATAAACCACAGAAAAAGAAAAAAGAAAAACACACAACACACACACAAAAAAACACACACTACTTCTAAATCTTGGCAAGATTATGGATTCCAACTATGGAGAGAGCAGCAACAAAAATGGAACAAAATTTTGTAAGAAGGGAAGTGTGTTTCCTAAAGATAGGGAACATGTTTCTACAATGATGGGCAAGAAAATTGCTGAGGTTGGGGAGAAAGCTGTCAAATCTGCTGTTAATGCTGTCAAGAATCACAACAAAAAGGGCAAAATAAATCCTGATAATTAGTTATACTTAAGTCTATATATAGTGTGTGTTGTGCCCACTAGTTCCTTATTTGTCTATTCACTGTTTTTGTAATAATTGAAGTACTTTACAGGATGTTCTAATTGTGTATGTTAATATTAGTGGTTTAATAATGTGGGCAGTTATCATGTGTATGTTAATTATTAGACATATATTGTAAGATTTGTCATGTAACCAAAAAGAGTATGGTTTTCCTGTTTTTAGCGTGTTACCAATTCCAGTATAATGAATGCCATCAAAACGTCAAATCTAAGCGTGCTCGGGAAAAAATAGCAGGTACTAAGTACTAAAACCCCACATGTTATGCGATTGAAATTTGTTGCTTTGATAAGATGTGAAGCTTGGTTTAAGCTCGCTTTGATTAGTGAAAAAAATTACAAAATATATGGTGAAATATGAAACCACTCGTGTTTAACTTGACTAAAGGCAATTCAAGCTCAATTTGATAAATCAAACCAATTCAAACGAATGTTTGAGATTCGATAAAAATTCAAACAAATTTGAGTAATATCATGTTCTTACAGCCCTGCTCATCATAACATTGTTCCCACTTATTTATAAAAGAGTGCAAATCGATATGAAATGATGGTCTTTTTCGTTTCAAAGACATGTCAGAAGTTAAAACTTCTATATTAATCTCTTTTGAATCAAATCCTGTAGATAGATTACTTTGGAAAGAAACAAAGGAAAATATGAGGAAATGGATGCTCTACATTAGTTTGTGTGAATTTCTTGTGAAGTTGGAGAGAGACAAATATATATATATATATATAAACATACATACACCTATACAACACAAAATGTATATACAAGTATATGTAGATGCATTTGTCTCTCTCTCCAACTTCACAAGAAATTTACACAAGCTAAATGCAGAAGATCCGAATCCGAAAGTATGGTTGGGTTATGCTAACTTATCAACATGGTGGATTGTAAACGGATTATGGCACCAAGAATCTCATAAGATGACGCATTTTGACTCATCACCTGCTACTGTTAATGCACCAAAAACACACGTAGCTTTGCATACTCATTCACACATCTGCAGTGTAGAGAACTACATGAAATTTATACTACATAGTAAATCTAGTTCAATAGAAAAAAAAATGTCAAAAATGGACCAGGAGATGAAAAGGAAACAAAAAATGATTAAAACAGAGACGGAAGCGAAATCAAGGCACCATGTTCACATGTCACTCAAAAATTTCTACACTTTCTGGAATAAATCTCCACAAAATTGGCTTACATACATGTCAGGCAGCACGAATTCAAATCAATTTAGTCGCTTACTTTACCATTCTCTTCGTCATCACTGATATCGCTATAGGCTTGAGGCTCTTCACCATCCTGCACACTTTCAACTTCCATGGAATCATCAACTCCCTCATCATCACTTTCATCATCGTCCTCGTATATTGCAGGTGTTACCGTATCATTCTCCTCTGCTTCATCATCAACAGTCTGCACAGAAAAATGATATCCTACTTAAAGCTTCCATATCTAAAAAGAAAATATAAATAGTTCAGCAATGTGCACTCACCTCCGCATAAAGCAAGTCCAAGCAACTTGATAGTTGAAGAGCGTGGTTGAAAGTTGAGACTCTAGATTCTATGAGCTGCACAGATAATTTCCCATTCAATATAATTTACATTGCTTTATTCTGAAACAGTAATAATCTGCAGTTTCCAGCCAAAGAGGGAGGTATCAAAATGATAAAGTGTCTTTAAATGGACAACTGCTAGTCCGTCCTTGTTGGCCATCTCAAAATAAGTATATGTTGGTGTTCAACATAAACAATCATTAAGGGCGCAACTGGATATGCTTTCATTTTGAAAATTTTTCTTTCTATAGAGAATAGTGGTAAATAAATTTAAAAAAAAAAACAAAGATGAATATGAGAATGTGATTGGATATAAGATGAAAAAGTAATGATGAAAGTTGATTTGATATAGAAATAGTAAAATAATGATTGGAAATGGTTGATGACTGAGAAATGTATGTAGTAAAATTTGTCGGAAAATGTGTAATAAAGATTAATTCTTGTTGAAAAAGTGTGCAGATGTAATTGGTAAGAGATGAAGTGAAACGGAGTGAACAGTGTATTTTCTGAAAATTTTCATAAGCAATTGCATGTTCGGTGAAAAAAAAATTCTCTAGTGGAAACGAAAATGAAAATGAAAATACTTACATATCCAATCGCAGCCTAACCTTCGTGCCAACCCTAGTTTGACTAGCTATACTAAAAATCTTGTCATCTGTTATAAGTTTTATTGAACAACTAATATTTCAAATGCTTGCTTTGAGTCTATCGATCATAATGTCATCCAGCTCATGGCATGCTAAATTATAGTCACAATCACGGCGTCATGTTTAATAATGGGGTGGCTTCAGAAAAGTGGTGCCTCAAATAAAGGTGAACTTAGAAAAGTGATGGCTATGACCCACAACCTATCCAAGCCAGAATCATAGATGTAGTATAAAGAGTCAAACACAATAAACCTTGTAGCTGAAATTTTCTTCTGAATGTCACTACAATTTCTGAAAATAGTCGACAAGGGACAAAAAGGGTTAAAATGAAATCATATAGGATGACAGTTAAATTTACAACTTTTTCAGGGATGAATCTTGGACATTTAAATATTTAATATAAACTGGACGTGGATGAGAAACATGAAACATTTGGGACCAGTATCAACGGTAAACCTATAGAATGAGGCCAATCTAAAATAAAATGGAATGAGAAAGATCTGAACATTTTGGTTATCTAGACATACAAGCATCGGCACCCTTTGCCATGACAAACATAAACTGGCTAGTTTCATGATAATAATCTGTATTTCTTCTTAAAAGATTCTCCGTATCTATTTATCAATTTTAAATTAAATCATTCTCTAACCTGATATAAAGAGTTTAGTGCAGCCAAAGAAGATTCTTGGGACATTATACTGCCTGCATGCTGGAGAAGTAAACTTCTGAGCCATGGAAGAGCACAAGCCAGCACAGCGCCCCTGCAAATAATACAAACATGCTGAGTTAAACCAGCTTAATGAGACTGGATTTCAACCAGATTAAAAGTAGACAATTTATTCAAATGAGTTAAACTCAAAGCATATTTTGCTTAATGAGGGTATCAGTCAGTGACGAAGCTAGATGGGGGGCCAAGGGGGTCATTGGGCCCCTCTCAATTTTTGAAAAAACAAATAGGGGTATTTGGTAATCTAATTTATAACCTTAAAAAATATTTTAAAAAAATATGAAAAATGAAACAAATCTTTAATCCATTCATTCTTCTTTTCTCCTTTTTCATTTGTTAATTAAAAAAAAAACTTTTTGAGTACTAGTAATTTTTTTCTCTTTTTGAAAATTTTGTACATTATCTTTTGCTCCAGTATAAATTTTATACATTTTCTTTAAGCTCCGCCAAAATTTTGTACATTTCCCTCAATATTTTCTTTTAGAAGTATTAGTAATGAAGCTATTATGCAACAATCTCAAAATATTATGATATATTGATGTACTTATATTATGTTATTTTGTTTTTTGAATATTAAAATGTAATTGAATTTATACATTAACTTAATATATTGTATTTCATTTTTAATATTAATATTAGTTGGATCCCCCTACCCGAAGTTTCTAGCTTCGTCACCGGTATCAATACTTGTCTAAACTTTGAGAAGCCTCAAGTTTCAACAATGGAATCATGAAGGAATGTCAGGATAAAGAGAAACGTTTCACGTCTAATCTGTCTGCTGAGGACAGTAAAATCTAGGCCAATTCGTTTATCTCTTGCACCCTTCAAATCTCACACCAAATTACATCCCAAGGTAACATCCATATTTGAAGTACCAATAACATGGGCTGCAACATATTGAGGTTTAAGATAATGTTCTATAAGACATTTAGCAACAGAACATCCAACCAGGTGTACTAACACTGAAGAAGGAATTATTACCCAGTTATGAATTTGCATTAGCTAGACCCATTTTGCATTAAAAACAGGGGAAGAAACTAAATGAGAGACCATGTAGCAGATTTAGCTTGATTTCCAATCTTGCATACTAATATCATTCAACTCATTCTGAGGTTTTCATCTGGTGGATAAATAGAATCTTTGTTTTCTTACCTCAACTGGATTATTGATACGAGAGACTGTAAAAGCTGGAGGACATCAGAAGGGTTCAACAGTGATAGTGAATTTCTAATTACCTGCAATATAATGATGCATCATGTTATTCTACATCAAACAAACTAATTTACACACAATGTTGAGAAAAGAGAGCACTCATTAAAAATCAGTGTAACTATTAAAACCTTCTCATCTTGTCTGTATAAGCAATCTATAAGAAGTGCTCGATCCTCAGCTCGGAGTGCTTGCTTAAGTAAGATATAAACTGAGTCGGCACTAGGTGGCTTTGCATTAGAAGAAAGGTCTACAACATCATGGTTTGGGGCTTGGTCATTTCCTTCCAAGTTGAGGCTTGCAAGTTTTTCCCCCATGGTTGGTTCACTCACGTCATCCACTACAATTCCATCTTCATCTCCAACACCTTAAAGAGACAAGAAAACCAGATT
Organism: Rehmannia glutinosa; assembly: GCA_016081115.2. Taxonomy (NCBI): domain Eukaryota; kingdom Viridiplantae; phylum Streptophyta; class Magnoliopsida; order Lamiales; family Orobanchaceae; genus Rehmannia; species Rehmannia glutinosa. The sequence goes on from CM071928.1 coordinate 5,033,558, forward strand.
ACTTCTTCAAAGTTATAAATAAAATGATTACACTTTCTCTGGTTGAATAGTTCTATCTATAAGAAAAACCACAAATACAGAAGGTCTCTTTTAGAAGAACTGGCAAGTAATAAGGTTTGGATCCAGATATTTAAAACGGAATGGCATTCCCAATTTTGATTTCTTCATCGGATATGGATATCATGAACCTCAAGGAACAATTTTGAAATGAAAGATAGTATCAACAATGTATAACAATGAAATTTTCAGTCAACATCTCTAAGGAATATTTGGAGACCTGGCATGCTTTTTTTTCCATAACTTGACCAGTCACTTCCTTTGAGTCTATAAAGTTCATGCATGAAACTTAAAACATGGGTAAAAGTTTGTGAAGCACCTAGGGTATTTACATCAGCCCTAAATTTAAAAACATGTCAAATTGCAGTTTGTTCTTACTATTTCAGATATATGAGGGCGACGTAAAGTAGGACACTGTCTTACCAAAATAAAAAGAAAGTTCATGTTAAGAAATTAACATTTTCCCATGTCCAAGAATTAGCAGTTAGCAGAAAACAATTGAACACAACAAAAACGGAAGGAAGGAAAAAATGAATCTATTGGTACTCCTTGAAAAATATAAACTAAGGAACAGAAAAAATGAAAAAAAAAATATAAAATTGGTGGATTATAAGAATTCATAGATGGAACAAACTACTTTTCCACACAGTACTGAAGAGATAAAAAATAAAATTTTAAGTCAAAATCCAAAGTTATAAACACAATACTGCAATAGATAAACAAGGTACAACACCCACTTAAACTCGGAAATTAGGCTTCGACATCGCATCAAACACAAGAACTTGATTTAATCATTTTAAACTCCACATAGCTCAACAACTGCAAATAAGCTTTTCATTTCGTTTCTATAACGTTTTTCTTCAAACATATAATTATACTACCAGCTAAAGCCACAATCCCAGCCATGCCTAATAATTTTCTGGCATATTTAAACAATCAGAAGAAATATATCGTCATTAAGCTTACTCTTATGAGGCAAAACCGCAGTGGCTGCTTCTCTCTCTCTAGTTTTCCTTTTCGAAGACTTGTCCTTCTTTCCCATAATACCTGCACTCAAGCAATCAAATTAGGGAAAAGAAAAATAAAAAGCAAAAAAATCCCCCGAAAGTGAAGGGAAGAAAGGGGAAAAGCGAACCTATGGCCGGAGGGCAGATACGGCGCGGCGGAGAGTTGGTTCTAGGCGGCGCTGTTCACAAAAACGACGTCGTTAAGCGCTCTCAAAACCCTACTCCTCCTTGTGCTTGTAACAACTAACAAGTGAGAAAGCCAACACCGGTCAAAGCCTCAAAGGTAAGCAGCACTCAGTTTTAAGATTAACATTCTTTTTCATATATAGAATATATTATAATTAGATGATTGATTATTATGGTACTATGAATTATTGATTTAAAAAAATGAAGTATTAAATTGATTTCTATGCAATTGGGATTTAATTTAATTATAAATTTGAATGTTACATTTTTTTTTATAACTCGCGTCTGCGCTTACGCCTAACTACGCTCGAGACAACAAAATTTCCATCATCATTCTTTGCCAAGGTAAACCATGGATGTGCACGCATCGCTAGCTAGTGTTACGGCGAAATCTGGACGACGTGACCGATCCTCCTGGTAAAGAGAACAATTATGTTCGACCCCAATCTATCGATAACGATATCTCTCCGAATCGAACCCACACGGATGCTTATTCAAGATGAGTTCCCACCAAATCTTCACCGGCATTTCGCGTATGCCGGGAGCAATTTGATGGAACAGGGATTTGAACCCCGACCTCCACCCCACAATCATTCTTGTGGTGGTCGGGTGGCTAAGCCACCTGGTTTTGAATGTTACATTGTTTTTTGGGGATAATTACAAAAAGGAAACCTCGTTTTCACCTAATTAAAAAAACCTCAACTAACTTTTAAAATTACGAAAGACTTCGATGTTTGATTCGGTGTTAAAATTAAGGAGTAACTGTAATATTTTTATAAATATGAAGGGGGATCTTGAAATATTTTTTGCTTATGATGGGTTTAAATGTTAGACAAATTAAACCTCGGGGATATTTTTTGTCATTTTGAAAGTTAGCTGGGTTTTTTTATAATTAGGTCAATCCTCAAGGGTACTTTTTGTAATTAACCCTTTTTTAGGTGCGGTTGATCCCAAAATTACTCCGCCTCCCTAAAACCTCTTTCCGTCCAAGCTCCGCCATAGACCTGCACAAAAAGGGGGGTCAGAAGGTTGCTCCGCGTGCCCTCTCCGACGCTCAAGTGAGAAGTGTGCTCAACAAGTAAAGATGTAAAAAATAATATGAGAATAAAAATAGTGATTAGGGTTAGAATGCACCTGTAAGAAAGTATTTATAAGTATGCCCTAATTAGGGTTTCCGCGAATCCCGGATTCTGCTACGATTCCCGTAACAGAATCTAATTAAGATAAACTCAGCTCATATAAGAGGTCGTCCTAATGGACACCTCGGACCTCGAGATAATTTGGTTCTCTTAATGTACTTTCTAAAACCACACTCTCACCATGTATCAGACATCCGAAACTTGCAAGGTGTAAGTTAACCATCCAAATTCCTAAGAGCTCGGCTCAGGACCTCTGTCATTTCCACTTGGTTTGATTATTTATACAATAAGGACTACACCTCGGATTCTTTTGAACAGGTCGGCCCAACCAACAAATCCATCCATTTTTCATGTCACAATTACTCAGTTTAGCTCATGAGGTCGGTACATTTACTCACTTCAGTTCATGAGGTCGGACTATTTTAGTCCTCATCAATTGCTCCCCCAACTATGGGTGAAGGGATATTTCACACACTTCGACCATAGTTCATAGTCCCGAATTGAACTAATTTAGGGTTTTCGGTTCAAATTCCCGCTCATTTTCCTCAAGTCTTTTCTAAACCCTTATTGGGCTTCCTTGCCTTCAAGCATTGGGAGGTTGGCTCGAGCCGAGCTCCTCATTGGGCTTCTTTGCCGTCAAATATTTGGAGACTAGTTCGGACCGAGCTCTAAACACTTGGTAAAATTTTCGGAGAGAGCTGGCTTGAGCCGACCTCCAAACATTTGGTCAAAAAAATTTATTCGAGAGCAAGCCTCCAAGCTTGCCCGAGGTGTTTGGAGTTTTGGGCTCTGGCCGAGCTCCAAACACTTAGTGAAAATATTCATTTGAGGGCAAGCCTCAAAGCTTGCCCAAGGTGTTTGGAGTTTTGGCTCTGGCCGGGCTCCAAACACTTAATCAAAAATTTCCATTCGAGGGCAAATCTCCAAGCTTGCTCGAGGTGTTTGGAGTTTTGGTTTGGGCCGAGCTCCAAACACGGTCAAAAATTTCTATTCGAGGGCAAGCCTCTGCCAATTGGTTGACCCCAAAATTACTCCGCCTCCCTAAAACCTCTTTCCGTCCAAGCTCTGCCGTAGACCTGCACAAAAAGGGGGGGTCAGAAGATTGCTCCGGCGTGCCCTCTCCGACGCTCAATTCAGAAGTGTGCTCAACAAGAAAAGATGTAAAAAATAATATTAGAGTAAAAATAGTGATTAAGGTTATAATGCACCTGTAAGACGGTATTTACAAGTTTTCCCTAATTAAGGTTTCCGCGAATCCCGGATCCTGTTACGATCCCCGTAACATAATCTAATTAAGATAAACTCAGCCATATAAGAGGTCGTCCTAATGGACACCTCGGACCTCGAGATAATTTGGTTCTCTTAATGTACTTTCTAAGACGGCGGAGGGCAGACACAGCGGCGGTGGAGGGTTCTAGGCGGCGTTGTTCACAAAAACGGCGTCGTTAAGCCCTCACAAAACCCTACCCCTTGTGTGCTTGTAATAAGTGAGAGAAATCCAACACCGGTGAAAGGTAGCACCCCTCATTTTAAGATTAACATTCTTTTTCATATATATAATATATTATGTTATAATTAGATGATTGGTTATTTATGGTTCTATGAATTATTCATTTTAAAAATAATGAATTATTAAATTGATTTCTATGCAATTGAGATTTAATTTAATTATATATTTGAATGTTACATTTTTTTTTTGGGGGGGAGAAGAATAGAAATTTCATTAGGCAAACTTAAACATAATCCCGAGGTTGTCATGGTGGTTGAGCGGTAGCAATTGCAACTCTGACTCCTGAGACCCTAGGTTCGATTTCTCACTAGACCATCCTTGAGAAGAACTGATGCCCCAAAGAAGTTGGGTATGTGCCCTGAGCTGGTATGAGATACTTTGGGTCGGAAAAAAAAAACAGAAGACACAAGTCTTACATCAGTGTGATCATATAAATTATCAATTTTATTAGTGTCTATTGTCTAACTCCATTTTTGTTCTTTCATTTCTCCTCAAACTTAGTAATTTTCGTCATGATAATTATTGCTATTACTACTAAATATCACAATATTAATAGCTCGTTTGCCTATGTTGATAAGAATCGAACAATTTGATAAATGTGTTTATCAAAATATAGGATTTAGTTATTTAATTTTGAGAGTATGATTACAACAATTTGTTTGACATCAATAATTATGTAGAATAAGTTATAAAATGTCTAAAATATCCAACACTCATTCACAAAGGGTAAAAACCACGACATGAAAAAAAAAACAAAAAAACAGGGATTATTTGCATTCAACCTCTTAACAAAGACCTCCCATATAAATTATTAAATCGCAAAAATTTGTGTGAGACGGTCTCATGGATATAATAATGAGACGGATCCTATATTTAAATAGAATTTTGACCCAAACCCATACCCATGAAAAAAATCCATATTTTTGTATGTGTTTAGTATCCGTCTCATGAACTTAGATCAATGAAACGGTCTCACATAACCTTCTCATTATAAATTTATAATATTGAAGTTTAGCATTACAATATTTTATGTAAGTTGACATTTTGATTAACATTAAAAAGCAATAGAAAATTTTAAAATTTCTTAAAATGAATTATATCATCAAAAGTTACTAAATACATTTTCCAGCCAAAAAAAAGAAAAAAATTGTTCTATTTACTTTTCATTTAACAAATTATACTGTAAGCTTTACAATTACATAAATAATATCTAATAATCTTTAGATTAAAGTACAAACAGGTTTATTACTTAGGGGGCACTATTTGCACCCCCTTTTATTATAAATACACCCCCTTTTTATTTTTATAAAATTATAATAACTTACAATGATTACTATGCCCTTACTATAAAAAAATTCTAAATAAATCCCATCTTTTTTCTCTATAAAAATTTTCTTCTTCCTTAAGGCTCAAGAGATAATTTTTTTATTTTTTCGGCATCGTGCTATTTTAATTGTAGCATTAAGTGCGAAAGTGTGGCATTTTTGATAGATTGAATATTTTATAGGTTGGGTTCGAAACAGTGTTACAAATTTTGGGTTTTTTGTTTCAAGTTCGCGCATTTTTTCGTCATTTTTTAGTAGCACGATGGGCATTTTTTTCTGGAAAAAAATGGCACGATCATACTTCCTTTAGTACATGGCAGATCATGGTCGTGCCACACTTTAAAATAAGGGCACGATCGTGCCACACTTAAAAAAGGGGTGGCACCATCTTTTTCAAGAAAAAATGGTGATCGTGCCAAACTTTAAAATAAGGCACGATCGTGCCACCATTTTTCTCAGAAAAAAATACCAAACATGCCACACTTTAAATAAGACACAATTGTGCCACACTTCAAAAAAAGGTGGCACGTTGTTTTAGAAAAAATAGCGATTGTGCTACCCTTTTTTTTGAGCACGATTGTGCCACACTTAAAAAAAAGGTGGTATGATTGTGCTATTATTGTTCAGAAAAATTGGCCATCGTGCCACCATTTTTTTGAGAAAAAATGCCCATCGTGCCTATTCAAACATGGCGAAAAAAGGCACAAATATGAAACAACAAAACCCAAAATTTTTAGCACTAATTTGAACTCAATCTATAAAAACCTTCAATCTATCAAAAATTACACATTTTTGCACTTAATGCTACAATTAAAATAGCACGATAGCGGAAAATAAATTTATCTCCTGAGCCCTAGGGAAGAAGAAAAATTTTCTGGAAAAAAAAGATAGGGTGTATTTAGAAATATTTATGATAGTATGGGCAAAATAGTCATTTTAAGTCGTTATAATTTTATAAAATGGATGAGGTGTATTTATAAGAAAATAGGGTGCAAATAGGGCCCCCTATTACTTATTAGATTGAGAAATTGAAGAATTAGATTCTTTCTATATAAAGTTTTTTTTTCTTACTGAATATATTTTATATCCATTAATTTTTAATTTTAAGAAACTGAATATAATTTTTTAATTAATAAAACCCAAAAAATAAAACAATAAAAAACTCAATTCTTTAAATCATTAAATTTAATGAAGCCAATGTCGATTTAGTATAAAAAAATCACATTTTTTATAATTTCAGTGCAAAAAAATATTGTTCATGTTTTCGTCCACATGAAAAGGTGGATTGAGCTAATTATTTGGCTTGAAAGTATTCTATGAGTATTTTATATGTACAATTTTGTTTTAAGGGCTTTAAGTAATTTTTTCTAAAAATTAATAAGTGTGACATTTTTTTTATCCTTAAAATTCTCATTTTTTCTTTCCCTGTTTTTGTTCTTCTTGGAAATATTGTCAAACTGTTATTTCAATTATTATATCCAATGAACTTTCATATAACATAATATAACATGTAAATTAATAAACTAAATGGGTTCGGTTAAATTCAATCTATCACGATCACACCCTGCTCGAGGGTGATCTAATGTTTTAATTAGTGTGTCAGCGACATCAAAAGAGTAGAACACTTGAACCTGTCGAATTTTTTTATAATATTTCTCAAATTTATTTTGTTTAATAAAACGAATTTCAAATTTAACTAAATATGTCTCATTGCCATTGCAATAAAGAATTCTCAAATTTTTAGTCAATTGCTTTTTCTCATAGTTTGAATTAGTGACACCTAAACAACAAAATCTGTCAGAAAAGATTCATCATCAAATAGGTCAACTCTAATATGCTACTTGCATTATCTAATCAATTCTAAAGATTTATTTGTCTCATCATAGACATGAGGGCATTCAAGATAAGACCTTGTGTAAGACGATCGTATGGTACGATCGGTGATACTTTTAATATTAAAAGTGATATTTTTAGTATAAAAAATGATACATTGGATATCATAATAATTAAGTGTATTAAGATAAATTATCACTTTTGACACGAAAATTGTCACTTGTTACACTAAAAATACAATCCGTCTCACCGAGGGACCGTCGTATAAGATACTTTTCTTAGTCCAATCACATTGGCCAAATAAAATCACTTAAAATAATTAATTAATAAATTAAAATTGGGTCTATCCGTACCAAGTTGGTGATGTAATATGTAGCATCATAGGAATAACCAACCAAAATATTGCTGTCTGAGTGCCACGTGTCCCCCTTCACCCCTTCTAGAAAACCTTCGACCCTAAGTTTCTTCTCTACTCTATTTATAATTATAACTCCAAATTAATTCCTCACCGGCTAGCATTATTAGAGAGACAGAATAAACAGAAATGGCAGCTGAGAGAGGCGGCGGAGCTGACGCGGCGGCGGCGGCGGCGAAACGGAGTGTTTTTCCGGCAAGGAGGAGGCTGGTAAAGACGATGATGTTTGATTTGATTGTCAATTTTATCTTTTCCTGTTTTACAACGGTGGTGCACCCAAACAGAGCCTTAACACATCTGGACAGAGAATATGGTAGGAGGAAATCAGGGAGCAGCAGTGTTTCTCCACACCCATGATAATTGAAATGTATTTACTTTTTTTTATTTTGGGTATAAAATGGATTTTGCATTTTCATTTTCCATTTAGTGCCTTTTTTGTGCTTCTAAAAAAAGTACTTTTTTGTGGATATATATGCTATCTCTTTTTTTTTTTTTGATGGATGGATATGTATATTATTAATTAGGCGGCTTCCGTTTCGTGGGATATGGATAAGCATGATAACTTCACCAAGATTAAGTTCGAGGAGAGCTGGTAAAATTGGTTTGGTTCGGCTCGGTCAGTCCGCATATAAAATTGGACTGAATTTCATTTTAGAGGCCCGAAAAAAATTAAGTTCATTTCGGCCGAGCTCATAACTCCTCAAGCCCAAGTGATACAAATAAAATATAGGATTGAGTCGCACAAAATGTGAGCCGATAAAATTTTGGCATGACCCGACGTAAACCATGGTCTTGAACTGGACTGATCGGCTCAAACTATTGTCAACTCTTAACACTCTAAGTACGAGTGTCACTGCCACATATAAAAAGAAAAAAGAAAGAAGAAAGATTGTATCAATATCTCATAATCATGTGTTAACACAAACCCTAGCACATTGTTACGGGCCTAGCTATTTTGGCTCTCAATATTCGTCATCTATGGGGCGCTTCGGACTATCCGGGGTCAATCTATCCTTTGGGATAACCATGGTTCCGCCCTGCATTGGGCTCATTAGGAATGCGTTTTCAGCATATATCCAACCATTTCGGGTAGAAATGACCAATTTTCTTCTTCACCTTTAAGTTCAAGACTAGCGACAAAATCCCCGAACTTAACCAGGTCGGTCTGCCTAAAGATTCGAAGGATCATATACACATACTCACAAACTAGTCAACTGAAGCCACATAAATAATTATGTGACGTGGCGTGACAACATGCAAGGCATTTAAATATGCCCATCTACCATTAAGCATTAAATATGTATGGTTTCATCTATGAATTGTTAATATGACATCATCATATTTATTTTCTCATTTTTTAACTACTTGATTGCGTGAGGATAAGTCTGTTGAAAAGTCAAGTTCTTTTTGACTGATTCTGAGATTTTTCGACAGCCTACACTAACTTAATTAAAAAAAAGAAAAGAATTTTCAACCTTGCTATGTAAGATCCTATATTTATTTGTGTCGCAACCCCTGACGCCAATAACAATTGTCATTTTTCTAATAAGGAATTGTTTCGAATTAAGGAGACGAAAAATCGATAAAAAAAAAATTCGAAATCACATTAATTAATTGGGATTTGCAATAATAAAAAATGATTATTCAGATTACGCTAATTATTAATTAGTTATAAGGATGCAATCGAATCTAACCGAGCCGAGCTTTTGAGTGTTTGAGTTTGGTTCGTTTATTATCGATTCGAACTCAAGCCTAAATTTATCGAATACATTGATGACTCACGAACGTCTTCGAGCTAAATTGAGCCTAAACGAGCTTAGTAAATATTAACTAAAAATTAAATTATTCTTCAATTTATTACAATAAATAAAATTATCTATATTTAAATTCATAATATATTTATTAAAATTTATAATTTTATTCAAAAAAAGTAAGTTTATTGAAATATTCTTATATTATTTTAATTAAAAATATGAAAAATTAAAATTAAAATCAAATTATTAGTTTGATTTATACGAACTTATTATCGAGCCTATTCACGAGCTTACTAACGAGCCTGTTCACGAGCTAACGAACCGAATATCTCTAAGTTTGAGTTTGATTCGTTTATTTTAACGAGCCTCATTAAACGCGCGAACTCGAACGAGTTTATCGAATCGAACTCTGAATAACTTCCGGATGGCTTAGTTCATTTGCATCCCTAATTATTTGGATTGCAACCGCCCAACAGCTAATGGGAGTTCGATGTATTTTTAATTTTATATTGATCCAAAAGATATGAACAATCTCAAAATGGTAGAAAGTGGTCACAGTGCAAAGCCAGCTAATGAAGTCGCTTTGTTTATTTATTATATTTTTGAAATAAATGAAGTCGAAATTAATTAGACTTTTTGTTCAAAAGAACTGAGGTCACTCTTTATTTGACTCAGTTGGTCCAAAGTCCAAAACTACCTAAGAAAGAGAATGTAATGTAATTGTTACTTGTTTTTTTAACAATACAAAAATTATATCTTTTATTAATCAATGCAAAAATAAGCAAGATACAAATTTCAGAAAAACCTCAAATAAACTTTACATTTCAAAAAATCAATAAGGGGGAGACAAACAAAACACAAAACTAGACATAGATAATAGATCATAAACTCGGGGCCGGGGTCCATAGCAGAAAAAAAGGCCTTTAGTGATATAAAAATAAGAATAACACACAAATAATTTTGGGAAAAGGACATAAATGCCCGATTTTGGATGCCCAATACCTACACAATGTCCACCCGCCCCGCCTATTTCACAAATATACCCAATCTGGCCCAATTGTTCCAAAAATACCCAACTCAAATAAATTCCAGACAAATGCACCCGATCTTCAGCATTTTCGGTGAATTGCAGCGTTTCCCCTCCAAAAATCACGGTGCTGATCACAACAAGATCTCTGATCAAAAATACGATCCTTTCATCCAAAATATTAACGAAAACAGAGGAAACGCACAGATACGAGAAAAACAAATCGAGGGAAAAAAAAACTGGCTGCTAGAGATCCCAATTCAAGCTCAAAATCAAGAGGAATAAGAAGAACAAAACAAGTAACAAGACGCGATCTGTTTATCTTGTTCTGAGAATACCTTCTTTAGATATATTTCATGGTTTTACAGATTGAAATTTAGGATTCAATGTGTATTGACTGAGATTGACATTGAATTGAACCAGTAATTTTGCATGCAAATCCAAAATCATGGCAGTTGTGAGATTCAAAATGATTATTTTGTTCGAATTATGATCCAAAATTCTACAAAAATTGCTTCTCGTGATTATCTACGAATAAAACGTGTCAATCTGGAAAACACTGAATGCAGTACATTACGTGGTTGTTTCACATATATTTCTTTCATGTTTCACATATGTTTCTTTTATGTTTCACAATTGTTTCGTTCGCCTAATACAGCACATTGCTTCTTGACGTACATAAACATTGTTTCATTCATGTTTCATTTATGTTTCTTTTATGTTTCACTTAGCCAACTATCATTGAAATTCACAGTTGAATGGAGCAAATTCCAGCTGTAGTATACCACAATGGACAATGGGGAGAAAACAAAGAGTATAGGAACTTTGTATTGACTTCCATCATCGGCTACGAGAAATGGACACGACTCCACTGTCAGACCAAAAAATACTTTGTATTGACTTCCAACATCGTAGAATTATTGAATGCATCAACTGTAGCGGGGAAAGACTTACTAGTAACAACTTTGCTAGAGTACGTTAGATCTTTAGTCCAAGATTAGACACGCAGACATCGAAATGAAGCAAAGATCAACATTTACAAAGATGACACAAAAAAAAACTGAAGAGTATATGGGGAAGAACTACACTATTTCTATAAATTTAAAAGCAATTTACTACAAACTTTTATCACATGATCCCCTGTTTCACAATTGTTTCTTACATGTTTCATTTATGTTTCTTACATGTTTCAACTGATTACATGATCATTAAGATTTACATATCAACAATTCTCTAAAATCATTAGGAAGTGGAGGTAGAAACTCAATGCCGTTGTCATCGTCATCACCATTTTGCAGCTTCAACTTAGCATAATTGTAAAGCAGATTACTGAGTCTTGTTTGTTCATTCTGTATCTCGAATGCTTCAACGTCCATAGCCTTCCCAACAATAAAATGCTCGGCATAACAAGCAACAAAAAATCCCACATTCACTTCAAAAGAAAAAAAAGATACATAGTCAGATAGATAACACAACAAATCAAAAACAATAAAAAGAACAAATAAATGGAAAATACATAAATTAGAACAAAAGAAACATAAAAGAAACAACTTCGAAACAAACGAAAAACTTCAAACCACAAAATAATAAAAGAACACAGAAAAATCATGCATCGGCAACACAAAATCAACAAATCATTCAAATTTGCATTCAACACAAAAAAAAAATCAGGAGTCCAAATCGCTGAAGGAAATTTTTGTCCTCACTTCGGAATCCTAAAAGCCAAGAAAACTAGTCTCAAATATCAATTATTCAATTTTCCTGTTTCCCCATTATTTCCTCCCTCGATTTCAATTAGGTTAGGGTTTTTGAAATTCATTGAATCAAAAACTCATCGATGTCATCTGCAGCAAAGATGATCGTTCTGAGGAGTTCCAACGGCGAGACGTTTGAGGTGGAGGAGGCAGTTGCCGTCGAATCACAGAGTAATAAACACATGATCGAGGACGATTGCGCCGACACCATTATCCCGGTACACAACGTCACGTCGAAGATCCTGGCGAAGGTTCTCGAATACTGCAAGCGCCACGTGAAAGTTGTCACCGGGGACGATTTGAAGGCGTTCGATGCAGAGTTCCAACATGAAGTTCACAGCCATGTTATTTGGGAAGGAGGTGATGAAACCAAAGGAGGGGGTAAAAAACTGAATAGAAACGTAAAGTGGGCGGGTATATTTGGGAACAAAAGGAGCGTATCGGGTAGATTTGGAATAGGGTGGTATTTTTGTCTTTTTTTGAAAAATGAGGGTATTTTGTGGTATTTCCTCAATAATTTTTTAATTTTCATCATTCAAAGTATTGAAACTTGAAAGATTGCACCACCGGCAAAAATAAGAAAATAAATATTAAATAATTATTTATAAAATCTAGATCTTCTAGAATTTTGAGAAGCAAAATTCTTCAATAAGGTCTTCAAAATTAACTTTTTACAACATCTCATTTTCAATGTATAAAATTATTAATCCATTTAATATTTCTTGAGACATAGTTGAACGCAAGTATTTAGCACTTTTAATTTTGAAAAACCTTTTTATGCTAAGAAATATGTTTGTAGTCTAATTGTATGAGAGAAAAAAAAAAGTAAAAGATAATTTTAGAGATTGGAGAATATATTCGAAGACCTTTCTACTTTTTTTTTATTTTTTTAGAAATTATTTTTTTCCAAATAAATAATAAATATTTATATGGGCCTCATTCTAAACAATTTTTAAGATGATCCAACCAATATTTTATTTATAAAATTTACAAATATAACATATATCTCTATATAAATGTGGACCCCCCCAAAAAAAATAAAAATTGGGGGCCCTTGGCCATCGCTCATCCGGCTACCCCTCAAGGTCGGCCCCACTCATAAACCATCAAATTAAAACTCAATGGGTTATGATTCTTAGTTGGATGGGTGATTACTTGCACTTCCATTTAAGGTTGGACGATTCATACTAGACTCTTTTTTGATCTGCAGATCGATCATAAGCTTGTGAAGAATTCGAATGAGGCCCCAGAAGAACGGGTCTACTAATATCTGAATAGATCTAAAAATAGAAGAAAAAAACAAACGAATAAAAGAGCAAACCAACTCCCACATAGGGGAGGAAATTACTCTCATGAGAGGAAGAAATCTACTTCATCGGAAGGTAGAAACCAACTACCACAAAAGAGAGAAATTGAAAAATGCGAAGAAAAAAAATATTAAAAGAAACTATATATTATCTGCTCCTCACATAGTAAGAGAAGAGGGAGAAGAGATTATTTTTGCAGAGAGCAAGAAGAATGGAGGGGGCAACGAGAGTTGTAATTTATACTAGTTAGGGATGATGTTTGAGTTTCGTAAAGTATAATTACTTAACTGAAGGGCATTTTAGTACTTTAAATATAGTATTTCACTTTATCCAGTTTTCTATAAAAGTTTAAAATTGATGGATGATTAAAATAAAGTTAAAAATCCTATGGGATTTTTTTTTAATAAATTGAGAGTAGTGGTTGAGGGAGGGGGGATAAATTTCAAAAAACTAAAAGTTACAGGGTTCGAACCCTGGTCAACCGAATGAGATTTTCTATTCTAAAATCGTGTTTCATCTTCTATTACAACCGTGTGGATGATTGACACGTGTATTACACTTACCATATTAGAACCCCACAATTTATGCTTGAAAATAAACATGGTAAGTGTAATTCACGTGTCAACCATCCACGCGGTTGGAATATGAGATGAAACACGGTTTTGGAATAGAATATCCCATTCGCTCGTCAACACCCTTACAATGGATAAGCGATACCGCTTGAGCTATAAGCTCGTGGTTAAAAATCCTATTAGGCCGTGCAACCATAAGTAGCACGATTGTGTCACCCTATGTTGTAAAACATGACACGATCATGTTCTTCTTTTAGTTGCCACTATCGTGCCATATTTTATAATATATAGGGTGGTACGATAGTCCCACTTTAGTAAGGGTATATTTATCTTTACGGGTAAAAAGTAATTTTTTATAGCAGTGGGTAGAAAAATGGTTTGACTATCCAAAGAGGTAAAAAAAATAGCCATTTGAGAATCATTCAAGTTCATCCTCAAAACATACGTATTTCCATCTTGGTATGATCGTGCCACTTAATCGAACATCGGTATTTTTTATCTTTGTCACCTCACACAGAAGAGATAAAAGTTGGAGAGAAAGAAGAATAAGCGGAAAAAAAAGAAAAAACGAGATGTGTATATACGCGTATCAAGTAGTCAAAGAGAGAAATTAAAGAAGACTAGGGACATTTATGTGTTTTTAAACAAAAAGTGAGTGAAAAAGATGTTTTTATTAGAAGTGTGTATAAAAATAGCTTCCTATTCAATAGTGAGTACAAATGACCATAATCCCTTTCCAAAAGGCTATGTTAGCAACTAGAGTTTAATCCAGACGAGATCATTGTTTTTTTAACAAATTGACACCATTGTTTGGATAAACTTACTAAAATTGCAAAAAAGACTTAAATGAGTTAAATCTGAATTAGAGACGTGTAACATTTGAGTTGTTCAACTTTTACTACACGAGTGATTTTCAGTCACATGCATATGTTCCATATTTAAACTGATGAAATTCGACAACTTTTAGTTTTTCTTCTACACGTGTCAAAATCTGATTGGATTTCTAATGCGCATGCTTAAACCGTGGGATCCTTGTCTCCCCACCCCATCCCCTAGGCCCTAATCTTTTCCTTATATATATATTGTTTGCTCCAAGTTAAAATTTTCAGTGTGGAAATATGAGTGAGACTGGACATAACACTATGGGAGGACCAGCCATCCAAGAAAATCCCCCCGCCGTCGCTCACGGCGGCGGGCAGCGGAATCCGGCGGTGACAGCCGCCGGACAGAAGGCAATGGTGCCACCAAAGAGAGGGAATGTGATGAGAACAATCATTGCTGATTTGGCAAGATCTTCTTCTCCAAATCCTCAACCCACTTGATTAAGTTCAAGATTTTTCATAATAGTTACATAATTACTAATTAGGGTATTTTTCCTTTTTTTTGGGGGGGTTTATTTTGTGTGTTTTTCTCTTTTTTTGTCCTTTATTTTGGCTGGTTGTGGAGACTAACGTTGGTTGATAAAATTATAAACCTAAATAAATTCTGTATAATTTTGTTTATAATTATTTTGTTTACAATTTTGTTGGGTTCGCTATACCACATGGTTTCGCACAACGGAAATTTTGTAATGTAGTAGATTTGGCATGTTTTAATTTTAGATCCTTCAATAATTGAGTCAGCAAAAGACGGAAGTTCAAAATTAAAATGTCAAAAAATGTGTAAATAAACATTAATAGTTTACTTTTTAGGCATGAATGGATATTTTTGGGATTATGATAACAAAAAATAGCAAAATCATTTGCAAAGAAAAAATACTCTATCCATCCCACTATGATAGGCTTGCTTTTCCTTTTCGTTCATTCCAAATTATAAATTTTGTTTCGGAGTATTAATTACACATCAATATACTAAACTATTCTTATTTAGTTTAGTTTTAATAAAAAAATAATTATCTCAATATAGTTGCGTCCATTAATGCAAGGTTAAAGTAGAGAAAATATGAAACAAGATTATAATCGCAACTACATATGTTTTTGCCAAAATTGCCAACATGCATATAAGATTGGGTTGAGTTTTTTTTTTTATATCAGTTCGAAAAAGATTGGGACTACATTGGCCAAACCCCAATAGACCCGAAGCCTAACAAACCTGAATAATCGGATTAAAAATACACCTGATGCAGGGCCGATTCTACCAAATTTTGCCCATTTATCATACAAATCTAATGACAACATAAAATTACAAACAAACTAAATGTAATTATTTTGTTAGCAATTCTTTTTTAATAAGTTGGGAATAATGGTTGGAAGAGAGATGATAAATTACAAAGGGTGATTGATACCACTTGAGCTACAAATTCCTGGTAATTATTTTGTTAGCAATTAACATTGCTAACAAGTTTATAAGGCCCAATGAAACATGGGCCCTTGACAACGTAAAAAAAAAAAAAAAAACTAATGTGATATATTAAAAGAAAAAAGAAAAAAATTTCTACAAAGTGTTGTCAAGCAGAATCAAAACTTGGCGCTTGAAATTTGAAGGTTTTGATATGGCAAATACTAACCATTATGACACACTTATCTTTTGTTCAGTATCTTATTTATTTTGTATATGTAATATTATATATATAACAGTTATACAAAAAATTCGGGCCACCAAATTTTATAATTTTTTTGGCTGAGTCAGCCGATTCCTTCAACTAATATAAAGAACAACCCTGACCTGATAACTAGATTAAGCTATAAGAAATGCGGTCCGATGAAATATCAACCCAACCCAATTTTCCCCTTGGCCCATTGGAGTAGGACAACTGACTCGACCCGTTGCCAACTCTAGTTACATTTATTATGTCTTGTTAATTTGAGTGAATCACTTTCCAATTCTATCTTAGTGGTACGGAAAAATAGATATTTTGGGGGTAGAAATCATCAAAATCTTGAGCTTGATGTTATGTGGATTGAATCAAATTGGATGACTCAACTAATGGCCGACGGCACCGTGTCAAGTTTGTCCCATTCACGCACTTAATTGTGAGGAATGATGAGTGCTGACCTCACATTTATGACGTCATAAGTTAATCAATTTCTTACGCTACTCAAAAAAAAATTCTAGATGTATATTGTTCAAATTAATTTTAGATAAATTTTAGTGTGCTTTAAATTCAAAATCTGTCACTTAATAATTAAATGCATGTCATAATTGTGACCTCACATGTATATTGTTCAAATGAATTTTAGATAATTTTTTAGTGTGCTATAAATTCAAAATATGTCACTTGATAATTAAATGCATGTCACAAAATTCAACTGTATTTACTTGCTCATTAAGTTGATTGTCTTTTGGCTAGCTCCAAATGTCAAGAGCTGATTGCATTTTTATTTCCGCGTATTTAACTCGTGGGTCTATATATCTATATATAAATTAAAGAGCCTACACACAATAACATTGTTGATACCCAAATAAAACAAGATAATTTTTTTTGTACACCGGGTCTCCCCGAGAGCCCGGAGACCAGAAGAGCCGACCGAAGACCCCGAGAGTCCGAGTCTCCCGGAGAGCCCGAAGACCAGAAGAGCCGACCAGAGAGCCCGAGAGCCCGGGTCTCCCGGAGAGCCCAAAGACCCCGGAGAGTCCGGAGACCAGAAGAGCCGACCGGAGACCCCGAGAGTCCGGTCTCCGGAGAGCCCGGCCCTGAGAGCCCGAGACCGGAAAAGAGCCGACTGCAGAGCCCGAGAGCCCGGGTCTCCCTGAGAGCCCAAAGACCCTGGAGACCCGGAAGAGCCGACCAGAGACCCCGAGAGCCCGGTCTCCCGAGAGCCCAAAGACCTCGGAGACCGTAAGAGCGACTGAGAGACCCCTGAGAGCCCGGAGACCAGAAGAGCCGACCGGAGACCCCGAGAGTCCGAGTCTCCCTGAGAGCCCAGATACCCCCTGGAGAGCCCGGAGACCGTAAGAGCCGACTGTAAGAGCCGACCCGTAGAGAGCCCGAGAGCCCGGTCTCCCGGAGATCCCAAAGACCTCGGAGACCGGAAGAGCCGACCGGAGACCCGAGAGCCCGGGTCTCCTGGGAGAGCCCAAAGACCTCCTGGAGACCGTAAGAGCCGACTGGAGACTCAGAGAGCCCGGTCTCCTGGAGAGCCCGGAGACCGAAAAGGCCTAACAAAAGACCACCATCAACTCATGCACAACAAGGAGGAGACACGTGTCCCACTCCGATAAGAAGACATGTGTCCCATTAATAAACTCATGCACAACAAGGAGGAGACAAGTGTCCTACTCAAAGAGACAAGTGTCCATTAATCAACTCATGCACATAAGGAAGAGACAAGTGTCCCACTAATAGCTTAGATGTAATGATTGCTAGGCTATCAAATGTAATAAGTATAAATAGGATTGAAGAAAGAAAAAAAAAGGAGGAGATGGCTAAAAAACAAACAGATCTTTACTCGCCATTTAATAAACAAAAAGCACTTACAACCATTTATTATATTCACTATTTTTATATTTGATTCCTTGTTGACCAAATTTGACGTCAACAAATTGGCGCTAGAGGAAGGGGGGCCTCCTACCTGTTAAAAAAAAGGAGGGAAAAAGAAATATCTTTTCTACATGGCAGCACAAACGGAGGCTTGATTGATTCTTTTATGATTTTGGAAATATGTTATAGTTTCTCACTTCAATTGAAAGCAGCATGGCTTGAGCCCCTATGATTTCTAAGAAAGTCTTGCCAATGCTTCCCAAAATTATCGTCCAAACGATCTATCGACGTTTTGCGGGTCAATTCTACTCGTAAATGTACAATTTTCTGTCAATCCATAGCCCGGGGGCCATCACATAAGGAGGAAGGCCATTGTGCTCATTTCATCTCAAAATCGCCTCGGCCACGCGCCGAGCGCCGCAAAAAATCACCTCGGCCATGCGCCGAGCGCTGCAAAAATCGCCTCAGCCACGCGCCGAGCGCCGCAAAAAATCACCTCGGCCATGCGCCGAACGCTGCAAAAATCGCCTCGGCCATGCGCCGAACGCTGCAAAAATCGCCTCGGCCATGCGCCGAGCGCCGCAAAAAATCACCTCGGCCATGCGCCGAGCGCCGCAAAAATCGCCTCGGCCACGCGCCGAGCGCCGCAAAAAATCACCTCGGCCATGCGCCGAGCGCCGCAAAAATCGCTTGCCACGCGCTAACCGCGAGCACAAAACAAAGACTTGTTACGCACCGAGCACAAAACAAAGACTTGCTTACGCATCGAGCACAAAACAAAAACTTGGTTACGCATCAAGCACAAAAACAAAGACTTGGTCACACACCAAGCACAAAACAAATACTTGGTTACGCATCGAGCACAAAACAAAGACTTGGTTACGCACACTTCCCGAGCGCATATAAAGCTAGCCGAAAAGGCCTGGCAGAGCTCCTTTCATCTTATCGCCCGACCCAAGATCGAGCTCACCTCGGCCTAGCCCGAGCACATCTCAACCTCGGCCTTGCTTGGTCTCATTGCATCTCATCGCATCTCATTTCATCTCATCTCATCTCATTTCATCTCATCTCGACTCTGATCGAGCGCATCTCTCGCCTTGCCCGAGTTCATCTCATTGCATCTCAAAGACATCTCATCTCATCTTATTACATCTCATTTCATCTCATCTTGACCTAGCTCGAGCTCACCTCGGCTGGCCCGAGAGCACATCTCATCTCGGCCTTTGCTTGGCCTAACAAAACGCTAAAAAAAAAAAGGCATTTATGCACTCAACTCTTAAAGTTCCACCACTCAACATATCTCTTCCTCGGCCAAACTTGGGGGCCTGTTGATACCCAAATAAAACAGGATAATTTTTTTTTGTACACCGGGTCTCCCCGAGAGCCCGGAGACCAGAAGAGCCGACCGAAGACCCCGAGAGTCCGAGTCTCCCGGAGAGCCCAGAGACCCCGGAGAGCCCGAAGACCAGAAGAGCCGACTAGAGAGCCCGAGAGCCCAAAGACCCCGGAGACCAAAAGAGCCGACCGGAGACCCCGAGAGTCCGGGTCTCCCAGAGACCCCGGAGAGCCCGGAGACCAGAAGAGCCGACTGTAGAGCCCGAGAGCCCGGTCTCCCGGAGCCCAAAGACCCTGAGACCGGAAAGAGCCGACCGAGAGACCCGAGAGCCCGGTCTCCGGAGAGCCCAAAGACCCTGAGACCGGAAGAGCCGACTAGAGACCCCGGAGAGCTCGGAGACCAGAAGAGCCGACCGGAGACCCCGAGAGTCCGAGTCTCCCGGAGAGCCCAGATACCTCGGAGAGCCCGGAGACCGAAGAGCGACTGAGAGCCCGAGAGCCCGGTCTCCCTGGAGATCCCAAAGACCCTGGAGACCGGAAGAGCCGACCGGAGACCCCGAGAGCCCGGTCTCCCGGGAGAGCCCAAAGACCTCGGAGACCGTAAGAGCCGACCAGAGACCCCGAGAGCCCGGTCTCCCTGGAGAGCCCGGAGACCGTAAAAGGCCTAACAAAAGACCACCATCAACTCATGCACAACAAGGAGGAGACACGTGTCCCACTCAATAAGACAAGTGTCCCATTAATAAACTCATGCACAACAAGGAGGAGACAAGTGTCCCACTCAAAGAGACAAGTGTCCATTAATCAACTCATGCACAATAAGGAGGAGACAAGTGCCCCACTAATAGCTTAGATGTAATGATTGCTAGGCTATCAAATGTAATAAGTATAAATAGGATTGAAGAAAGAAAAAAAAAGGAGATGACTAAAAAAACAAATTTCATTTTTTTACCTTGGCCATTTAATAAACAAAAAAGGCACTTACAACCATTTATTATATTCACTATTTTTATATTTGATTCCTTGTTGACCAAATTTGACGTCAACAAACATAAATAAAAAATGAGACCAAAAAGTGAGAAAATGAGTGAAACTGAATCTTATACTCTAAGGGCCACTCAAGAAACCCATGCCGCCGCAACAACCTCCGGCAGCGTCGGCGGAGCTGCGGCGGCTGCCGGGCTGAAGACCGCCATGGTGCCACCAAAGAGGGGGAATGTTATCAAGAAAATTATTGCTGATTGGACTAGATTTTCTGCTCCTAATTCTCAGTTCACCTGAGATAAGATCCACTTTTTTTTTCCCTTTATTTGTCAGAAATTAAACTTACCGATTCTGGTAGGAAATTCTGTAAATATTTCTGTTATTGTGAATTTGGGATATGTACATACATGTGAATTTTTATGTGGTTATCTTTGGCTGGACTGAGGTTCATTGATGTATAATATTAGTATGTAATTGAATTGTTATTGTTCAATTTCTTCTACTCATTCGGAGTTTCCTTTATAGTACGAATATTTTATTCCAAGTTCGGAATTTGGTTAACCCACAAATCTTATGCTTCGGCCGGCCACCACTTGCACATAAGGGGTCAGAAAGTGGGCCGGAGAAAATCTCCTCCGTCCTCCTCCAACGCTCAAATTAGCTTATTATAAATTATATAAAGAATAGAAACCGGTGTATATAAAAAGAATGAATGTAACTTTTTCCAATATTTGTAACATTCCAATTGTGATTAATAAATGAGCTAGTCTCCGTCATTTAGACGGTCAAAATATACTACCCATCTCGCCGATCCGGATCCGGAAAAAAAAAAAAAAGAAAAAAGCCATTAACACCATAGACTCACTGTAAAAGTTTCCATCTTTTCATCTCCAACTCACCCAAACTTTGCTCATAATTTCCCATTTATCTTTCACATCCCCAGAATCTTCAAGCTCTTTCACTCTTTTAGCAAGAATACACCCATCAAACAACACCGATTTACTTCTCTCCTTAATGGTAACATGCTTAACTTCCGTATGAACACCAAGTACTCTTCTTCTCGCACGCATCTATTTGACGTCGGTCTACTTTTTCATTTTCCACAAAAAGTAAGCGTAACACGAGCATAATACTTATTGATAAATTCCACCGTCTTCCCTTTCTTTCCACAAGCATACTTCACAACCAGATATGTTACATAGATCAAATGTAGTAATAAGGGGACAACAAATAACAACCCAAACAGGCACAAGAAAGAAGCAAAGAAATCGATGGTTTTAGATTTGCTTTGTTTTTTTCTTCAGTAAATGATACAAGTATTAGTATCAGCTAATACTTTTATGGAGAAATACTAATACATTTTATAAGAAAAACTAATACTTTGCAGTAGCACTACTAAAATACTATCTAAGAAATTACTAATATTTTTTCGAGAAACTACTAATACTTTTCCGAGGGACAACTAACACATTTTGGGGAGAAAAATTTAATTATATTCAGGGAAACTACTAAAAATACTCTCTAGGGAACTACTAATACTTTTTTTTGAAGGACTCCTAATATATTTCTAGTATATTCATGAGAAATACTAAAAACTCTTGAGGAACTACTAATACATTTCGTAAGAATCGCTAATACTTTTTAGAAGGATGACTAATACTTTTTAGGAGGACTGTTAATATATTTCAGGAGAAAAATTTAATTATATTCAGGGAAACTACTAAACATACTCTCCAGGGAACTACTAATACTTTTTCGAGGAACTACTAATACTTTTTTGAAGGACTCCTAATACATTTCGGGAGTATATTCATGAGAAATACTAAAAAACTCTTCAGGGAACTACTAATACATTTCAGAAGAACTGCTAATACTTTTTAGAAGGATGACCAATACTTTTTAGAAGGACTGTTAATATATTTCGGGAGAAAAATTTAATTATATTCAGGGAAACTACTAAAATACTCTCCAGGAAACTACTAATACTTTTTCGAAGAACTACTAATACTTTTTTGAGGGACTGCTAATACATTTCGGAAATATATTTAGGAGAAATACTAAAATACTCTTGAGGGAACTACTAATACATTTCAGAAGAACTGCTAATACTTTTCAGAACGACTGTTAATACCGATGGTCCCTGAAAACTACTAAAATACCACTGCTAATATTACGGAAATGCCACCGGATTCGGGTCAGATCCGTCTAATAAGTCAGACCCATTAGACGGTCTTACAAGAATTTTTTTGTTAATAAATAGGTTGGGGACTTCCTCAATCCTCACCCCCAAATAGGGGTGTTTCATTCAAAAAAAAAAAATAGTTGAAGATTTCTGATAAGGGCAAAATACTGATGCAGGCCGACTGACAGTCGCATGACATTGGGCGATCTAGTAAGGCCCATAATATTGGGCCGATCTGTTAAGCATTAGATATTGGGCCGATCTGTGGAGGCTTGCAGCATGAGGTTGATCTAAGGCTTATAAGTATTGGGCCGACCTACTGAGCCCATAAATAGGTGGAAGGCTTATCATATGGGCCGATGTGCCACGCGACCCGAGTACAAGTGGTTGTATGAATGACTGTTGCAAGGTCACCGTGTTAAGCCGACTTATCAAAGTCCTGCACGGTGGCCGATCATTGTTGACCCATCGAAGTCTAACATGACTTGAAGGAAGAAGAGGTCACCGGCTCGAGAGATGTATGAGGCAATCGAGGATGCTTTGGAAATTTAAGGGGGCTTCGCACAATGCAACGGGCCGCCGACGTGTTCTCAAACAATGAGCTATGGTCTTACGGGCGTAAAATTAGGGTTTTTAAGAGATCCGATCCTAATCTAATGATGACTCGACAATCGAATCGTAACGAAATCCTGGATTTTATGGAAACCCTAATCCTAACTAAGGTATAAAGGCCCAAGCCCAGTTCATTCTAACCTAATCTCATTTTTTTCACTCATTCACATTGTTTTTTTCTCTAAAGCTTTACTTCTTTTCAAGACACCGACTTAAGATCGGAGAGGGTACGCCGGAGCCCCCCTCCGGCCCCCCTTATGCAGGTTTTACGGAGGACTTCGTCTTGGAAGGTGATCGGCGAGGAAAGGTCAATTTTGGGAGCAACCAATTTCTATAATTAATTCATTAACGTTGTTAATCATAATTAAATAGGACAAGGACATCGTAGATCTACTTGAAGCACTTAAATAAAACCAAAATAATGTGATTAACTTGAAGCACTTAAACTGAGTTGAACAATCAATATAGATGTGAAGTCTTATTAATTAATTAAATTAGTGGGGAAGCACTTAATTGAGTTTTGACATTTTCTTTCCATAATGTAATCTGAATCATGGTACCCCATAACTCTATTTTTCAGGAACTATTTTAGAGAACAAACTTTCTTACTAAGCTCTAAACAATCAATAGCTATTTCACTTTAGGACAAAATATAACGTCAATATTTTTTTCCTTTGTAATATTTTAGCATACTGAATATTTCATTTATGAGAATTTTAAATCGATTAATTTTTTCGAAAAGGAACATTTTATACTACATATAAACATATATAAAGTGTGATACAAGATCTATAATCGACAAAAATACTAGATTATGCATGCATTATTAAACTT
This sequence comes from Rehmannia glutinosa, assembly GCA_016081115.2. Taxonomy (NCBI): domain Eukaryota; kingdom Viridiplantae; phylum Streptophyta; class Magnoliopsida; order Lamiales; family Orobanchaceae; genus Rehmannia; species Rehmannia glutinosa. The sequence continues at coordinate 5,057,811 of CM071928.1, forward strand.
ATATACATTTAAATGTTTAACTTCATTAGAGAAACATTTAATTGTATCAAGAATATAAACCATAATAGCTCAACTGGTGTAAAAAACCTGTGTGGTATGATGTCCGTTTCGCTGGCATCCGCAGACTCGGGCTCGTTGAGACACATCTCACAATTCACTTTCTCCACAAAACTCTAGGAGCGGGATAGTGATGACGCTAAGAGATGAGGTTCATCCTTTAAGAATAAAAATCAGGATAATTATACTATTCCAACAGGGACTACCCTCAGTATAAATGTAGCCCATATAAAAAGGAAAAAGTTCAAGAGACAAGAAAAAGTGAAAAATCATCATTTATTTTTTTGCAATTTGACCCATTATAACCGTTACTCCCCCAACGGGTTAATAACCCGGTAACAAATTTCAAAAATCTGAAAAAAAGAGCACCCCAAAAAAGTAAAAAAGACCCCCCATTACCTTTTAAACAATTTCTCCATTTGTTATTACATTCTAGCACATAACAACATTAAGAGCATCTCCATTGGATGTTCTTAAATGTGTTATTAACATATAAATTTTGTTCCAACCAATGGAGAGTGTTCTTAGAAGAACGTTCTTCAAATTTGTTACAAATTTGTAACAAGTAAGAACAAAGTTGATAAAATAAAAAAATCTCCCATCAAAACATACGTGAGTTACACCAAAGGCCTTGATGGGCGCGTCCACTACACATGCAAGATATTGTGTGAAGAGGCCAAATTGGTGGGGCCTTTTGGCTGCCAGCAATGTCATCCTCTTTTATTTTGTTTTTTTTTCTTCATTTTTCTTTTTGTTTTTTCCTTTATTTAATTGCACATTTTACTTTTCTTTCTTTCTTTTTTTTTAATAATTACAAAAAAAAAATATTGGTTGAATAATTTTATAATAACTTAATATGCAGTATTGAACTTCATTATCTTATTTTTTCTTATCTTTCTACGAAGTACTTTTAATATGCAATATTGAACTTCAACATCCGTTAACTTTATAATAAATTTCAATTTTTAGGTTGAAATATATATAGAATTATAAAATAATTAATATAAGTTAAAATGTATTAATAAATACAATTAAATTAAAATATGGATATTAAAATTTAATTAAAACTATAGGTTTATTTGATGAAAAATATAAATAAGGGAGTAAAAGTACAGTGGGCCCTATAAATAATGGGTGTAGTGTTATTTAAATGGAAAAATGTGTTATTAGAAAGGTGTGTTATTAAAATGAGGGATGTGGCAGTAGGGTCCACAAATAACATGTATTAGGAACATCTCCATTGGAGATGCCCTAAAGACTTTGTCAACATTTTCTTCACAATCTTCCATTTCTGTCTGAAAAAACAATCCAAATCAAAAAATGGGCTCTTGCATTAGCAAATGCAAACCAAAGAAAAAATCCAAGCAAGAAGACAATAGCCATGTCCAAGATAAACTCATCATCATCTCACAAGATCCCATTTCTTCAATTCCACCAAAAATTACAACAATGCCATTAGAAAATCAAAATCTAAAGCCTCTTTCACCACCCCCATCATCCACTTCTTCAACATCTTCATTCTCATCATTTTCTTGTTCCACAAATAACACCAAATGTACTAATACAGTTTCGTCATTATCATCATCTTCGTCTTGTTCTTCGTCTTCGTTGTTGTTGTTAAGCCAAAAAGACCGATCTTTTTCCAACGAGTACTTGTGGTCTTGTGTGAAGGACAATCCCCACATAATTGGACACAAAGAGGACAAAAAAACAGTTGTGAGTGATCATAATAAAACCAAACAGTCGACTCAAGAAAAGCCTAACTTGAAAAGAGCGCGCGCCAATTCATCGACTCTTGTTAGGCAGAAGAGCTTCAGGAAAGAACAGAGTTTTGCTGCATTGCCAAACAGGGGACTAAGATCACCTTCTCCAAGCCGGAGATTCAATTCGGACAATAGTAGGAATGTTCCGACGAATGAAAATAATTCTTGCAGGCATCACAAGATTGTGTCCAAAGTGAATTCAGTTAGTTCTGGTCTAAAAAGGAAAAGTTTTCGGGCTAGTCCGAACCGCGATTTGAAAATCGGTCGTAATTCTTCGGTGAGGAAGAAGGATACTATGATTTTTCAACAGGTTAGTATGAAGATTGATGATCATGTTGATGTTGGAGATATCAAGGGGATGGAAGAGATGGATGTTGTCATGGAGGATATTAATAATCCACTTATTGCATTGGATTGTTTCATATTTTTGTGAATTCTTGAAATTCTACATGTGTTTTGTGTGGTGTGATGATTTTGTGTTTATAGAATTTTTGCTTGCTAATTTGTATCTTTCTTTTTCTTTTTGTTTTTTTTTAATTGTTTTGATGTTTTTGTAGAGTTCTACACTCGTGAACATGTTTGGAGGTTGTAGCATACATAGAAAAAGCAAACAGATTGATTGTCTCTGTTGAGATTTTGTATTTTTTTTGGATTGAGATTGAGATTTGAGTGTGAATAAATCTCTAAATTATTTGAAAGGTTAAAGAGTTATAATTTTGGGATTTTTCCAATGTGAACATTGACCAATTATACACTTTGTAATTTGAACTATTTGTTTTTGCAACTAACAAGCTAAACTTCGTGGGGTTTTCACTTTACAACCTCCGGCCAATCGAAACAAATTGAAATATTCCAAGAATATTCACCATATGACCTGGAGGTTGCAAAGTGAAAAATATAGAAAGTTTAGGTTGTTAGTTATACTGGTAAGGTGTTCATGTTATCGTCATGTTACAATTTTTTGAATTGGAAACTAACTACAGGAAATACCATTGTTGTAAAAACCACTAGGTACTAGTCAGGCGGCAGCTGGGGCCTAGCGCCTAGGCGGAGCCTTGGCGGGGTTCGGCGGAACCTAGGCGTGGTCAGGCGGGCCCTACTCGAGGAAAAAAAATGTAGGCGGACAAGCGGATCCTAGTGCCTAGGCAGAGACTAATCGGGACTAGGCAGAGACTAATCGAGAAAAATACTTAACTGTGTGGAGATAAACAAAAGCAGTATAGAAGGGAAAAAAAAAAGACATGATAATCCAAATCAAGCTATTCTCTAAATTATTTAGTAGTTGGCAATCTGCAGCTCCATATGTTTTGTTGACAATCATCCTCTCCAAATTTAATCTTAAATTACTTGAGAACAAATGAGGATATAAATGCCATTTCCATGTCACATTTCTCTCTGATAATGAACACTCAAACTGAAAAATGATCAAATATGTACTCTGATTTACAAGATAACATAAATAAAAGCTTCTCACAACTCCAGAACTGTAAACATCCTGTCAATTGACCAGAAATGGAGTACATCCGAATGGCCTAATACACCGGTCACATGGCGGACCAAAAGAGCTCTACTAGGGACGACAATTTCCTCTGAACCCATTCGAGGATCCGATACTCGACCCGAACGTAGCAACCTGTTACCATTCAATGTCTAAACACAAGCTTCATATTATCCACTACTAAGAGGATGATTGAAGAATCGGTAGTATTGATAAAAAGGAAGATAAGACAGTTAGTACAAATGGCTTTACAACTCCATTCAAGAAACTCAACAAACTGTACAATATTTTACATACATAAAAGGATACAAACAAATCAGCTAGACTTGGGTTTCACATAAGAGAGAACTCCAAACACAGTCTGTGTCGCGGTGAACAAGATCACCAAAACAGCAGCACAAAATTTTATAAACGACCAAGGAGTATTGAAATAATCGCGCCTTAAATTCGCCATCCATCTATTCGTCCTACGACCACAATGCCCGTTCACCTTCTCATAAACACCGGCATAGCAAAAATCAGGCGACACGAGAATATTTCTGCCTAAAAGGTTGAACATATGATAGACCATCTCATCATCACCTAGCAAATTAGTAACAATGCCATGACGGCGCAATATTTCCACATCCTTCGATGAATTTACGAGACAATGCAAAAAGAAAGCATAATCCGTCACATATTTAGGATGATTGTCAATGAAGAAATGCTCGTACGCAATTAAATTTCTAAAAATCGACTCTGTTTCGTCCGAAACGCTAAAATTTGGGATTTTCATCACCCCTTTGATGAACTTAATGTCCAAGCAATTACTTTGTGTGTCCTTTTCGAATTTTATTCCTGATTCTTTTAGCTCAGAGGTTGAACTTATGGGCATTATTTTCTCTTCCTTGATTTTAACAAGTCTATTTGCTGTCATCTTAGCAAACGAAGAACACCAAATTCTATACACAAGGCCAAGAAGATGATCGACTTTTCTCACTGATATTTTTCCGCTCACTTGTGCATTAGCCTCCGGCCATGGTGAAATATCGTCGATGAAAAGACGAACGAGGTAAAGAATATCGTCGTCTGGATTTCCGGTTTTCGTCATGCTGAAGAGCTGATCAAGAACGAAAAACGGGACCTGATTTTCAACCAGCATCAAGTCGTGGCGCAGTTGGCTTAGAATTTGTTCGTATTGGAAAATGGTGTCGTCGTTTTCCCTCAGCTCATCGAACCCGTATTTTCTGATCAGCTCGATTATGAAACACCCATCAAGAATCATCATCTCCACGAATTTATCCGAACTCAAGTCAATGATCTCTGCGTAGCATTTTCGAGCTTTTTCTTCCAGTGATCTCATAGCCGTCACATATCTATCGACGCTGGACTCTTTGCGGCGTTTTAACAAACACTTTAGGTACATGAATTTGTGCTGCTGCATTTTGTGCAGATGGTCTTTTTTGTGGTGAAAAGGGCCAATTGAGAGTATTTTTGGATCATAAAGTTTCTCACTTCCGTAGCGTAGATCTTCATCGACTCTGTAGATTGTGGGCTTGCTGGGCGAGGAAGGTAGCTCAAGAAGAATGTTGTCAATGTGTATAGAGACATGGTCTCTTGTTTCAGACATTGTTATCTTCTACAAGGAAACAAAACGGGTGGTTTTTGGTACAAATTCAGCATTTTTGCAAATTTCTTTTTCATGATATCACTTTTTTTTTCTTTAGTGCAAAACTTAAAAGTCAATACGCGGTTGTGTAAAGATAAATTAATAAAAGGGACAGGTTTGAAAATTGTGAGAAATGGAATAATTTATCATTGGATTTGCAGACAAAATGCACAGGGGTTGTTTCGAGGAAAAGTACAAATTTTGGCACGATAACTGATCTTTCACACTTTTACTTTAGTTTAATTGGGACGCGTTTTTTTTTTTTTGATTACTCCACTTCCGCGCTTACGCCATCTTCCTGCGTAAAAAACAATTATGTTCGACCCCACACCGCGTATGCCTTGGAAAATTTGATGGAAGCGATATAACCCTCGACCTCCACCCCACAAACAATTTGACCAGCTTTGATTTCAACCCCGACTTGAGCCACCCCACAATCGCCATTCTTGTGGTGGCTGCCCAAGCCACCTGGTTAATTGGGACGCGTTTTGAAATTTTGTAAACAACAAGTGGTGGTGTTGTTTTGTCGTGTATACGTGCACATAACCCTTCAATATTTAAGCGGGCCGATCCAGGTTAATTTTGGAAGTGAAGATTGGAATTGACAATTTCTACCCAAACTGATTGGGTTGGAGCCGTATTCCTCATGAACTTACGACAGGACGAAACAATTAGTTGTCTCGTGGGGTAGACTGGCCCCGGATAGTCTGAGGCACCACACTAGCATCGTTTGGGGGCCGAAATGGCCAAACTCGAGACAAAGAGATCAAAATTCAAAATATCAATCTTTCTTAAATTGTAAACAAAACAGTGGGTGATAAAGTAAAATAGAGTTTTGAAAAAGAAATGTGAAATCAATACTTTTTAGTTTAACAATTTATAGATTGTTTACTTGTTTAGTATTGTGGGCCTTCTCTTTAACAATCAGCGGCCGTGTTTGGGACAAACACGGTGAATCTCATAATCCTAGTCTTCGTCTTCATTATAATGATAAAGAAATAATGCAAAATTTTCAATACCTAGTACATTCCTCCTATTTTCTGATGTCTAAATCAAACACATATACAATACTTACTCCATTTTCACCTTCCAAGAACCAAGAAACAAAAAGTCTTCATTTAACCATTTCCCATATTTCAATCCGCAATAATCTTGAAAATGCCATTTAAAGACAATCTTTCATAAATCATAACCCAAATTCTTAAATTCTTCTCGACTTAAATTGAGCCATTCAAAAAATTCCCAGAAAACCATGATTTCTCAAGCAATAACATACCTGACAATAACAGTGTTCTTCATATTATCCACTAAAACAAACTCAGCACAAATACCTAATCCCACCTGTCCAACAACCTGTGGAAATCTAACCGTCCATTTTCCATTTGGTACAAGCTCAAATTGCAGCCTCGATGATTCCTTCCTCATCACTTGCGACCAAAATTACAGTCCCCCCAAACCCTTCCTAAACCCCGGCACCGTCGAAATCCTCGACATATCCCTCCACGACGGCCAAATCCGAATCGCATCTTCAATCGCCAGCGACTGCTACGACGATTCCGGCCAACAAATCAACGGCACTATCTCCGAGCTCACCCTGTCCAAATTCACCATCTCCAGCTCGCGAAACAAGTTCGCCGCCGTCGGATGCGACACGTACGCGCTCGTCGAAGGATCCAACGACTGGAATCAGATGAGCGCCGGTTGCGTTTCGTGGTGCGATAGCATTGAAAACGTGGCGAATAAGACTTGCTCGGGGATTGGGTGTTGCCAGACCTCGATTCCGAAAGGGGTGAAGGATTATCTGGTGGATATTCGGAGTTTTAGGAATCATTCGAGAGTGAGGGGTTTTAATCCGTGCGGTTATGCGTTTGTGGTTGAAAATGAGGGTTTTGAGTTCTCGTCCATGGATTTAAAGGATTTGGGGAACAGGAAGAGTGTTCCTGTTGTTCTTGATTGGTCTGTGGGGAATGTGACTTGCGAAGAAGGTCGGAGAAATATTTCGAGCTTTGCTTGCCGAGCGAATCACAGTGAATGCAGTGATTCGAGCAGTGGGATTGGGTATTATTGCAGGTGTTTGGAAGGGTTTGAGGGTAATCCTTACCTTGATGATGGTTGCCAAGGTAACGAATCAAGTCGAGCCGAATATTATATTGTTCTTGTTTTGTTTGATCATTAATCGAGTCGAGTTTGAGCGAACTTTAGCCGAACCGAACACTAATCGAGCTCGAGTAGGTTGATATTTTTATACATATTACATTCATTTTTTAATAATCGAGTCGAGATCGAGCCAAGTTTTATATTTTATCGAATGAAAAACTATTTTTAAACTTGGTTCGTTATGTTAACGAAACGAGCTCAAACGAGCTTTTAATGATCAATCTCGAGTCGGTACTCGGGTATCGAGTAGTTTGATTCGATTTTCACCCCTAGTTTTGTGCTATTAAGGCTCTCTTTTTAAATATGTGTCATAGATTTAACTTATTTACGAGAAACTCCAGTTATCTTTCAAATTTTTAAATAATGTCTTATAGTACTTAGCGGCATTTGTAGTTTTGAAAGATATTTGAGTTTTTTGGCAATTAAACTGAACCATTGGGTATTTTTGGTAATTAACCTTAAATCATGAATTTTTCACGTTTTTTTTAGTAAGGGTATTTGTGATTATGTATGCAGATATCAATGAGTGTGAAAAAATGGATCCCTGTGAAGGAATATGCACAAATCTGGAGGGTAGCTATTCATGTTCTTGTCCGAATGGATTTGAAGGTGACGGAAAGAAAGATGGTGATGGTTGCCATGCCAAAAGTCATACTACCTTGTTCTACATTGCTTCTGGTAAATTTCTTGATCGTGAATTGAACACAAATTTGTAAGACCAAAAGACTATGGATTTCAAATAAATTCATATATTTAGAATCAGGAAGATGTAATATTGAATGAAATACTTAATTTTGTGACTACATGTATACCCGCATGTATTTAGTTCAATTTGAATGTAAAAGTAGGGACCTGACTGAATGTAACCAATTTTCAATTAGGTTTCATGGTTCCTGCTATTGGAAGTTCTTGGATTTTTTGGAGGCGTAAGCAAAAGAAAGTCGTTAAACTGAGACAAAATTTATTCTATAGAAACGGCGGCAAGCTCTTACAAGATATGCAGTCCCGTCAGAAAACACTTCAAGTTTTCACTGCAGAAGATATGAAAATGGCTACAAACAGTTACGACGAAACTAAAGTTCTTTCGAGACAGCAACATTTGACTTATAAAGGAATATTGCCTGATGGAACGAATCGGATAGTAACCGTAGAGAAGTACAATGAACTTGATGACACTGATATTGAGGCTTTCATCACTAAGATAGTCATCTTTTCCCAAATTAACCACAGGAATATGGTAAAGCTTCTCGGTTGTTGTTTGGAGACACAGGTCCCTCTACTGGTTTACGAATATATCACTGTTAAGACACTTTACGATTACATTCATGATGATGTTCTCGCACGCTCTCTTTCATGGGATATTCGTCTGAAAATAGCTGCAGAAACTGCTGGAGCACTTGCGTATGTGCATTCTGCTGCATCTGTGCCGATTATTCACGGATGTCTTACCAGCTCCAGTATACTACTAAACCATGATTATAATGTGAAATTATGTGATTTTGCATTAAACTGCACGGATAACTCTTTAACTACGCGCTGTACCGGCGTGTTAGGCTATTTGGACCCTGAGTATATGGATTCTGGTCGGCATACACCAAAAACTGATGTTTACAGTTTCGGAGTTGTCCTAACAGAGCTATTGACCGGAGAGAAGGTGATGAGTTCTGAGTGGCCAGAAAAATACTTGGCTCAACATTTTGTCACCTTAATTAGAGGAGGTAACTTGGTTAGGATTTTGGACCGTCGTTTGGACACAAATGGTAAGATCGAGCAGCTAACAGAAGTTGCTAAACTGGCCGAGAGGTGCTTATCGGTTTCATCTCTGTACAGGCCAACTATGAAAGAAGTGGTGATTGCCCTGGAGAATGCTATAAGCAGGAATTCTAGCTCAACAACTGTCTGTACAAATTCAAGCCAACAGACAACTACTCGTAGAGCTGTGAGACGAAATATGAGCTTGTAGTTATGTTTGTCTTGTAAATCAAAGTACATTCTTGACTTGTTATTAGTTTCTTGTATTATGCCTCCCTAGTCATTGTAAAACTCACTTTTACTTTTGTGCTTAAATTCAAGAGCCCCTAGCAAGTTGTCTCCATCTTTTCCTTCTCTGTTTTCTCTTATCATGTTCAAATATGATTAATCTAAGGGATAATTACAAAAACACCCCTGAAGTTTGGGCTAATTACAAAAAACCCAGAGATGTTTCAAAATTACAAAAACGTCCCTCAAGTTTGATTGTGTCTTAAATTTAAGGGGGTAAATGCAATATTTTTAAAGATGTCAAGGGAGTTTGAAATGTTTTTTTGCTTCTGAAGGGGAAAATGTAAGACGAAATCAAACCTCAATGGGGCTTTTGTAATTTTCAAAAATCTTTGGATTTTTTTTTGTAATTAGCCCTAACCTCAGGGGCCTTTTTGTAATTATCCCTAAATCTAACAATTTGTCATTTTGAGTTTTCACCATCATAGAAAAACACCATATTGACAAGGCATTTGTAGCCATTTGTTTATCAGTAAAAGTCAATTTCATTGATAAAAAAAGGTATTAATTACAAAAAGTACCCTCGAGGTTTGACCTAATTACAAAAAAACCTAGCTATTTTTTGTAATTACAAAAAAAAACTGAGGTTTTATTTTATCTAACACTTAATCCCTTCATAAACAAAAAAATTCAAAATCCCCCTTTATATTTATAAAATCATTGCAGTATACCCCTTAATTTAACACTGAATCAAACCTCACGGGTATTTTTTGTAATTTTGGAAGTTAGCCGGGTTTTTATGTAATTAGGTCAAACCTCAGGGGTAATTTTTGTAATTATCCCTAAAAAAAAGTGTTTCGGTTTGAGTCTCCTTTCAATAGTTCCATCTGGCTGAAATACTAAAGACAAAGTGGAAAAAATAAACTCACCCTGTTTTTTGATGTTCTACAAATAGAAATCTGAGAAGCCAAGAAAATTAGAGTTAAGAATCTGATCATGATCATTGATACTATAATAACAAGAAAATATTTTGTTTATTCTCAAAGGAAAAGAAAAATAATAACACTTACAGAAGTTGTTGCTGTAAAATTACAGTGTATAATCTCTAATATTCTAATTACAAACTACATACATCTTCCCCTGTCAATCAGTACCCAATATTTTCATACGCCCCTGCATTCTTGAAAAATCCCAAATGTGGGATTATCAATAAAAAAAAAAAGCCATCTTTCTCCTTCCCCCTTATCGACCCTCCAATCAATTAGCACTGATCATCGTTGTTTGCAGTGTTTGGTTTTCTTGAAAATCGGGCAGTTTGTCTGAACTCTGCTTTCTCGGCTGCAACAGCAGGGTCGATCTCCTAAATGTCACTGTCGCTGCTGTCAGTCGAGTCCATGGCAAAAGAGTAACGGGACAGACCAAAAATGGCTCATCTCCTGTAGTTAGAAAAAAAAAGTTAAAGCTAAAATACTTTCTCCTAAATCCCTAAACTTTCCCATCCGACGAAGGAAGCTTCTGATTCATCTCCACCGCTTTCGACGATTTCGTAACAGAATTAGTTCCTCTTGATGGAGCTGAAGATGGAGTTGGAAGCTTCTTAGGCAACATTTGTTCCCAATTGTATGCTTTTGGCAATCTTGATGCTTCTGAGATGAACATGAGAATGAGAAAGCTGAAAATTAAGCACTTTTGCTTCCAAGAATTTGACATTTTTGTGAAATATGCTAGAGAACAATTTTTCTCAGAATGGGCTCTTTTTATGTCCTCTGAGGTTGGTTTGCTTTGTTTAGGTAGCAGACATGTTGAGCAATCTAAGCAGTGGTGCCAACTTGTTTTGTTTGAGGAAAGATGAAACAATTGGCAGACAATGTTGTGATAGAATAATATTTGAGCTTGTTTAGGAGTAGTTTAATGTTGTTGCTTTTGTTAGCTTATCCAACCAGAAAAGGAACTTGCGTTCTCTTTTTTTTTTTTTTTGGCTTTTTTTAAGTGAAGTAAGGAATTTTTACACTACATTAGACCCCACAGTTGTAGGAAGTAATGCTTTTGTCAGTTGGGGGAAAATCTTTGTTGTCAGAGTTGTTGTGAAAGTAAATAATCAGTAGTGCCACTAGGATGATATGTTTTTATGGTTACCTTGTTCGTTTATTTTTTATACAAAGTGTTCTTAAAATCCTTGTCTAACCCTCCGCCTAGTGCATTAGACGTTTGTTTTCTCTTGACCGTCTACATTTTTCTTTCAATTGAGGCCCGTCTAATTCAGTCTATACCGCCTAAGCCTTGGCTCGTTTAGGCACTAGGCCATAGTTTCGTGTATGTCTAGTGCCTAGCGATTTTTAGAACACTGGACCACTGGTTATACCATGCACAACATTTCATTTTTAGTTATTTATTAACTTTTAGGGTTAATTATAAAAATTACCATTGAAGTTAAAAGAAAAAAGACCAGCTATCTTTCAAAAATTACAAATACCCTGAAATTTGTTTTTGTTTTAAAAATTATGCCTCAAGGGTGTATGTGTAACACTATAAGGGGTATATAACTGAACTTTTTTTGGGGTTATTTTACAGTTTGTGGCAAATGCCACAAACTTTTGCGAAATTAGGATGGACTGGAAATGTTTTGATATATTATGTGTAGGCGTCATTCTGTAGGCGCCACTTCCAAGGGCGCCTACTGCATTGTTCTTTTTTTTTTTTTTTTGACAGAGTAGCGCCTGGCGCCTACTCATTTTTTTCTTTTTTTTTAATTTTAAGTTTTGAAAATTAATTTTAAATATTAAATAAATACATAATTTTTTGGATAAACTAGAATGTGATATATTACGGAATGAAAATGCGGTTACATAATAAAGTGTACAACACATAATTAAAAAAAAATACACATTAAAATACTGGAATAAGTTACGACACGCCATTAAAACATAAGTACGACTACACTAAATTATATTTGTAGGGTATTTGTGAAACCCGATTACACTAAATTATAATTGGGAAATTTGCAGACCTACTCCCCTTTTTATTCTTATTTGTAATATATTCAAATATATATTTTTGTAGTAAAGTAAATTTGAAAAGAATCAAGAAACACATTATCTTCCCAACAATAAAGATAGATTAGAATTTTGGATACATATATTCAAAATGATTCATATATATTCGAATATATTACAAATAAGAATAATTTTTTTTCTTCCAATTATACCATTTATACCGGTACGTGAACAAACGGAACTTGTCCAACTCAAATACCCCACAAATGTAATTTTGTGGAGATATTTAGTCAAATTAGCCAAAAATGAGTTTCATTTATCCGAAATGATAATATGTAATTTGTAATTTATAAAAACAAATCTGACATTAAAAAAAATGTGTAATCGGGTTTCACAAATACCCCACAAATATAATTTAGTGTAATCGTGTGATCATAACTTATTCCAGTATTTTAATGTATAATTTCTTTTTTTTAATTATGTGTTGTACACTTTATTATGTAATCGCGTTTTCGTTCCGTAATATATCACATTATAGTTATCCAAAAAATTGTGTATTTATTTAATATCTAAAATTAATTTTCAAAAATTTAAAAAAAAAGGAAAAATAGGGAGTAGGCGCCAGTCAAAACTGACGCCTACTCTGTCAGAACCAAAAAAAAAAAAAGAATACTGCAGTAGGCGCCCTTCGAAGTGGCGCCTACAATTGTAATGGCGTCTACACATAATATATCAAAACTCTCTCAACCCACCACAATTTCACAAAAATTTGTGGCAAATGCCACAAACTGTAAAATAACTCCTTTTTTTGTAACTAAGCTAAACCTCAAGTTAGTTTTTGTAATTATACCTAACTTTTACTAAATTTAAACAAGGTAAGATATTATGAATCCTCTCATTTTTATATCTTTTACAAATTGCGACCTCAAGAGGGTCGTATTTGTTAAGTAAAACAACCTTAAGAGTGTATTTGTAACACTATAAGGGCTATTTGTAATTTTGAAAGATAATTGAACTTTTTTTGTAACTAAGCTAAAGCTCATGTTAGTTTTTGAATCCCTAAATTTTACTAAATTTAAACAAGATAAGATATTATGAATTATGAATCCTCCCATTTGATAAAATTCTCTGCCATTTTTCATGCAATGAATATAATGTACAACTATTGAGGCAAGAAGCAAGAGTGAGAAAGAACAATATTGAACCTTAATTACTGATCAAAAATAAAATATTGAACCTTAATGAAGCATGTGTCATTGTTTAATACTCCTATTTAAACCTAGAAAGAGCTTTCCAATTAAAAATTGAAATATATATTTATTTTTTGAGTTAAAAATTCAAATATATTTTGATTCTTGAAATTCTTTTTTTTTTTTTTTTTTGAGAATGATTCTTGAAATTCAATCATGCAAACATGAGGGAAGAATGGGATATAATAAATACCTTGGGCATTGAGTAGGGGGACAAGCCACAGTTCAAAAAGGTAAAGTATGTTTGAAGAAGCCCCAAATGAGCAATTTGAAAACTCTTTGTCCACTCCTTTTAGCAAAAGGGAAAAATATTCAAATGCACAAATAAAGAGAAATTGAGTGCCAGAAGTGTACTGTCTGTTCGTGTAACAATAATCCGTCAAAGAAAAGGTGCAACCCCTCCTTCACTTCATGGGACAGCCCTATCATGAAATTGCAAAAAATTGGACAATGAATCAAAACCTTAATTTAGTGAGGAACCACAGCCTAATGAGTAAGTATTTACGACATTTGTACAAAAGTAGTCAAGAAAACAATTTTCTAATTGTGTGTTTTGGTTAGAGGCCTAAACAAATCGCGTAGAGACGAATATAATTATGTTCAAACTGTTTGATTTTGGTTTGCTAATTGAATTGAGCTGAAATGAGTTATAGAAGACTTGGAGACCAATCGAGTTCGAGTACGTAGTTTGATATTATTAAATGTTTTTTTTTAATTAACCGAGTTGAGTTCGGTCCGGGCATTGTATTAAGGAAATAAAAATTATGTTCAAACCTGGTTCATTGCGTCCACAAATTTCACTTAAACGAGCTTTTTACGATCAATCTCGAGAGAGTTATCGAATAATTTGGGCTCAATTTTTAATTCTAGTCTAGTACTGAGGAAAATTCGATCATTATGTTTAGGGATAATTACAACAATAACAAAATTCTAAGATTTGGGCTAATTACAGAAAAATCCACAAGTTTCTAAAAATTACAAAAAGAACACCTTGAGGTTTAAGGGGTAACAAAATTCAATCATTATGTTTGGTTTTGCTTGAAATTTAAGGGGTAACGAGCTTTTTACGATCAATCTCGAGAGAGTTTTCGAATAATTTGGGCTCGTTTTTTAATTCTAGTCTAGTACTGAGGAAAATTCGATCTTAGGGATAATTACAACAATAACAAAATCCTAAGATTTGGGCTAATTACAGAAAAATCCATAAGTTTCTAAAAATTATAAAAAGAAAACCTTGAGATTTGGTTTTGCTTAAAATTTAGGGGTAAGTAACTGTCATATTTCCATAAATGTAGGTGGGTTTTGAAATGTTTCTTGCAATTAGGGAAAACTAAATCAAATCTCATGGGATTTTTATCATTTTTCAAGAACCTACGAGTTTTGTATTAGTTAGAAAAATCAAGATAATAGGCAGTGAAGAATGGCAAATGGCTTATTGAGACTTTGAATGTGTACACACAAGTAAATGAACATATGATTGAAGAGGCATTTTCTAGACAATGAGGAGTTGGCCCAAGGTGGAACATTGCAACTTTCTGCTCAGTGGTGGTCCAAAGTTTAATAATCATAATTGATGGGTTATTTGGGAAAATATTTTTTTCCTTTTGGGTTTGATGATGTTGATCATTTTGACAAATTTAATATGCCAAAAAGATGTAGTGCACACGGGCACCATTTTTATAATTGTTCTAAATAAAATATAGCATGGGGTTATCATTAACAAAGGAATGCCGAATGTGACATCAATTTGGGACCTTATGTATATTTTGGTTTTCAGCAGTTTGTTTTTTTTTTTTTTTTTTTTTTTTTTTTTAGGGGAGGTTTTCAGCAGTTCTCACTTCTCATTTAGGTGTCAAATTGGCCGGACCGGGCCGGTCGTGCCAACGTTAAAAATAGGCCAGACTGGGCCAAACGCTGACCGGATCACTAATTTTGGAGCCCAGTCCACGAAAATACAAAAGAAAAACTGGGTCAGTCCGAGCTTTCGGGTCTAATGGGTCTGGCCAAAAGGGCCCGATTCATTTTGGGCCTAAGGAAACACAGCCCACTCCGGCCATTTTATCGGGTTGGGCCAAAATAGGGATGGCAATGAGGCAGGGCAGCCCATCGTGGGTCGCGGGATGGGGCGGGACGACCCGTTCTGTCCCATTTAAAATTAAATTAAATACAAAAAATGAAACAAAAAAATATATTTATAATATATTTATAAAATATTATTTACAAATGTTGTTATTGTCAATCTATAAATGTTAGATAAAATATAAGAATACATAAAAATTAAATTATAATATATATTATATATGCAAAATATATATTATATTTAAAAATAAAAAATTTAGGCGGGGCGGGGCGGGAGTGATACTCAGATCCGCCCCGCCAGGTGTCACGGAATGGGGAGACCCAAATGGGGCAGGTACCCGCGGGCTGAGTCGAAGTTGTCATCCCTAGGCCAAAATTGATAACCCTATTCTCAACATCAATTGGATTATATTACTATAGCCAATTTTCTTCTGGATATTAAAAATGTATTAGTTAATTAAAAGAAATATTTTGTTATTATGCGTGCTCATAAAATTTCTATAATTGGTGTTTTCATCTAAACAATTCTCCACATTTTTTGGTGAAAATACGTCTTATCTGAAAATGTTTTTTTTCATGGAATTACCAATAATTGTATAACTCAAGTTGATATGATAAATCGACCCTTTATAATAAATTCTGCCAATTCTTGATAGGCAGCAATAATTAACATCGACGGGTTAATGCGTCAGGCCTAGGTATATTTTTTTTCTAAAAATAAAATTACTTTTGTAAAGTGTTGGGACAAAAACGGTGTTTCATTAATTAAATATAATTTATTTTATATTTGTTTATTTAATGTTAATTACCCAATAGACTCTTAATAATTAAACCGGCTCAAAAGAGTCAGGGTTTGGCTCAAGCGGCCGTTTTTTCCTACGTGGACAGTTCGGTTGACAATTCAAGAGTCCGGGTTTGGCTCAAAAGAGTCCGGGTTCATGTAGGGGTGTTCACAGTTCAGTTGACAATCCAGTTCAACCGAAAACCGAACCGAAAAATTTGGCTCAAGCGGCCGTTTTCTCCTACGTGGACAGTTCAGTTGACAATTCAAGAATCCGGGTTTGGCTCAAAAGAGTCTGGGTTCATGTAGGGGTGTTCACAGTTCGGTTGACAATTCAGTTTAACCAAAAACCGAACCGAAAAATTCGGTTTGTCAAGTTTCAAAATTTTGGTTTTTGGTTCGGTTTTGAGGTTCGATTGACCGAACCGAGTCGATAACCGATTTTTATTTCACAACCTGATTTTTTTTCTCTCGTTGTCCTTCATTTTCTTCCGGCAGAGCACTCATCAGCAAATCTCCTCCGTCCTCTCAGTCTATCACTCTCATCTTTTCACTTATTGGAACTGGAAACTGAATTAGAGGAAAAGAGTATTTTGTGTATTATTCATCATTTGTAGCTTGTACATTAGGTGTATTTATACAGTGGAAAATGCAGCTGCCTAACATAATTACAGTTGCACTAACAAACTAAACTAACAAACATAACAGAATAAACGGTTTTATGGACAGAATGAATAACTATTCTAATAGCCCCCCTCAAGATGGACTGTAAATGTTTGTAACAACCATCTTGGAGAGTAATGCCACAAGAGTAGAAGCAGGGAGGGGTTTTGTGAAGAGATCAAAAGTTGGGAATGAGAGCGAACAAGGAGTAGTTTAATGGTGCCATCCACAACACGATCACGAACAAAATGGCAATCCAATTCAATGTGCTTGGTGCGCTCGTGGAAGGTGAGATTGGTTGCAATATGAACAACAGCCTGATTGTCGCAAAATAAGACAACAGGACTAGGTCTGGAAATCTGGAAATCACGGAGTATTTGATCAAGCCAAAGGAGTTCACTGGTGGTGACGGCTAGTGCGCGATATTCGGCTTTGGCGGAGGAACGAGAGACGATAGTCTGCTTCTTGAGGCCCAGTCGGCATCGAAGAAAGCCTTCAAATGTAGGGATGAAATGACTGGAAAAAGAAGACATTGGCTAGGGGACCCTTTAAGGTAACGAAGTAAGTGAAAAACGGCTTGGAGATGAGGAGCTCGGGGTCGGGCAACAAATTGACTCAACTTGTGGACGACAAAGGTAATATCTGGGCGCGTATGAGTGAGATAGAGAAGACGACCAACGAGGCGGCAATAATGAGATAGATCTTGTAATTCTTCACCTTCAGAGGCGTGTAGTTTAATAATAGGATCCATAGGAGTTGAGACAAGCTTGGCAGCGAGCATACCTGTATCATCAAGGAGTTGAAGTGTGTAGTGACGTTGAGACAATAAAATTCCCTGAGACGATTTCGCAATTTCTAAACCAAGAAAATACTTTAAATCACTCAAGTCTTCGATTTTGAACTGAGACTGCAGAAAATCTTTCACCAAGGCAATGGAATATGGAGATGGACCAGTAAGGATAATATCATCAACATAGAGTAGAAGTGCAACAAATGAATCTCTTGTCCCCTTAGTAAATAGGGAGTAATCAGATTTGGACTGGGTAAAACCAAACTGGAGAAGAGTGGTGGAGAATTTTGCATTCCATTGACGTGAGGCTTGTTTAAGACCGTAAAGCGACTTATTTAACTTGCAAACAAGTTTGTGAGGGGAAGCAAGGGAGGCATTATGTGAAGCAGGAACTTGATAACCCAAGGGGATATCCATGTAGACCTCCTCGTACAAGTCACCATTTAAGAACGCATTATTCACATCCATTTGGGATAGAGACCAACAATATTGAGCAACAAGAGCCAACAAAATTTTGACAGTGACAAGCTTAGCAACGGGGGAAAAAGTGTCAAGATAATCAATCCCTTCTTGTTGATTATAATCCTTGGCGACTAAACGAGCTTTGTACCATTCGACCGAACCATCGAATTTATATTTGACTTTGTATAACAAACGACGACACCAATAGTTTGTTTGTCCGGAGGATGGAAACAATGGACCATGTATTATTAGCTTCCAAGGCATCAAGTTCATCTTTCATAGCGGATCGCCATTGTTCAAATTTAACGGCTTGATGGTAAAATTAGGGCTCATAAATGGTGGAAATGGAATGCACATAGTTTCTGTATGTGGGTGAGCGAGAATCATAGGACAGGACATGAGAAATAGGGAATAAAGTTTCAAGCTTATGTGAGGAAGAGTTGTGTAAAAGGTTGCATTGATAATCTTGCAAATATGCTGGGGTTTTAGAAGCTCGAGTGGAGCGTCTAGGAAGAGGGGACTGAGGGGCAGGCTCAATGGGAGGAGGTAGAGCAGCAGTGGGTATATCAGGTGGCATAGGAGGTGCAGCCTGTGGGAGTACCAGATCTGGGAATAAATCTGGGAAAGGGGAATGATTAATTTTCTGAAAAGGAAAAATGGTTTCATGAAAAATTACGTCTCGAGAAATGAATGTTTGCTGAGTTTGAATATCAAGAAGTTTGTAGCCTTTAACACTAGGAGGATAGCCAATAAAAACACAAGCACGGGCACATGGTTCAAATTTGGAACGGTGAGAGGCCAAGGTGGAGGCATAGGCTAAATAGCCAAATGTCCGTAAGAGAGTGTAGTCGAACTCATGTGCAAATAATTTTGAATAGGGAGTGTAATGTTGTAGTAACTGTGAAGGGGTTCGGTTTATGAGGAATGTGGCCGTGAGAATGCAATCAGTCCAATGTTCGAAAGGAAGGTTGGACTGAAAATATAGAGCTCGAGCCACATTGAGAAGATGCTAGTGTTTCCACTCGACAACTGAATTTTGTTGAGGTGTTTCAACACACTAGAACTGATGTAGAACACCCTTAGCAACAAAAAAATCAGTAAAATGAAGTTCTTTGGCATTGTCAGATCTAAACACTTTAATTGTTACACTGAATTGAGTAGAAACCATGGAAAAAAAATGTGGGATAACTCGGCCAACATCAGATTTAGAACGTAACAAAAATACCCAAGTAAATCTTGTAAAATCATCCACCAAGGTCATAAAGTAGCGATGACCCGTATAAGAGATATGTGCAAATGGGTCCCATACATCACAATGAATGAGCTCAAAAGGGACGGAGGTTGCATGACTGCGAGTAGAAAAAGCAAGTCAATTCTGCTTAGCTAACGAGCACACAGAACATATACCACTATACTTTTCATGAAATTTTGGTAGATGATCCTTTATTGAATGTGAAACTTGCCAAGACGGATGACCAAATCTGGTATGCCAAATGTAGGATGGATTTGAGATGGAGATGGAATTGATTGCATGACTCGGAGCGGTGGGGGCGTGTCTTGGAATCTAGAACATACAAACCATCAAGGTAATCACCCTTGACAATTATCCTCTGTGAGGGATTGTCATGAATGATGAATTGATTGTCAACAAATTTGACCATGTAACAAGTGTGACAAAGCAATGCACTCATTGACAGCAAATTAAATTTGAATTGAGGGAGATATAACACGTCCTTAAGCACAATCAAAGGGCTCAACTGAACATCCCAGAAAAACAACTTTCAATTGACATGTCATTAGGTAGAATGACAGAGGCAGTGAAAGGGCGTAATGAAGTAAAAACATGCCGATGATAACAAATATACTGTGATGCTTCTGAATCAATAATCCAAAATCGAGAGCTAGAAATGTTGGAATCCAAAGAAACCGGAAAACATGTACCTGTGGAGTGAGTATTATCCTGTGCTGGGGGTTGCGAATCCATAGAAAAGGTTGACATACGGTTGGATAACATTGTTATTAACTGCTGACATTGTTGGGGGTTGAGAATAGGCAGATCATCTCCAGGTGGAGGCTGAGAAGATGAACTCTCTCCAGTAGGCTGAGTGAAAGAGGTTGTAACCTGATTCACAGATACAGGCTTAGGGGTGGGTTTGGGGCGTGGTTTGTAACCAGGGGGATACCCATGCAACTTGTAGCATCTATCAATATTATGGCCATGAAATTGACGATGCGTGCAAAAAGGCCGATCTCTCTTCTGAGGCTTGGGTGCGGACAAATGAGTAGCCATATGAGAAGGAACTGTAGTGCGAGCAGAGTTTGTCATAGCAAAGGCCAAATTCGGAGTAGAATTATCAGAATAAAGGCATTTTTTCTTTGTTGTTCTTCTTGAGAGATTAATGAGAAAACACGATTCATAGGTCGTAAAGGATCTAACAACAAAATTTGACTGCGAACTTGAGAAAACGAATCATTCAAATTTCCATTAAAAAGGCGAGCACATATTCCGATTGAAAATACGCAGCTTAAATCACGTACACCTCCACAAGTGCAAATGACCACACGAACAATTAGGGCGAAAATTACCAAGTTCTTCCTAAAGTGTTTTGAGTTTGGTAAAATACGCACAATAGGCATGTTATCATGCTTCAAGTTCATCAAATCTCGTCATAGTTGAAATAGTGCCGGGACCATTACTTTCTTTGAAACGTTATTGAAGTTCCAACCATATGGATCGAAAGCGGAATCGAGAAAATTATACTCGCACGAATCTCTTTCAAAACCGAAGTTGAGAGCCAACCGATAACAATATTATTGTTTTGAGTCAATGATTGCATTAAATGAAGATCGTACCAACCGGTTTTTGCAGATCCATCAATGAAGTCGAGCTTGTTCTTGATGAAAGGGCGATTTGCATCACATGAGACCAGGATGCGTAATTATCACTAGTGAGGAGTTGAGATACGAGCACCAAAACCAGGGTTATCCGAGTGATGCGGATAATAGATATTAGTAGGATCATCAATGGTAGAAGTTGGTGTAGCCATGGTGAATTAGAGACCGCAATGAGCAGGGGGATCGAGACGCGAAGAAGAAGAAAATAATTCTCGTGTATTGAACTGAAACCGAATTAGAGGAAAAGAGTATTTTGTGTATTATTCATCATTTGTAGCTTGTACATTAGGTGTATTTAGACAAATGGAAAATGCAAATTTACCCTAACGACAATTCTGATTGCACTAACAAACTAAACTAACAAACATAACATAATAAACGGTTTTATGGATGAATGAATAACAATTCTAATATCACTGAAATCATATGGTATTTTAAAAAATTCTTAATTTTATAAAACCCTACATGTTTAGTGTGATTGTTCAAAAGCGTCTGAGAGGCATTTTGAGTTGCCATAGCATTATCAGTTTACAACTTCAATAATTCTCTTTTCTTTCTAGCTTACTCCCACTACTGGTTTATTTTTTTGGATGCTTGCTTCCATCATCCATGGGTGCCGCTTGTAGGAATAAAAAAAATGCTTATGTTCCTAATCTAGAAATAACTTAGGTTAATTAGTTTTGGGTGCTGCAATTGATTGAGAATCAAGAACATTGACAGACAACGCGATGTACCGGTGTATATAAAGAGAAATTCTGCAACTTTTTTAGAAAAAATAAAAACTGTCATTAAATTTTGGTTTAACCGAGAAATCGAACAAGAAAACCGAAAGAATATTTGTTTTGACCAAACCGAATTAATTAGTAAGGTTCAGTTTTTGGTTTCATAATTCGACCAACTAAATTTTAGGTTCGATTTGGTTCGGTTCGGTTTGACCGAATGAACACCCCTAGTCCATAGGCCAAATTCTCCTACATGGCCCACGAGGCCCATCTCCCAGGTATAAAAAGGTCTCTCATATTATCTGTAAGTTAATTAACTCATAATTAATTCAGTATTCCCCTACGCATTCATGATTCAGTATTCGACTACTGTTTATTCTCTCATTCACCGTGCTGACTTGAGCATCGGAGGGGCCTCCTTGGGACAATCCTCAGGCCCTCTAACGTTTGCGCGTGTGTGTAGGCAAGTTCTCAAGCGAAGGATTTACTAGCTCAAGGAAAAGAAGACGAGAAAACTTCCCCATCGGGAAGAGGACTAGCATGATGATTTCCTTCTCGGGAAGAAGATTTTGGTCAACTCAGTTTCTTTTTTTTACGCAAAGTAACACCCCGGGGGGTGGGGAATTAGTTGATCTACCTTAAAAAAACAGCACCATGAAGGTTCATATATGAAAGGTACGAATGATAATTTAAGCTCGACTCAGTGGGTCGGCCTGGTCCGCCAAACACTAAGGCCCGACAGGGCCATAAATTTGGAGGTATGAAAAGGACCGAGCCTATTTGGCCCATATAATGGGCCAAATGATTCGGTTAGTCGGGCTAGCCCAATGCAAAATACACTATTGGTTTGAAGGATTTTTCTAGCACGATTTTTCTCTCTCTCAAGCTACCACCAAATTGACATCTCTAATGAAATGGGAGAAATTGAAGATAATAACATTATGTTGAATAATATATATCTAATGACATTAAAATAGAAGTGTAAATTCGGGTCATCGAGTCAGGTTTGTGTTTGGTTTCAGATTGATTATGGGTTATGCTTAAAATAAATTAAAATATAAAATAACTATGTTTTAGATAAATTGGTAAAATCGTGTTAGATTCGTGTCAGTCATTTTCGTGCTTGAGTTTTTCGTGTTCGTGTTCTAGCTTCTCTCAGTAACTTCGGGTTGAATTTGTGTCGGACTATCGTGTCGTGCCAAGAATTGCCACCGATACATTAAATAATTTTAATGCTAATTGCATAATGGGCCTAAAATTTGGGTCGGTTCGACCAATGCGTATATAACAGAATGGCCCAATAACTAACCCAAACGGTGCCCGAATTCTAGCCCAATGAACGCATGCTATATATTTTATAATTATATAGAGGGTGGAACTTAGATGTTCAAAAACGAGTGGTGAGATTGGTTATTATTTGGATTTTGTGGGCCCACGTGACCCAAAATTATTTTCTCCCCTCCAATTTCTTTCCAGTTGTGTTTTCATCATGTCCACAAACCCCTTTTCTCTGTTTACACAGATTTTCACACACACAATACACATTCAGGGTGAGAACCCCACCCCCCACCCCCCCAAAAAAAAAAAAAAAAAAAAAAAAAGAAAGAAAATGGTGGGGGTGAAGTGTTTGGAGAATATCTGAAAAAACAAAAGGTAATGCAAGAAAGAAGATGAGTAATGTATCATGCTGTCTATGGCCAATCATATTGCTACATTTTCACCTTCTTACATTCATTATTGCAAATTCAAACCTTCAAACCCTGTTGTTCTGTCGTTGACCGATCGAAGACCATCTTACAATCCCCTTGTTTTCCAGGTTATTTCCTATTCTTTTCCTATGTGATTTCAAGAATTATACTTAAATGTTGGTCTTGGTTTATTTGTTTCTTTTGTTACTGTTTTTGCTGTTTCTTTCTTTGATTTGGATTATTGAGAATATGTTGTAGTTTCAAGAAATGTGAAGGGGGATTCTTATTGGGGCAAAAATGCGAAATGATGTGGGATTAAGATGATACTGGAGTTTGTGTAGATGATAATAAAGACGGCTAAATTGTATATTTGGTCCACTAACTTATACTGAGTTGCATTGTCGTCCACTAATTTAGGGCTGTGGAAAAATAGTACACTAACTTCTAATTGGTTGCACATTGAGTCTAATTTCTTCGGCAGTTGCGAAACCTATCGGAATTGTTCCCAAATTTGGGGATTTTTAATCCGTCCGTGGAAATAAAAAGTAATTCAACATTAAAATGTCATTAAAAATGATTGGAGGGATTGAAACCCCCAAAATTTGGGAGCAATTCCCGGTTGATTTCGCAATTACTAATAGAGATTGGACTCAAACTGCAATAAAATAGAGTGGAAAAGTGTGCAACTCCATATAAGTTAGTGGACCAAACATGCAATTTAGCCTAATAAAGACTATGGATAATTTCAAAAAATACCCCCTAAGGTTTAGCCTAATTATAAAGAACTTCCAATTATCTTTTAAAATTACAAATACCCCCCCCCCCTTGAGGTTTGTATTTGTTATACAAATTACCTCCTCATAGGTGTAATTTATAAAATAAAAACTCATGTCAAAGGGTATTTGTAATTTTGAAAGATAACTAGGCTTTTTTGTAAGTAGGCTAAACCTCAAGGGTAGTATTTGTAATTACCCCTAAAGATTATGCATGCTGTAAATTATGCAAATCAAGAACTGTTCAAAAGACTAATCTGAAACCATCAGTAATATTCACACCAAAATTTTGTTTTTGGTTATAAGTAAATTGAACTGAAAATCACCTCAAGAAATTTTTCTTAAGATGAGTTTATGTAGTTGTACTCTGTGTGTAACTTTCTTGATAGGCTGCAAGACTTTTGGGTCCTCCAGCAAGATTTGAAGCTTCAAAGCTAAAGGTCTTGTTTTTAGGAGAAGAAATTGGCAAGCCAACCAGAATTGTGCCAAGAACTTACACTCTCTCCCATTGTGACTTCACCGCTAATTTAACACTAACCATTTCGAACATTATTCCACGTGATCAGGTAAAATATTTACTCTGCTGTCAAAGTACTGTTATCAATTTGGTTAATCATAAATGGTGCACCAAATGTTTATGTAAAAATTCCTGTGTGGCTCAACCAGGCTTACTTCTTGAGCTAGAGTTATGATTTTTTCGTGTTTGCAGTTGAAAGGCTGGTATAATAAGGATGATGTTGTCGCAGAATGGACAAAAGTGAACGGTGATTTGTTCCTCAACGTCCATTGTTATGTGAGTGGACCAAATCCTTTATCAGCCATGGCTGCAGAGTTTAGATACCACATATTCTCCAAGGAGTTGCCATTGGTAAGTCCATCAATCGTTTATGATCATGAAGCCCCACATGTTAAATTTGTTTGACTCAAAGGGAGTGTTTGCAAACATTTAACAGTTTTTGACTGGAAAAAAAAAGGTAGTTTTAAGTAGGGATAATTACAAACAACTCTCTGAGGTTTGGCTAATTACAAAAAGAAACCCTAGATTTGATTATGTCTTCAATTTAAATTTAAGGAGGTAACAATAATATTTTTAAAAATATTAAGGGGTGTTTTTAAATGTTTTTTGCTTATGAATGGGGAAAATGTAAGACGGAACCATACCTTAAGGATTTTTTTGCAATTTTTAAAAACCTTATTTTATTTTGTAATTAGCGCAAACCTCAGGGGTGTTTTTGTAATTATCCCATTTAAGTATTTTCAAATGTCAGCTTCTATTTCTAATTCTGCATAATTTAATCAGAATCAATTGCATCTCGCCTGTACAATTTGGTTACGGCGCTTCTTCAGGAACTTTCATGTTTCGGACATGTTCCATTTAATTTCGTAACTTTTACATCCTTTTTTGTTTATAACATGAAATTTCCAGGTTCTTGAGGCTGTGCTATATGGAGATTCAGATCTTTTCAGAGAACATCAAGAACTAATGGATGCTTCAGTGAGAGTATATTTCCATTCAAGCTCCAACAAATATAACAGAATGGAGTGTTGGGGACCATTAAAGGATGCTGCTCTGGTAGGCCAAAAACAAATACACACATATTTCCAATTTGAAACTGCACTGAAAAAGTATATTGATGTTTTTTTTTTTTCTTGAAATGCTATCATTGCTGAATATGCTGTTCTTATTTTGTTCCAGGGCAAAGGAGTAGATAATATAAATGCATATATATCTGCAAGCAAGGAAACTTCTCATGCTCCCAAATTATGGGGGTCAATTTTCCAAGCACTTGTTACCTTCCTGCTCTGATTTTGTGAATACAAATTGGTGCACAAGATTATATTGCTCATTGCAAATTTCATACTGGCAGGAATTGTTTTAAGGTCATTTGATTGTTTTGTATGTAATACTTGGATGAGTTCTTGACTGGCAATTCTTGTTAAAAGAAGTTCACATTTCTCATTGCAAAGCCAAATTGTTGTGTTCTTTCACCCAAAATAATAATAATAATAATAATAATAATAATAATAATAATAATAATAATAATAATAATGATAATAATAATAATATTGTTAGTACTATTATTATTATTATGCCTTTGATAGGTGTGTATTGAAAGGAAGTGTGTTTTAAGTCTTTCATTTTTTATTTTTTTTTGTGCAAACCAGAAATTCTACCCATGCTTAGGATGTGATTGATCGTGCCTTCATTCCGTCCACTTTCATTTTCTAAGTGAACATTGGTAAAAAAAAAAATTAAAAGTGAAAATTGGATGTGTAAAGAAAAATTAATGATTGTGTTGATGTGATGGATACTTTGTTTGAGATATTGATTATTTGTGAAATTTTTTGTAGAAATAATAGTGTAAAATATGATACAAGAAAATTGAATAAAAAATGAATAATTGAACCAAAAATAAGCAATACGAATCTCATTTTATACATTTTGTTATCAAGATTAAGAGAAAAATAGTAATCAATTAAAGAAACTACCAAAATTATTTGTATGAATAGGAGAAAGAGATAAAAATAAATAGACAATAGTATAGTTGAGGGGAAAATTGCAAAATTGGTCCTATAAATATAAGGGTATTACAATATTAGTCCGGTAACTTTTAAAATTGTAATTTTAGTCCTATGACAATTTTGTCCCTCAGAAAAAAAAAATAATTTAAATTTTATAACTTTTAGGGTTTGACAATTTTAGTCTTATACTTTTCAGTTATGATAATTTTAGTCCTATTAGTAAAAAAATCAATTTTGTCAAATTTGTACGTGTTTTTGTATTTCCATAATTAAAAAATATTAAATGTAAAACTAATAGCTCGATCTTAATATTGAAATATTTTGGCTACAAGGGCATTCCTATAAGAAAAATATTGAAATAGCACTTAGGACCAAATTTGCACCAACTTAAAATTTATAGGACCAAAATTGCACAAATCAAAAACTTACGGGACCAAAATTATAAAAAGGACAAAACATACAGGATTAAACTAGCAATCTCAATAGTTACAAACTAATATTGCAAAACCCATATGAATACAGGACAAATTTTGCATTTTTCCCTATAGTTGAGTATTGAAAAATGTGAGAGAGAAAAATGTGTTAATTTTAAAAAGAAATGAGAAAAATGTAGTTTTTGCTGTCTCAAAAAAAAAAGGCAAAATCTATTAAGCTTATAATAATATGATTTCTGGGAGCATATCACAAAGGGATAATTACAAAACTACCCCTGAAGTTGGGGGTAATTACCAAAAAAACCCAAAGAGTTTCATAAT
The DNA here is from genome assembly GCA_016081115.2 of Rehmannia glutinosa. Taxonomy (NCBI): domain Eukaryota; kingdom Viridiplantae; phylum Streptophyta; class Magnoliopsida; order Lamiales; family Orobanchaceae; genus Rehmannia; species Rehmannia glutinosa. The sequence goes on from CM071928.1 coordinate 5,085,288, forward strand.
TGCAAAAACTACCCCTTAGGTTTTATTATGTCTTAATTTTAAAAATCAAGTGGTTAATTGTAACATTTCTATAAATATGAGGGGGCTTTTAAAAACTTTTTTCTTATGAAGTGGGAAAATATAGACAGAATCAAACCTCAAGGTTGTTTTTTGTAATTATGAAGCTTCTCTGTGTCCTTTAGTAATTACCCCAAACCTCGGGTAATTTTTGTAATTATCCCTATAACAAATGCAGCATTCTTGTTAGAGAATGGACAATGAAGAAAAATATTCTCCAGGTATTGAACTCCAAGAAATCAGTATTTTCCTCAAGAAGCAATCACAGAAAGTATAACCTTATCAAGAGTTTGGTTTTAACAAATAAATTATTAACAAACGACCGCAAACTCGCATACAAACACAATAGTCTAAGCCAGCACAACAAAGAAAAGTATAACAAATAAGGTCCAATAATATATACCAACAAAGGAGAAAAGCACAACCTATATCCACAAATTCAAATCCCATAAGTTCATCTCAGCTAACATCATCACCCAGATATACAGAATACACCCTGAGGTCTCAAGTCTTTTAACATAAAATAGCCCGAGGTCCATGAATATGTATTTTAAAAATCTCAATGATACGATGAAAGATGCATGATATCATCCCAAAATAAAATTTAACTCAATATTTCACTTAAAAAGACCTATTCGGTTTGGGTGACGATGACTTAGCTTTAGCGAAATCGACCAAGTCTCTGAAAAGTGCATCTTCGGGTTTTTCTTGCTTAGAGGTGGCTGGTGTTTTGATCGAGAGATTCTGGGTTTGCCCAACTAAGCTGTCATAAGAAGAACCCGATCCACTGCTCGAGCGAGAGGGCCCACCATGGTGTTGCTCGAAAAACTGTTGTCTCTGGTTGTACTTGGAAGGTGGAGGTGGGATGTTTGCTGGAGGTGGGACATCCCAAGGAGCTGCAGGCAATTGGTCAGCAGATTTGCTCGTAGGGGCAGATTCGTCATATTTTGATTTCGAAGCAAACATTGATGCGGTAGGATTTATGAAATCGTCAGGCGGAGAGGAAGAAAGTGTCGGACTTGGTGGAGGAATGGAATTTTGGTTGGTTGAATGTGTCGGGAGATCAATAGTTGTGGGTCCCGATGTTCTTGCGGATCGTTGTGTCTCGTAGAGATCACCACTGAGATAATCGACCGTGTTTGAATCGGTACTGGTTGGTTTCTTCGAGGATGGTGGAGGAAGGATAGGGCTGATGTGGACAGGCTCACTCTTGATGGGCTTACTGGTCGGACCTTGCATTGTATCCCTTATTGGTCTGGAATTATGTCATTTGGATTAATATTTACAACATATAAAAATGGGATAATTATACTAAACCCCCTAAACTATGCGAGATTTTGCACTTTGCCCGCTTGACATTTTTTTGTGACATTTTAACCCCCCTGAACTTGCCCCCTCCAAAAGGATAGGGTGTGAGGAAGACACTCAAGTTCAGGGAGTAAAGTGTTAAAAAAAAGTTTAGGATGCAAATTAAAAAATCTGCATACTTCAGGAGCTACAAAAAAATAGGGATAATTACAATAGCACACCTGCGGTTTTGATCTAATTACAAGAAAGTTTTTAAAATTACAAAACAACCCCTTGAGATCTGATTTTTGTCTTTAGATTTAATGGGGTAACTGTAATATTTCTATAAAAGTTAGGGGGATTTTTGAAATATCTTTGCTTATGAAGGGGAAAAATGTAAGACATAATCAAACATTGGGGGATTTTTGTAATTTTCAAAAACCTCTGGTTCCTCAAGGGTGTTTTCATGATATAGAAGAATCTCAAACATACACAAATTGCTTAAAAGACGTCAGAATACTTGTAAGGGTACCTTCGTGCTAACTGAGCAAAATCGTCTTCAGACTCATCGTCCTCATGATTCACATTCATAAGAGGTGCAACTGGAGTTTGTCTATTCACCACGGGAGCTACAGGTGTTCCCTTGGCAATATCGTCATGCTTACGAAGAACTCGCTGCAAATTATCATTCAATGCCAATCCCCTGCATAGAAGATCCTCATCTCTGCCAAAAAAAAAAAAAAAAAACAGTAGTTATTATCATGTTGATCTACTTTAAAATGACGGGAAAACGTTAAAGCATTGTCTGTATTCTTACACAGTATTATTCACGAAATCGTGACACGCGCTTTGGTATGAGCGGCACTGGTCAACCAAGTCAACAATGATCTCATCCTTCACACCCTATATGAGATCCGAAAAATTACAAGTTTTGAGTCATCTACAGATTCTGGCATTTGTTTTCAAATAGATGGACTTTTCTTGCATTTGCAACAAAATTAAATATTAGGATACTTTAGCCTAATTACGAAAAACTCCAGTTATTTTCCAAAATTAAAAATATCAACTTGAGGTTTGTATTTGCCTAACAAATGGCCCCCTCCTGAGGCTGCAATTTTGTAAGCTAAAAACAAATATCGGGGGCTTTTGTAATGTTAAAAGATAACTGATATTTTTTGTAATTAGGCTAAACCTCAGGGGTCGTGTTTGTAATTAACCCTTAAATATTTATTCAAACTCGAGTTAACAATTACATGACAAAATCTTACTATCCTACTCGCATTTAAATGGAAATAGCACTAACCAACATCGCAATTAAATACCCAGTTTCAGTTTCAACAAAACTGTGTCACTAGTCAATTTTCAGAAGGCTATTCAAACAATTAATAAAATGGTTTAATTAGAGCATAATATATCCATATCAAATGCAATGATATCTGCCATGCTCGAGCAAACGGTAGATTTTCAGCTGTAATAGGTTCATAATAAACCACAATCAATTGAATTATGGAGCACAAGAAACAATTGGGGTTACCGAGGACTTATCCAAGAAGAGCAACATGCAATGCCAACGGAATAATGAAAGAGTGCATATTTCAACGAACAAGTAAAACATAAGAATAAACAAGTTCAACCTGAGGATTATTTGGATCCAAGGCAGCTAGCATCTCCATAAGAACATCCACAATTCCATCAGCATTTTGAATCTCTGGCAAGCTGTATCATATAACAAAATGATAAGTCATTTTCAAAGACGTGCAATCTCTGCAATTATATATATATATATATATAAATGCAGGTGTAAAGTGGCAAACAGAAAGGCCTAGCATAATTCTTTAAAATATTATGTAACTTTGTATGGTCACTTTGAACTCATTATACATTGGGAGTGTTAACAAAAACTTCTGTTTCTAGAAGTGATTTATTGTAGTAGAAGTAAAAGTAGTCGATAATCAGAAGTTGAAAGTGTTTGGTAAAAATGTGGAAAAGTTCTTATTTGTTTGTAAAAGCCAAACCAGAAGCATACGTAGAAATCTAAAGCACCACTCTCCCTACTTTTAGATTCTAACCAAATGAAGCAGAATCAGAAGCAGAAGTTGGCATTTGCAAACACTACAAAGTGATTTTTTTTAGCCAAAAACTAAGAAGTACATTTTTTAGTGATTGCAAACACTCCCATTAACTTCTACAGTACACATACCTGAGTCCAGAAGCATCAGCTTCAAGAGAGGCTTGAACAGCAGCTTCCTCGTAAGGAGAAGTAGGGTGAACTATTGGATGTGTTTGTGGTGGAGTGAATAATGGAACACTATTTTCCTCACGAGGTGGAAATTCTACCCCAGCTGACTATAAAATTCAAAATACAAAAGACGCAATAGGTTATGACTAGAAGAATTCCAGTAACGAGTTACAACTTTCTCTCAATCAAAATGCCCCTCCCCCAATCGCAACAGGGAAAAACGACCCGCATTCTCCAAATAAAACTGGACCAAAAGTTTGCCAAGTCAACTGGTTTATGCAGTGAAGAGGGCAGGTCACTTATTTGCTCCAACAGTTATAATTTGAATATTGTTAAAGCGTATCAAAGTACAATACAAGTCAAGGGCAAATAGCTTACACAAAAAACAACAAACTAAGCCTTAATCCCACTATGTGGGGTCAACTATATGGATCATATCACGCCATTGTTTATGGTCCGAAGCCATATTTTCATTTATATCAAGATATAATGTCTTTTTTAATAGTTTCTTTCCAAGTCTTTTTAGGTTTGCCTATGTCTTATCTTAATTTCGGTGAGTGACTCCCTGTCATTTACACTTCGAACGAGTGCATCTAATGTCTCCTATAAACATGTCCAAACCATCTTAATCTCGTTTCTCTAAATAGCTTACACAAAAGGTATCACTTTTTCCTTCAATTTCCGTGACCACTATCATATAGTAACGCCTAAATTCATCTACAGTGTCCTGTAGGCTTTATAATAGATTTATATAGACAGAAAAGAAACGTAAATTTAGTCACCTTCAATTCATTGTAAGCAGCAAAATACTGGGGAAACCTTCCCCGAGCTCCTCCTAAAGCTTCTTGCCAAGTATCAATCAATACAAGAATCTTCTCCCTCACATTTAAATCAGGCTGCAAATGTATCACAAGGAAGATATAAAAGGTTCATTCCAATATAAATAAGGAAGAAAAACAGAGACATTGTCAGCAAAAAAGGGTAAACCACCTTCTTCTTTACAATTTTGACCATGTCATGTAATATATCCCTCTCAGCAATCTGCTGAAACATATTTTCCCCACAATTTTTGCTCAGAGTCTCCAGAACCTGAAACATAAATTATTAGAAAGATAGTATTAGATATACACAATTTTATCGTAGGAATCAGGCTCGAAAAGTTTTAAGAAAACCTGATGTGATAGTGCTTTGAATAGAAAAAACAAAGAAATGATTTGGAATCATATACGCAAAAATATGGAGTCTTAAAATAATCAATTGGAGTTACTATGGAACACCACTTATAAATACAGTTATTAGATAGGCGAACATACTTAGGAGCAACCAACAGGCACAGAAAAGATACAGAAATTAATGCCATTATTAAAGTCTGGGTAGAAAATCTTCAACATATTTGGAAATGGATTAAGTAGGCTTAATTTAGAACAAAGAGAACAAACTTACAAATAGTGCAAGGAGCTGTATTTTTGGGCTTTTATTCCCCAGTCTTTTCTTCAGTATCTTTAATGCGTCCTTCGTTTGCCTGCAATTACGTCACCGAATATCTCATCAGGTTACTAATTGAATATTTAACAAGCAATTTTTCAAGTAAACGAATAAGTACCCAGGATCCATGTTTATTATGTCGCACAGCTCTATGTTTATTGCCCAGTCTGGACCAATCAGCATATCACTGGTAGCCCTCTCAGCAACAGCAGCCGCATTTGCCATTTCTTGATTATTTTCAATTCACACGCCGTTTCAATTCCTAATGTAAGCGAATCAAACCATGTCATCAATCTCGATACGACAAAAAAGCAGATGGCATACATTTAGTATGCACAGATCAAATACAAATCCATTGAACAAGACAAATAACGGCTTTTCAAAAATCGAAAAAGGAAAAGGAAAAACAGAAACCGGTAATAAAAATCGACAAAATCACAGATACACAAGCATGTGCCCAAATTTAAAATAACAAAACAAGAAAAATTAAAACGAATCAAAAAAAACACAATCACAAACACTAGTTCAACGGCATAATACAGACATTTCATTAGTATTACCTTCAAATTATGAGATGCAAACCAAAGCCCATAAAAACCAAATAGACGCCCAATGAACACAAAAATCAGCAAAATTACAAAATAAAAGTAACCCTACTCTAATTTATTTTCACCTCTGGGCAGGAAAAAACAAAGCCTGAAGCAAGTAAAAGGATGAAAATTGATCTAAAATGCATAATCAGAATTCACATAAACGACTTTACCAAAAACCCAATTCAAGGATGGAAACAAACACCCCTAAGAAAAATGAACCCCCAAAGTCCAAAATCACCCACCAAAATAAAATTGAAAAATAAGTGGATAGAACACCTCAAAGATCATGCCTTTTTCAGAAAACTAAAAAAGGAAAAAAAAAACAGTTCGGATGTAGAATAACAAAGATCAAGAATTGTTAAATCAATAGAGTGAGAATTCCAAAGAGATTTAATAGCAAAAAAAAAAACCCAGGATCTTTAGAAGATTACCAGCCAAAACCCCTTAAGTCTCGTCGAGTCCACAGAGAGAGAAAACGAAAGCTTATAATATACTACCAAATTCTATATACTTTAGAGAGGGGAAAAGAAAAACAATATAGATGGGGTGTGAAAGGATGATGAGATTTAGGTGTGTTATGTGGGATCTTGTGCGAGTAATGCGTGTGCGAAATTTCAACCTTTGGACCTTCTAACCTTGCGATAGAAGTACTCTTACACAATTTCTAGTTTAAAGGCACGTTTGGTTGGACAAAATCAAAGGGATTTATGAGAAATGGGAAGAAAATAACCCCTATTAGGCCAAGCACAAGGGTTGGAGCCTGAGGTTCGAATCCCAGTTTGTGACAGAGTTATGGCTTGCACTATTCGTCCCTCTAGGGTCCCATACGTGAGACATAAAGGGTAGAGCTGACAATTAGGCTGGGCAGAGCCAACCCGATAGTGGCCCGTCGGGCCAGAGAGCAAAATCGGGTTGGGTCGGGTTGGGCTGAAATTCCATTGGGTCAATATTTTCATGGTCCCAACCCACAGTAGTGTATTTTACTTTGGATCGATAGGACCATTAGGCCGAGCTATAGAGGTTCGGTCCTTTTCACTTCTTCATATTTGAGGCCCATACTAGCATTATTGTCGCCTTGTCGGGCCGGGCCGGCCCATTGGATCAGGCCCAAATTGCCAACTCTAATAAGGGAAATTGACTACACCAGAACCACTACCGGAATGTCTAGATTTACCGGGAGAAGGCCGCCCAATCCCATTGTTAATTGGGTGAAACCTTGACACATATATTATCGAGGAAAAATAGAACCTTAATATGTTGAACTTTGGGAAATGCATAGTAGGAAAGAAAACATGTATTTAAAACATGTAATATTTATTTTGAGACAATAAATTGAAGATAAAAAAAAAGGAGAAAAGTTAATATCTAATATAGTTTGACACTTTATCCATTATATATTTGGCCTTCATAACATATGAAAATCATTTTATTGTGGTAACATTTTAACACTTTCCTTAATAATAGTAATAAATTATATCTTTATTTATAAATGGGAATACAAAAGAAACATAAATATTTACTAATTAGAGCTATTACGAGATATTTTTTTTACCTCGTGTAATAATTTCAATATTGCTTATACCAATGGGGACCGAACGTGACACAAGTGGTTTAATATTGAAATTACTTGGGTTCGATCTCTACTAGATAACCAGAGTCCCCTTATTAGGATTTCTCATTTCAGGATTGTAATAAAAAAAAAATTTACTACTTACACCAAAAACTCTTCATTTCTTTAAATTTCCTTCTGCCAAACAAACCCTTACACTTTCTCAGGCCTTTTGCTAAACGGACAGGTGTCCGTACTTACGAAGAAGACAGGCAAATGAGGTTTGCTTGCTTAAGAGTTGACCGGCGTTTGTCGGTTGTTGATGTATTATCCTTTGTTTTGACTTTTTGATTTTTTGGCCAGCCGGCGTATAGTCTACGTGGAAAGCGCGTTTTTGGACCGCCCACATACCCCACCCCAAAATTGGTCTCCGGTTCTGATAGTAACACGCCTTTTTTTCTTTGGCATCGACCTTTTATGGGTTTGAATTGAATTTTCAAATTCTTAGGGCATCTACGGTGCTAAACCACATAAAAACTTTATATACATTTTTTTATGTACCACATTAAAAGTAAAAACAACACATATTTTATAAACCTTTCCCCATATTACATAAACATCTTCAACCATTTTTTTTGGACCCCACTATCAATTTATAATTCAGTTTATAATTATTAATTAAAAAGTCATGTGTGAGGTGATGTGATATAATTTGGTTTATATGAGTTCATAAACATGAACCATTTTTTTCCATGTCATCATAAACCAATTAGTCATAATGGGATATAGTTTAAACAAACCAGTTTGTATCTTAAAAACTTAAACATGAACCTTGCATTGAAGATGCTCTTACTGATACAAAAAATTTAGGCCCCAAAATCTGAAATTTTTTTGGGTCTGAGTTGATCTACTCGTTTGCTTAACATAAGGAGCGGCACTGTTCATGTTAACTACAATGGCGTAGTCAAGAATTATTACGGGGTGGATCCATACACGAAATTAGGATGGACCAGATAAAAAAAATTAAAAATTACACATAAATATTAACTAAAATTTTGTTAGAAAAAAATTAACTAGTAAAAAAAATTATTTTTAAAAAAGGAGGACTGGTTCCCGGGTTAGCCCTCCTACCTTCGCCATTAGTTACCTAGCATAAAATGATCATATATCTCTTGAATAAAAATGGGAAAGAGATATAACTCCAGTTCTTTCAAAATCGTAAGTCACTCATATTTTTGTAATATGATATTGTACTCATTTATATAAATTTATTTTCTTTAAAAGAAATTTAATATAATATATAAAAAATTGAAAAGGCGGTATCACAAAGCCGAACAACTTAGCTCAAGTAAAATTAACTCTCTCTTGCTCTACCCTAGTTGTTTTCCTTCTCTCCTTCGCTCGTCTTCCCCCATGGGAGGATGAGGGAAGCCACCTTTTATTTGTTAATAATATTATTTAATTTTTGTTTGTCTCATTTTATTAGAGTATTAAGTCTTCTTGACACATGCTTGTGTCCCATTAATAAGTTGAGTTTTATCTTTTTAATAAGTGGTGTTATGACTCATATGATTTTCGTTCATAAGATTCAGTTTTTATATGTTGGTGTTCAGCTCCAATATGTTTTGATGGACTTTCTTCGAAATTTATGGTCAATTCGAGATCAAATACATTGATACGATATTTGTCCAACAATTATACAATCCATATATGCTAGTTTTACCCTTTTAAGTCTCATAGATTCATATAATAAATTGTATTTATCAATATTTATTATTTTGACTATGGTCGGGTGGTAAACTAAGACACGACACGATTGACCGACATAAGACGCGATAACAATCGGAGTGATACCGGGTTGGTACGATAAGGCCCGATAATTTTTTAATTATTGGTAATTATATATATATATATATATATGGGTTGTTTACTAATAATTAACTATTTGTACTTGACTATTTTTATTAATAATTTAGTAAAATATATGTTTTAAGTATAAAATATAAAGAATATAAATAAATTATAAGCTTTATTTGTTAACGGCCTAATGGGCTTGTTTAAATAAATTTGACAATTTTGATTATCGTGCTTATCGTGTTGTGCCTTATTTTTCATGTTTTTATGTGTCGTATTTGAGTTAATTTTAGGCCCGCTAAACTTATTGTGCCGTGTTATTATCGTACCGGCACGATAACGGCCTGACACGAATAATTTGTCAGCCCTAGTTTTGACTGGTTCTTCGTTGTTAATCAGGTTGTTTCCAGTAATTTTAATGTTGTTCTCCGAAAAAAGAATGTGTCGGATTTAAAACGTTGCTTTGAAAACAATAGATTGCATTTCATGTTTACTAGTCAAGAACTAATTCTACCAATGGCGGCATTGTGATATAACGAAATTCTAACGTGTTCCTTCCCATTGGTAAGTCCTAACTCAAATAATAAAATAAAAGTGTCAAACTTGATGAGGTCGTTCATGTGATTTTTTTTTCTCAAAAAAAAAATAAGATATACAAATGTCTGTGCGGATTTTAATAAATGATTATTCAGTGAGGATATACTTATTTATTGATTGCAATATTTAAAAGCTATAGGTCTTATCATTATTAATACAAGCGTGATGTATGGAGACGATATGATATTAAATCCGACTGATAAGAAAGGTTTGGAAGAGAAAAAGATTGTGGCGCTACTAGTTTGTTGAGTAAGTAGTAAGATTGGCTCACTGAGTCCAATTTCATGGAAATATAATAATAATAATAATAATAATAATAATAATAATAATAATAATAATAATAATAATAATAATAATTGTTTGGTTTTGTTGATAGGATTGGATAATTTTTTGGATTTGGTAGGAATATTGCTATTCATGTATTATCAGGGCGGAGCTAGACGTGTAATGTTGGGGGGGGGGGGGACTAAGTAATTTTAGGGGGGCTAGATCAATAAATACTAAATATTTATTACTAAAAATTAATATTTTAAAATAAAAATATACATAAAAATTATTGATTTTCAAAAAATTTGGGGGGCTAGCATACGCCCATGTGTATTATATAATATGGAGTAATATTGTGTTTGTGAATTGTGATATGGAACAAACAGAGCTGCCCTGGGTGGAGCAAGCCGCCGCACGGGGCCCCCAATTTTATATTTTTCTTTAATTTTATATATATGTACGAATTGAATATATAGAATAAAGATTGCATTTGATAATATAATCCTAGCTTGGCGGAGTGGCTGAGGCAGTTTGGATCAAAAATTTGATCCTTGATTTTTGTCTATCTTCTAACTGATTTTTTTCCAGAAAATTCTCTCTCTATTTAAGTATGTTTTTTTCCCCTTTTTGCAACGAATTGTAGAATTTAAATAGCCATATCTTTAAGCTATCATTCTATCTTTTTATTTTGCAAAACCAAAAAACATAATTGAAGAATTAAAAAATGCACGAAAATCATATTATTGTAGCTAATTTATGAGAATTTTTTTGTCTTTTATATTGAATTCTTAATTTACTTTAATAAGACCAAAATGTTAAAGTTTTGAATATAATTTGTTAATACATATCTTATTTAATATTAAAAAATTATATTTGTAACATTGAATTTGTTATTTTTAATTTTTTTTTATGTAAACACAAGGCCCCCTCCCCCCCTTTTCCGATTCAGGCCCCTCGAAACCTAGGACCGACTCTGGGAACAAATATATTTATTTTCAAAAGGTAGTATACAATAATTAATTTTTTATTTTGCAATATAGATTACGTAGGATAATTTATTAAATGCCCAAATTACCCTTGATCATTGAAGATAATTAAACCATTTTCTATGGCTGGAAACCTCAGGAATATTGAGGATTACCTAATAACACCTTGAGGGGTCCTGATACTTTTAAATGTCCTTTTGATTATTTCATGAGCCCACTCCAAAGTCCAGGGCCAATAACAAAATTGCCAAACAAGTCGAATTGGGCTGATAAAGCCCTTATCATGGTTTACATGATCTATGTCACGTTTTCATATATTATCAGTTTTCCAAATTAGTGTGTATGTTTTTATTTAACTATTTAAGCAAATTCAAATCTTTTACAAAGGAGGAAATTGATTGGAGCTCAGTTGGTTTGAACATTTGTAAATCAGGCTATTGACCTTCGATTAAATCCCATCCATCCCACCCCTATTAGGACTTTGTAATTGTACTAAAAAAAAAGAAATCTTTTACAAAGGAGAAGGAGCGAAGGTAACGAGAGTGTTTGCAAAAACTTATGCTGCAATTGGATATGAACGGAATTTTATTTTCGTTCCACTTTAGAATTTTTTTACCAAACATGCAATTGTTTATGGAAATTTTCAGAAAATATATTATTCTCTCGCTGTCACTTTTTCTCATTTTTTCTTTCACCAATCACATCTACACATTTTCCACAAAAAACTAATCATTATTACACATTCTCCCACATTTTTCACTATTCACTCACTCACACATTTCTAACTACCAATCACATCCAATCGTCATTTTACTATTTTTAAATCAAATCAACTTTCATCATTACATATCCATTCATACTCTCAAAAATTTTCAAAAACTTTCATCAGAATTTTTTTTCCACTATTCTCTAGCAAAAAGAAAATTTTCAAAATGAAAGCATATCCAATCGCACCCTTATACTTTTAGAAGAAGTGATTTATTATAGTAGAAGTAAAAGTAGTTTAGATCAGAAGCTGGTGGTGTTTAAAAATAGAAACAGAAGTTGAGAATCAAAATTTGAGAATGTTTGATGAAAAAATTGGAAAAATATTTATTTATTTGTAAAAGCAAACCAAAAGCAGAAGCAAAAGCAGAAATCTAAAGCACATCTCACCCTGCTTTTATAGTCTGATTAAATGAAATAGAATCAGAAGCAGAATTTGACATTTGCAAACACTATAAAATAACTTTTTCTGAGCCAAAATTTAATAAGTGTTTCTTTTTAGTGATTACAAACACTCCCGATAATTTGAGTTTGCTCTAAACCCATTCCTTTTGGAGGTTGGTTTTAAATTTTTATTTTTTTACAACAGGTTTGTTTTAAATTTTAATAGACTAGATGAGTCTAGATTGATCTTAGATATGACAATTTCGACTCGACCCGCAAGTACCTGTCCCGTTTGAGTCGCCCCACCCCATGATCTGTGGCGGGGCGGTCTGGGTATAACTCCCCCTCCCATGGGTACCCACCCCGCCTATAATTTTTAATGTATTTTATATATATAATATATAAATAATATAATTTTTATCTTTTAATATTTATCAAATATTTATAAATTGAAGTAATAATTTTTGTAAATAATATTTTATAAATATATTAAAAATAAATATTTTAATTTTTCATTTTTCTATGACGGCCGTGCCCCCCCATTCTAGAGAGACGGAGCGGTATGGATATCTAGATACCCGACCCGACTCCCCTATTATCATCCCTAATTGATCTTGGATTTTCCTTCTTCAGATCCGATTCCATATATAAAATTTTCTTTTATTTCTAAAATTTATTACAAATATTTAGATGATAAAGTATTTAAAAATCATATTTTTTATTTTTTCAATAATATTCACTTTTAATTTTTAAATTATAAAATGGATCAAACTGATGAAAATCCAGATTTGGGACATGTATTGGCTTGGATCTTTAAAAATCTTGACGGATTCTCATATTTAGGAACCCAACCTCTCACATCCCCAGCACCCTTGAGGCTTAATCATATAAATTTGTGATAAACACTTATTTTAAATTTATATTTACTACATCAAGGTAAAAGTAATTAGATAAAAACTAATAAGAATTCTCTTCAACAATTTCCTATTGATTTTAGAAAGATTCGTCTTCTTTTAAATTAATTATGAAGGGCTGAAAAGCGAATCAAGCTACTCGATACTCGATTCGAGATCGATTGTTAAAAGCTCATTTGAGCTCGGTTCGTTAACATAGCAAAGTGTCGTCGGGTCTCCTCTTCGTGGAGTGTTTTCTCTCTGTTCTAGAGTGCCCTAGTTCCCCAGTTACTGTTTGATTGGTTCTTGAGGAGTCTCCGTCCGTTTTTCTCGTTTCCTTCGCTTCTCTTTGTTTTGTTTGGGTTGTGGGCTTGGTGCTTGTGCTTATACTCGGGTTTTTCTTTTGTTTCGTTGTGTTGTTAGGTTTCTGAGCTTTTTGCGTTGCTTCCTTCGTTTTCTTCGTTTTCATCTTGTTTTTTCTGTTTGCTTGGTTTCTTTTGCTTTTGCAGGTAAGGGAAGTCTTGGTTAGGTCTTGGTGGTCGATTGAGGGATTCCTGGTATGGAGAGTGATATTGCTTTGAAGTTACAGAAGTTCTCATTATCGGTGAAGGAGCAGTTAGGAGTTGATATTGAGGATGAAGACATTGTGAAAAGTAAAGATGAATGTAAGAGGAGTCTTTTTGGCAAGGTGTTGGGGAATAAAAAAGTTAACTATACAGGCCTGAAGAACACGATGCTGAGTGTCTGGCCCATTGAAGAACCTTTTGTGCTGAGGGAGTTGGTATTTAACCTATTTCAATTTGTGTTTCGGAACAAAGAAGACCTCATGAGAGTAGTAGAAGGCAGGGTGTGGTCGTTCGATAGCCAATGGATAATTTTGAAAGAGTGGAAAGAGGGCCTGAATATAAAAGAAGAAAAATTTGTGGAAGTTGATTTGTGGGTGCAAGTGTGGAATCTTCCCGCTCGATTAGTCTTGCCAAGTAGGGTTGAAGATAGGGAAGGTTTTCTCTGCTGTCAAGGATGTTTTGATTTCAGAAACGGGTAGTATTCGGGAGAGATTTTTAAAAAATTTAGTAACTATTGATATTGAGAAACCAATGTTAAGGGGAATAAATTTGAAACTTAAAGGAGATGGACATTGGGTTGATTTTAGGTATGAGAAGATTCATGGTTTATGTTTTTATTGTGGTGTGGTTGGTCATAATGAAAAAGAATGCCAAGAAAAGAAAGTGGATCTTCTGAAAAATGAGCTTAAAGATGGGAGGTTTGGTGATTGGCTTAAGGCTGAAGATTTTGGTGGAGGTCAAAGAGGAATAAGAAGTACTCATCTACAGGGCTTCCTTAAAACAACAACTAATATCAATGTGGACAACAAAGATGAGAGCTGCAGTAAAGGTACAAATATATCAGAGAAGGGCTCTTCTAGTGGGGTTAAGGATTATGATCTGAGACCTGAAAATGAGAATGCTTCCATGCATTTTAATAAAGAATTAGAAGGGGGGCTTGATTGTACTGGGCTTGAGAATGGTGGTACTTCCACTAATGAAGCTCAGAGAGAATTAGGAGAAACAAAAGGGCAGAGGATAACTTCTTTATCAGAGGGGCTGGTCTCAGAAGAGAAACTGAAAAAGGGGAACAGAGAATCATTTAAGGATATTTCAAATGTGAATGAATCATTAACCTTATGCCCAGGATTTAAGTATTCTAGGAAGAGGTGGTCAAGGCTTGAGATTGAGGATCTTGGAGAATGGAAAGAGAACATGAATATGAGTGTTGATTCTGAGATTAAAATGGGGAAGAGAAAAAGAAAAGTCAACATTTCAGTGAGTGATGACTTTAAGGATGAAACTCAGGAAGATAATTGTGTTCACAATAAAACAAAGAAAGTTAGTGACAGTTGATAAGGGTCTTTTTATGCATGTTTTATGTGTATATTTGAGTAGTATTCGAGTTATTTTATTGTTAGTTTTATAAATTTTTGATTGTACATAGTTCATATTACTCCGAGGTGCTTTTATTGATGTAGATTGACCATTCGGGGCTAATTTTGGTGAATTTTGGGCCATGGATTCATGTCAAAACATACCGGGGAGTTTAAGGATGCAAAAACGCTCAAAATTCCAAGCCAAACGCGTCATTTCGGGGCCTTTTTGGTCCAACACGGGCAGGGGGTGTCGGGCAACACGGCCGTGTTCGCCGGAGCTAAAACTCGATTTTTTCGCACAAAACACCTCCGACACGGCCAGGCCGTGTTCCCAACACGGCCAGTGTCGGAGACACGGCCTGGCCGTGTTGGGAGCATGGCCATGTCTCCTGGTTCCCTATGTGATAAAAACAACACGGCCCGGCCGTTACGAAGGGCGACACGGGCGTGTCCGGACCCCTTTTGCAACTTTTCTTTGCGGAATTTGGGAAAACTCACCAACCAACCCATTTTGGCCACTTTTGTACACTTTTAACACCCTATTTTGCTGAAACATGTCTCCATGTCCCCTCCCTCATCACTTGAATACAAGAATTCACCAACCAACAAGGAAAATGGAGGCAATTGTTTAACAAAAGGGAGTACTATCAATGTATTGATTGCCTATAAAAGCCAAAGGTTGAAGTTGGGAGAGGTATTTATTAGATACTCAGGAAATATTCATTGTATTCATTTCATTAAGTAGAATTGGGATCAAGGGGTCTTGGGGAAGAAAGCATGGGGCAATATTGGAGAAGAAGGCTTGGAGCAACATCATCAATCAAGGAAGAAGTCCATTGAGGTTTTGAGAAAGATAAGTACACCATGTCTACAATGCTTAAATCTTCTTGTGTAATTTACTCTTTTGTCAAAATCATGAGTAGCTAAAATCTTAGTGTTTGAGTGTAATGAACTCTAGAATGGATTTGTGATTAAGGTTTGTATGTTTTTAATAAAATTCTCATGTCTTGTGTGATTCACTTATATCATGCTTATCTCATTCGAGTTAATATTTCCTAGTATATTGATTTGATATCTTTTCTTCATCGGTAATCGAAAGATTTATGGTGAAAAAGAAATTGTATAAGTGAAAAGAGTTGCATGCAATCCTAGATATAGGATGACATAAATCTTCCTGGATTAGGGTCAAACCTAATATGGGAATTCATAAATCGTTATAATGCAATCTTGGGGTTTTAACTAGAAAGAGATTTCGATTAATCAACTTGAGATTAGGAGTTTTTCGCCTTGAAAGGGATTAACTTAAATCGGGAATTTCTACGGTCCACATAGCATGAGATTTTATTAAAAGAGGTTGGTTTTTGCTTAAGGGCTTATGGTTGAATCTTTTAACTTGTCAAATCACAAAAACATTCTAGAGGATTTACATTCAAACACACTTCTATCTCTTGATTTCTTATTCTACAAATTTTACTTCATTTTTACAATTTATAATTTGTTTTCCTTTTTCATCAAACACAAAACTCTGAAAATTGTTAGATTAAATAACAAAAAGACGGTAATTATTAGTACTTACAATCCTCGTGGGAATGACACTCGGTACTCAATAATCTATACTATAAAATGATAGGTGCACTTGCCTACGGTTTTAAAGGTAGCTTTTGAGCCATCAAGTTTTTGGCGCCATTGCCGGGGATTGTAATATTAAGAACACCTTATTTTTGTTAATTTAATCATTTTTTTTTATTTTCATCAATTGTCTTTCTAGGTATCTATCTTTGTAAGTCTTGGATTATACTTATCCTCCTTGTTTACTACAAATATTGCATGCCTACTCGTCGCCGAATCTGGAAGCGCGAGACCGCCTGGAGCAACACGAGAGGAAAGTATTAGTACATTTCACCACGAGGAGGATACTAACGAAAGCAAGGATCCCGATATGGCGGATGAACAACAAAGAACCATGTATGACGCGAAGCCATCTATGGACGATGCGTCGTCTAGTATCGTAAGGCCCGCCATTTGTTTGCGACCAATAATTTCAAATCAAACCGAATGTCATTCAAATGGTGCAACAATTTGTCCAATTCGACGGCTTACCAGACGAAGATCCAAATAATCATATCGCGAATTTTCTCGAAATTTGCGATACTTTCAAAATAAATGGAGTCTCCGACGATGCCATCCGTTTACGCTTGTTCCCATTTACTCTTCGGGGACGGGCTAAACAATGGCTAAACACTTTACCGAAGGGAACAATCACTACATGGAGCATTATGGCGGAAAAATTTCTTTTAAAGTATTTTCCACCCGCTAAAAACCGCACGATTGAGGAATGAGATCTCTTCATTCACTCAAGAGGACGATGAAACCTTGTACGACACTTGGGAGAGATTCAAAGAATTGCTGCGAAAATGCCCACATCATGGTCTTCCCATTTGGATGCAAGTCCAAACATTTTACAATGGGTTGCTCTCATCGACAAGGCAGATGATTGATGCGGCGGCGGGGGGAACATTGAACAATAAGACACCCGAAGCCGCCCAAGATCTCATAGAAGGAATGGCCATGAATGGCTATCAATGGCAATCCGTGACGAGGAAAAACCAACAGTCGGTGGGAGTATATAATGCGGACGCGGTGGTGACACTAGCCGCACAGTCGAAGCTCTAACTCGAAAAATCGACGGGTTGGCGGCTCCAAAACCACCGACACAACAATGTGCCTTCTCATGTGAGACTTGTGGAGGATCGCACAACCACCAAGATTGCCCTCCTCACGCAATACCGCCGCATGAACAAGTGGATTATCTAGGTAATCAATCTCGACCCTTTCAAAATAATCCTTTCAAAGAACACTTATAATCCAGGTTGGCAAGTCAACACCCGAACTTTAGGGGAAATCAAGGTCAACAGAAGCTAATCCAAACGCACTCCCCAATTAAATCGCACCTCCCGGTTTCCAACCGCGAAAACCAAGTTTAGAGGACTTACTTGTCCAAATTGTCCAAACAACTAAACCCATTTCACGGCCACCGAAACATCCTTAAGGAACCAAGAAGCATCCATTCGCAACTTGGAAAATCAAATTGGTCAAATTGCCAAAATGATCTCCGAAAGGCCACAAGGAGCTTACCTAGCAACACCGAGCCAAACTAATTTTAAGAGTCGAAGATGAACAAGTCATTTTTAAAATCGCTACATCAATGAAAAATACGATAGATAAAGATGACTCTGTTTTGCTATTGATCTTATCGATATGGAGATAACCAACTCTCTACCAAGATGATTTCTAACGAATTTTTGGAGACTTGTATTGTTCAAAGTGCAGGTATATCGGATGAAAACCCCTTTCTTAGGGAATCCGTATCACTTTGGAGAAAAACAAACCAACGAATCTACGAAAAAGAGTTCGAAAAGATTGAAAACTCACAGTGGGGCATATCAAACCATCCATTGAGGATCCACCACCTGTTGAGCCGAAGGAGTTACCCGAACACTTGGAATATGCATTTCTAGCCGAGAACGCCAAACTTCCCGTAATTATTTCCTCCAATTTATCTTCTCATCAAAAGGATAGATTGTTGGCAATATTACGGGAACATAAAAGGCCATCGCTTGGAAAATCTCCGACATTCGAGGATCAATCCTTCCTTTTGCACTCACAAGATTCGATAGAGGAAAACTTCAAGCCGGTTGTTCTACCTCGGCCGCTTAAATCCAAACATGAAAGAGGTAGTTAAAGCGGAGGTAATCAAACTACTAGATCTTTGGGCTCATCTATCCAATCTCTCGATGGAATGGGTAAGTCCATTCAAGTGGTCCCAAAGAAAGGTGGGATGACGGTGGTACCAAATGAAAAGAATGAACTTATTCCGATGCGAACGGTAACAGGTTGGCGAGTTTGCATCGATTACCGACGACTTAACGATGCTACTCGCAAGGACCACTTTCCCTTACCTTTTATTGATCAAATGCTTGAACGTTTATCCGTCACCTCTATTATTGCTTCCTTGATGGCATGTCGAGGTTATTTTCAGATCCCGATAGCACCGGAGGATCAAGAGAAAACCACTTTCACTTGTCCCTACTCGATTTTCGCCATGCAGACGCATGCTTTTGGGTTGTGCAACGCACCAAAGAACTTTTTCAACGTTGTATGCTTGCCATCTTCGACGAGTTTGTAGAGGAAATCATGGAAGTCTTCATGGATGACTTTTCGGTTTTTGGGGATTCATTTGATCTTTGTCTTGCAAATCTTAAAAAAGTCCTTGTTCGTTGCGAAGAGACTAACCTGGTACTTAACTGGGAAAAGTGCCACTTCATGGTACAAGAAGGTATTGTTTTGGGGCATAAAATTTCTTGCGGGGAATTGAAGTTGACAAAGCGAAAGTTGATACAATTTCAAATTGCCACCGCCCGCCTCGGTGAAGGCTATCCGAAGCTTTTTGGGGCACGCCGGTTTTACTGAGCGTTTTATCAAAGATTTTTCAAAAATCGCCCGGCCGCTTACTCGTCTTTTAGAAAAGGATGCGCTTTTGATATCAACGATGAATGTCTCCAAGCATTCAACACTTTGAAAGAAAAACTCACCACTTCTCCCATCATGGTGGCTCCGGATTGGTCTCAACCGTTCGAACTCATGTGTGATGCTAGTGACTATGCGGTAGGAGCGGTATTGGGCAACGAAAAGATAAACATTTCCGCCAATTTACTATGCAAGTAAGACTTTGAATCCTGCTCAATCCCACTATACAACTACCGAAAAGGAACTACTTGCAGTGGTTTTCGCCTTTGACAAATTTCGGTCATACTTGATTCTATCCAAAGTCATTGTTTATATGGATCACTCTGCTTTACGCTATTTGCTCGACAAAAATGACGCAAAACCACGACTGATTCGATGGGTTCTCTTACTCCAAGAATTCGATGTGGAGATCAAAGATAAACGGGTGTGCGAAAATCTTGCCGCCGACCACCTATCTCGGCTTGAGCACTCCGGCACCGATGAGCAACACAATGGACATATCAACGATTCTTTCCCAGATGAGCAACTCTTTGCCCTTAACTCAATTTCAATTGATATTCCTTGGTTTGCAGATTTCGCTAATTATCTTGCAGGAAAAATTCTCCCAAAAGGGATGACCCATCAACAAAAGAAGAAATTCTTTTCGGACCTCAAGTATTATATTTGGGACGATCCCCACCTCTTCCGAGTTTGTGCGGATCAAATCATACGAAGGTGTGTTGCACTTCCCGAAACCATCTCCATTTTGAATCATTGTCACAAAGGACCCACTGGTGGACATTATCAAGCAAATACTACGGCACGCAAGGTCCTTGAGTCGGGTTTTTATTGGCCTACACTTTTCAAGGACGCAAAATAGTATGTTGAAACTTGTGATAGTTGTCAACGAACAGGGAATATTTCTCGAAGAAATGAAATGCCCCAAAACGGTATACTTGTTTGTGAAATTTTTGATGTTTGGGGTATTGATTTTATGGGACCTTTTCCGGCGTCGTTTGGCAATAAATATATTTTGGTAGCCGTTGACTACGTGTCTAAGTGGGTAGAGGCTCAAGCTTTACCTAAAAATGATGCTCGAGTGGTGATGCATTTTCTCAAAAAACTTTTTACCCGGTTTGGTACACCACGAGCCATCATTAGCGATAGAGGCACTCACTTTTGTAATAATCAATTTGATAAGGTTTTAAATCGTTATGGTGTCACACACCGAGTCGCGACCGCTTATCATCCCCAAACTAGTGGTCAAGTCGAAGTGTCCAACCGGGTGATCAGGTGTTACTATTCAATTCCCGACTTCGCCTATTTCCGGGTAAGTTAAAATCCAGGTGGTCCGGGCCATTCACTGTTACTCAAGTGTTTCCTTACGGAACTATCGAAATTACACACAAGGAAATGGGCACCTTTAAGGTAAACGGACACCGTCTGAAGCTTTATTTTGGGGGCACCATCGATGATAAGTATAGAGATTCCCTCAAGCTTGAGGATCTCCCAAATACATCACACAATTAGAGGTGAATTAGTCCAGCTATACGACATTAAAGAAGCGCTACCCGGGAGGCAACCCGATGATTTTTGTGTCAATTTGTTTCAAATTTTTACTTAGGATTCATTTTTTTACTCGGGATGATATTTAAAAAAAAAAAAAAAAATTACAGCTCGGAACACGGCTGGGCCGTGTCTTCCGACATGGCCGTGTCAAAAATTTCCCATTTTTTCCTTAAAAAAAATGAAAATTGGCCCGAACACGGCCGGGCCGTGTCGCCCGACACGCCCGTGTTCGGGCCCAAAATTTTTTTCCAACAAACAGCTCGGAACACAGCCAGGCCGTGTCGCCCGACACGGCCGTGTCCGGGCTGTTAAAAAACTGGGGAAGGGGGTCGATTTGGGTCAGTTTTTTTCGATTATTTTCATTTCAAAACCCTAAAAACCCCTCTTTTTCACCAAAATTTCCCCCAAATTCACCTCAATCTTCCCTTTAGACTTAGATTATTCCACAAAAACACCATCTTGTCTTCATTACAAACACTTCTACCGATTGATTTTTCAAAAAAATTTGGGAATTTTGTGGGTTTGACATCTCCTCAGGGTCTTTATCTAAGGTATGAATTTGCTTATAATTTTTTTTTATTGTTCTTGTGATTTCAACTTATTCATATATGTGTGTAATTTCCCTTATTTAGGATTTTGTGATTTCAATTTAATTTAGAATTTTTTTTTAGGGGTTTGTGTGCCTAATTGTTTTTGTGTTACAATTAAGGATGCTTATTGAATTGAAGTTGTTCATAACTATCAGTATTTGTAGAGTGATAATTTCAAGTCTGAATAATGCCTGCCGATATTACAGTCTTTCTTGACAGTCGATCGCTTTACAAAACTATGTTTTTACTTAATGGTTAATTCGGGTTGAGAAGGCCAAAAACTTGACTACTTATGTTCAATATGTTGAAAAAAAAAATCATCTTTGTATGTTGTGATTTATTGAATCTCTCTTTTTGATATAATGTTTTGCTTGAGGACAAGCAAAGTTCAAAGTTGGAGGTGGTTTGATAAGGGTCTTTTTATGCATGTTTTATGTGTATATTTGAGTAGTATTCGAGTTATTTTATTGTTAGTTTTATAAATTTTTGATTGTACATAGTTCATATTACTCCGAGGTGCTTTTATTGATGTAGATTGACCATTCGGGGCTAATTTTGGTGAATTTTGGGCCATGGATTCATGTCAAAACATACCGGGGAGTTTAAGGATGCAAAAACGCTCAAAATTCCAAGCCAAACGCGTCATTTCGGGCCTTTTTGGTCCAACACGGGCGGGGTGTCGGGCAACACGGCCGTGTTCACGGAGCTAAAAACTCGATTTTTCGCACAAAAGCCTCCGACACGGCCAAGCCGTGTTCCCTAACACGGCCGTGTCGAGACACGGCCTGGCCGTGTTGGGAGCACGACCATGTCTCCCTGGTTCCCTATGTGATAAAACAAAGACGGCCCGGCCGTTCGGGCACACTGCGTGTCAGGACCCCTTTTTGCAACTTTTCTTTGCGGAATTTGGGGAAAACTCACCAACCAACCAATTTTGGCCACTTTTGTACACTTTTAACACCCTATTTTGCTGAAACATGTCTCCATGTCCCCTCCTCATCACACTGAATACAAGAATTCACCAACCAACAAGGAAAATGGAGGCAATTGTTTAACAAAAGGGAGTACTATCAATGTATTGATTGCCTATAAAAGCCAAGGGTTGAAGTTGGGAGAGGTATTCATTAGATACTCAGGAAATATTCATTGTATTCATTTCATTAAGTAGAATTGGGATCAAGGGGTCTTGGGGAAGAAAGCTTGGGGCAATATTGGAGAAGAAGGCTTGGAGCAACATCATCAATCAAGGAAGAAGTCCATTGAGGTTTTGAGAAAGATAAGTACACCATGTCTACAATGCTTAAATCTTCTTGTGTAATTTACTCTTTTGTCAAAATCATGAGTAGCTAAAATCTTAGTGTTTGAGTGTAATGAACTCTAGAATGGATTTGTGATTAATGTTTGTATGTTTTTAATAAAATTCTCATGTCTTGTGTGATTCACTTATATCATGCTTATCTCATTCGAGTTAATATTTCCGGTATATTGATTTGATATCTTTTCTTCATCGGGTAATCGAAAGATTTATGGTGAAAAAGAAATTGTATAAGTGAAAAGAGTTGCATGCAATCCTAGATATAGGATGACATAAATCTTCTGGATTAGGGTCAAACCTAATATGGGAATTCATAAATCGTTATAATGCAATCTTGGTGGTTTTAACTAGAAAGAGATTTCAGTTAATCAACTTGAGATTAGGAGTTTTTCGCCTTGAGAAAGGGATTAACTTAAATCGGGAATTTCTACGGTCCACATAGCATGAGATTTTATTAAAAGAGGTTGGTTTTTGCTTAAGGGCTTATGGTTGAATCTTTTAACTTGTCAAATCACAAAAACATTCTAGAGGGATTTACATTCAAATACACTTCTATCTCTTGATTTCTTATTCTACAAATTTTACTTCATTTTTACAATTTATAATTTGTTTTCCTTTTTCATCAAACACAAAACTCTGAAAATTGTTAGATTAAATAACAAAAAGACGGTAATTATTAGTACTTACAATCCTCGTGGGAATGACACTCGGTACTCAATAATCTATACTATAAAACGATAGGTGCACTTGCCTACGGTTTTAAAGGTAGCTTTTGAGCCATCAACAGTATTGATGATATGGTGGAGGAAGCCAACCCTAAATGGCCCCAAATTCCAAAATGAAGGTATTTGTGTGGAATTGTAGAGAGCTGGGAGGGCCCTGTACAATTTCCCAGTTAAAGGAGTCTTGGAAACTCCACCTCCCGGAGGTTATTTTTCTATGTGAAACAAAAAAAAGAGTGCTTTTGTTAAAACCTGTGCATGTGATTAAAGGTTGATGATAGATGGGTTGTTGTGGACCCTATTGGTACTAAAGGTGGTTTACTGGTTATGTGGGCTGAGAATATGGTGATTCATCAAGCAGTGCTAAATCAATTTTGTATTGAGTTGGAATTTAGTAAGGATGGTGATAATAATAAGATGTGGGGGATCTTTGTGTATGCTAGTAATGATGATAAGGAAAGGATGACCCAATGGGAGTATTTGATCCAGGCTAAGGCAAGATGGGGTAGTGAGTGGATAGTTAGGGGATTTTAATGATTTGTGTTCTAATCAAGAGAAAAGAGGGGGTAGAATTAGGCCTCCTTGGAGCTTCACCAGGTTTAATTGGTTTATTAGAGGAATGGGGATGCTTGAGATACCTTTTGAGGGAGGGTTTTTCACTTGGGCTAATAATAGAGAAGGGGAGGGTTTTGTTGAAGAAAAGTTGGACAGAGCTTTTGGATCGGCTGATTGGGTGTTGAGGTTCCCTAAAGTTGTGGTCAGGGTTGAGTTCAGAGCATCCTCAGATCACTGCTTTATTGTGTTAGATAATCTGGTTGATCATGTCAAGAGAAACAAAAGAAGATTCCAATTTGATAAGAGATGGACTGAGTTGGAAGGATGTGAAGAGATTGTGGCTCAAGCATGGGCTTCTACATGTGGTGGCTCCCCATGTTTCAACTACAAGCCAAGGTTAGAAACTCGTAGAATTGAGCTGCTTAAATGGAAAGAAACTAAGAATGTTAACTATGTGTCTCAAATTGAGAGGTTAAAAGAAGCTTTGAATGATATGAGAGGGTTGGCTGGGAGTAAGGATTGGAGAATATGGGACGAGACAAAGAAGGACCTTAATGAAGCTTATAGAAAAGAGGAGATGTTTTGGAAACAGAAGTCTAGAGTTAATTGGTTGAAAGAAGGGGATAAGAACACCAAGTTCTTCCATTCGATTCTTCTCAAAGACGGATGACTAATTCCATATCCAAGATCATAGGCGATCTTTGGGCAAGAGTGTGTTAATGAAGATGACATTGAAAAAGAGGTGACTAGTTTCTACTCACGATTGTTTACTTACGATGGGCGGAAAGTGATCCGGATATCTTTTCGGAATCCTCAATCTATCTCGAGAAGATATTAACAAAAGACCGATCTTGCCAATGGGGAGAAAGCGAAATTAAGCAAGCACTCTTTGATCTTAATCCTCAAAAAGCTCCAGGACCTGATGGTATGAATTCTTTCTTCTTTCAATTTTTCTGGAAATTTATCCAAAAAGATGTATGTCTTGTTGTGAGTAATTTCTTTAAAAATGGTAGAATGCTTAGGAGTATGAATCAGGCTCTTATTACTCTTATTCCTAAAATTAAGAATCCAACTTCTATAAGCCATTTTAGACCCATCAGTTTATGAAATGTAGTCTATAAAGTCATTTCCAAAATTCTAGCTAATAGGCTTAAGTTCTGTCTCCAGTTTTGTATTAGTGAGTGCCAATCTGCTTTTATTCCTGGTAGACAACTGATTGATAATGTTGTTATTGCCCATGAATGCATCCATTTCCTCAATAGACATAGAACTGGTAAGAAGGGATTTATGGCCATTAAATTAGATATGGCTAAGGCTTATGATAGAGTTGAGTGGGAGTGTGTTAGAATTACAATGAAAAAAATGGGATTCCATCCAGTTTTCATTCGTTGGATCATGCAATGCATCTCCTCTTCCTCTTTCTCCTTTAATCTGAATGGTAAAACCTGTGGCTATGTTATTCCTTCTAGGGGCTTAAGACAGAGAGACCCTATCTCTCCCTATATTTTTCTCATTATTTCAGAAATTTTCTCTAGTCTTATAAAAAATCATGTGGAGTCCAGGTCTTATTTTGGTTTGAAATTGTGCAGAAATGGCCCCATTATTTCTCATCTTTTGTTTGCTAATGATTCTATCCTTTTTCAGTGAAGCTAATTCCACTCAAGTCGTTCTTAGTAGAGATATTTTGGATAGATATAATAATGTGTCCAACAACTAGTGAATTTTGATAAATCCTCAATTTTTTTCAAGATAAAATACCCCGAGAGAGATAAGAGAGAGATTTGTTCCATCTTGCATGACATTTGTATTCGTAAGTCCTGCGGTATTTAGGCTTGCCTTTGGGGATTGGAAGGACAAAAAAGAAGTCTTTAATTATGTACTTGATTCGATTCGAAAAAGAGTGCAAAATTGGAAGAATAAGTTCCTTTCTCCACCGGGAAGGATGTCTTGATTAAATCTGGCATAAATGTTATCCATGTATTTGTTATGTCCTGCTTCACTTTACCCGTGGGCATTTGTAAAAGTAATCGGGACAGTGGTCACGATTTTTGGTGGGGAGATCTTTGAGAATGGCAATCATAAGATACATTGGAAAGCCTGGGAGAAGCTTACTCTGCCATTGAAGGAGGGAGGATTGAGTTTCCATGACCTCAGGCTATTTAATGCAGCTTTATTAGCAAAACAGTTGTGGAGACTTTATAATGAACCTGAGTTGCTGATGAGTAGGGTATTAAGATCAAAGTATTTTCCATCTGGTGACTTTTTGTATAAGCCTGTTTCTAGTGGAGCATCCTGGCTTTGGAAGTGTTGGATGGATGCTAGACCTTGTTAGTCCAAGTGGCTACGATAATCTAGAGGGGGGGTGAATAGATTATCTCGGTTTTTCAGATTTTGCCCTCTTTTTCGAATAATCAACCAAAGACGAGAATGTAAATGCGGAAATAAAACAACACTTGTCGATTTAAAGAGGTTCAACCCACCTAGGGCCTAATCCTCTACCACCCCAAAGATCTCCTGGGATGGATTTCAAAAAGAAAGAAAAGATTTTATTAATTTACCAAAAATTAATACAACACCTTGAGGATTACCACAACCCTCCTTCACCACTTTGAGGATTACCACAATCCTCTTACACCACCTTGAGGATTACCACAACCCTCTTACAACACCTTGAGGATTACCACAACCTTCTTACAACACCTTTGAAGATTACCACAACCTTCAAACACCTATCACCTAGATCACCCAAGTGTATTCTTACCACAAGAATACTCACAAGGATGTCTTGTGTTGAATGATGACCAAAATCAAGATTACAACTCAATAATGATTGATACAATATGAGTGCAAGTGTAATCAAGAATTGAAAGCCTAGACCTCAAATTTGTGCAAGTGAAAGTGCTAAGGCTAATACAACAAGATATATGAAAGTGTTTGCTTTGTTTGCTCTTTTCGCTTGTATAGAGTGTTGTCTCTTGTTGCTTGAATGAAGCCTCTATTTATAGGAGAGGTCTTGGCTTGATTTCCGACATTGGCTCCTCCTTGGGAGTGATTTGCTGCAAAAGAAACCATTTAAAATCATCAATATAGTTGTTAGAAATCAATCCCACAAATTAGGGAAAAGTCATGCAAAAACGCAACGGATAGTTTGCTTTGTCAAACATGGGGTTCGACCGGTCGCGCAGAGATAAGATTGAAATTGAATTCTGCGAATTTTTACACAGGGGGACCGGTCGAAGGGGGTGCGACCGCCGCCTCACCAGTGGACCGGTTGCCGACGCGTTTTACGAAATGCAGAGAAGTGGAACAAAATCCAACTTGCAGTGCAATTCGCCCTCTGGTCGACGGTCGACCACACCGGTCGCCCACCTGGTCGACCGGCCGCCCGCTCTTTTTTTTTTTTTTTTTTCTTGCGTCCCATTTTTCTGTTCAAAACTCAACTCAGTGCGGGTTGCCCTATAGAGGCGACCGGGTCGAGCCTGAAACAAGAGTGTTGTCCAATTTTAAATCGAAAATAAACCCCAAGAAATACTCCGAAAAATAGTAAAAACATTTTAGATCGATCGGAGGTATTGGGACAACATTTAGAGACATTGTTTTGGTATAAAAACTCATTTTAATAAAATCATCAAAATCATGATAAAAACATTTATCTAACAAACTCCCCCTTTTTGATGATTACAAACCAAAACAATTTCCAAGAGGACGATTTTGAAAACAAAACAATTTTCCGGTTTTAGAGTAAACTATCCGTTTAATAACATTTTACAAAAAGCTCCCCCTATCAATAAGCATATCGATAAGAAGTATTGTATAAGCTAGAAGCACAAGCTTTTACAAAATAAACAACAACTTCATGAGCAAGAAGCTCCCCCTGTCACAAATACTTAATATCCATGCAAACAAGTCCATAAAACAACCATTGGACTAAGTTTTCTTCACAACTTATGGCCTAAACAAGCCATAGCTTATAGCTTCTATTTCGAGCTTTTATTAGCTTCTTTGAGCTAACGAGCCATTTTCCTGTTTCTCCCCCTTTGGAATCATCAAAAAGAATGTGAGGACAATAAAAACATCAAAATATATCAAAGTGCGCCAAAGAGACGATTTATCAACCATAGAGCAATTTTAGGCTTAAAAACCAAGGAAAATGGGAAAAATGTATCATGAAGAGTTCATACGCTCGTTTTATTTCCCAAAACATGATCTCAAAGAGTATATAAGACTTTTGGAAGCGAGAGAATCATGTAGAAGTTGAAATTTTCATTGAAACATTTCATCGAACACATTGTGGGCGTGAAAAATAAAAAGAGTTGTAGATAGCCCTTGTAAATGATCCAAGCCAAAAAATTTTCATCACCAAATCATACCAATTATCATACAAAACAAAGATAACAACTAAGCTCATCATGATCATAAAATAATTTCATCAAGTAATATACAAGAAAGGCCATAAACTCAAGGGTTCAACCCAATTGAGCAAAGTATGGAAAATTCTTACCATTTGATCGGAAAAGATGAGCAATGATGATGATAAACATGCTATAAGGTCCAAGATATAAATGGGATGCATGAAAATCAATTTTGAGTGACAATAGTGTGCATTTGGCAAAGGGGACGAAAAATGGCCAAAATGAGTGAAAATGACTAATGCTGAAGACAGAACGATTTTAAACCAAAAAATGGCTTAGGGCGACCGGTCGTGGTTGAGGGCGACCGGTCGACGTTGAGGGCGACCGGTTGCCCTCAACCTCTTCAGCCCCACTTTTTGCAATTTTTCCAAAATCCGAATTTTCAACCAAAAATCCGATTTTTCGCCCTTAAGTTTTAAAAACGTGCAAAATACAAACGTAAATTTCATTCAATATGCATTATGCCTAACCGAGCTCGTATCGACGCAAAAGTCTCGGAAGTTAGCGGTTTTGTGAAAATATCCGCTAATTGATCTTGAGATGGTACAAAAGATATCTCAATTTTTCGTTTTGAGACACAATCCCTTAGAAAATGATGTCGAATCTCAATATATTTAGTACGGTTATGATGAACCGGGTTTTGAGCAATATTTATAGCGGATACATTATCACAAAAGATAGGTACGTTTTCAAAAGAGCATTTGTAATCCGCTAAGGTTTGCTTCATCCAAAGAAGTTGAGTACAACAAAATGCGGCGGAAATATATTCGGCCGGGCCGTTGAAAGAGAAACACGCTTTTGCTTCTTTGAAAACCAAGAAACTAGGCAATCGCTTAAAAATTGACATGATCCTAAGTACTTTTCCGATCATCAATATTTCCCGCATAGTCCAAATCACTATAACCTTTAAGAGAAAAATTTTCATTCTTTGGATAAAATAAGCCATATTGAATGGTGCCTTTCAAATATCGAAAAATCCTTTTAACTACTCATATGAGATTCTTTGGGATTGCTTTGAAAACGAGCACATAGGCATACGGCATGAAGAATGTCCTGGTCTACTAGCGGTTAAATAAAGTAAACTACCAATCATACCTCGATACTTGGATTCATCAACCGACTTGCCTTTTTCATCTTTGTCAATTTTGACATTGGTTGCCATAGAGTCGAGACGGTTCTTCCTTCCTTTCAATGCCGAACTTCTTCAAAAGTTCTTTTGTATACTTTGATTGCGAAATATAAATACCTTCTTGGCATTGCTTAATTTGAAGTCCAAGGAAGAAGTTTAGCTCCCCCATCATACTCATCTCGAATTCACCTTGCATTAACTTGGAGAATTTCTTGCACAAAGATTCATTAGTAGCACCAAAGATAATATCATCAACATAAATTTGCACAAGTAAACAATCTTGCCCTTTTTCAAAAACAAAGAGTGTAGTATCAACTTTACCTCTTGTAAAACCATTTTGCAAAAGAAAAGAACTAAGTCTATCATACCATGCACGGGTGCTTGTTTTAAACCATACAAAGCCTTTTTAAGTTTATAAACATCATTAGGCCTAGAAAAATTTTCAAACCCCGGAGGTTGTTTTACATAGACTTCTTCTTGAATAATACCATTTAAGAAAGCGGATTTAACATCCATTTGGTAAAGTTTGAAATTTTTGAAACAAGAATAGGCAAGTAAAATACGAATAGCTTCTAAACGTACTACGGGTGCAAAAGTTTCATCATAGTCAATACCTTCTTCTTGACAATACCCTTGAGCTACTAACCTTGCCTTATTTCGAACAATGTTGCCTTGATCATCAAGTTTGTTCCGGAATACCCATTTTGTACCAATAATTGTTTGAGATGGAGGACAAGGTACTAATTCCCATACATCATTTCTTTCAAATTGATTCAACTCCTCTTGCATTTCCAA
Organism: Rehmannia glutinosa; assembly: GCA_016081115.2. Taxonomy (NCBI): domain Eukaryota; kingdom Viridiplantae; phylum Streptophyta; class Magnoliopsida; order Lamiales; family Orobanchaceae; genus Rehmannia; species Rehmannia glutinosa. The sequence continues at coordinate 5,115,761 of CM071928.1, forward strand.
AAACCAATCTTCATCCTCAATAGCTTCCTTAGCATTTTTAGGCTCTTTTTGAGATATAAGAGCTTTCTCGGCAAAATTCCTTCGAGTCATTACTTTATCAAGGGGATCACCAATAATAAGATCTTTTGGGTGATCTCCTTAAATTTCAATGCTACGGGAAGATTGAAGTATCACCCCTATCTTCTTGAGGAACATTTGAACTTGAAGGTTGATCATATGAAATAGAAGGTTTATCATTATGAGCATCACTTTGAACAATAGGTTCAACAATATCCTCTTCATCACTATCGTTATTGGGTATTCTTTCAACACCCGAGGCTTCATTAAATTTGACATGAATAGATTCTTCAACAACCATGCTAGTCTTGTTGTAAACCCGATATGCTTTGCTCTTGGTTGAATACCCCATAAATATACCTTCTTTCGCCTTAGGATCAAGTTTGTCCAATTGATCCTTAGTATTCAAAATAAAGCACTTACATCCAAATATTTTGAAATAACTAATATTTGGAGTTCTTCCTTTCCAAAGCTCATATGGAGTTTTATTCATATTAGGACGAATATAAACTCGGTTAATGACATAGCAAGCGGTACTTACGGCTTCGCCCAAAAATACTTTGGAAGTGAAAATTCATTGAGCATGGATCGACTCATTTCTTGTAATGTTCGATTTTTCCGTTCGGCTACTCCATTTTGTTGAGGTGTCCTTGAGCCGAGAAATTATGAGCATATCCTTTGGTTTCACAAAATACTCTAAATTCACCGTCAAATTCTCCACCGATCGATCGCTTGAATAGACTTGATAGTATCTTCTTTTTCATTCTCAATAAGTCTACACAACTTAACAAACTCATTAACGGCATCGTTTTTATTGGTAAGAAAAAGAGCCCAAGTATATCTCGAATAATCATCGACTATAACAAAAGTGTAATGTTTTCCACTTAGACTAGCCGTACCAATATCCCCATACAAATCAAGGTGAAGCAATTGTAGGGGTTTGGTAGTGGAAATTTCATTTTTGGGCTTAAAACTACTCTTAACTAATTTGTTCTTTTGACAAGTGTCACATAAGCCAAGATTTTCAAAATTTAATTTGGGTAGTCCTTTTACATGTTGGTTTTTGTAAATATTTTTCAAATTCTTGTATCCAACATGTCCGAGTCGCCTATGCCATAAACTCGTTAAATCATTATTGGCGACAAGACAAGAAACATTTTGACTAACCAAATCACTAGTACAAATTTTGTAAAGATTGCCTTTTCTATTTGCTTCACAAATAATATTACCATTTTTAAGAATAAGGCATTTTTCTTTATTAAAAGAAACATCATAATTTGAATCACAAAGTTGGCTAACACTTATCAAATTAAACTTAAGCCCTTCTACTAAAAGAACATTACAAAGAGAGAAAGAAGAGTTACCAATTTCTCCATTTCCAAGAATTTTTCCTTTGCCATTGCCGAACATGACCATACCCTCTTCTTGGAGCTTGATGTTGGTAAAAAGCTCTCTCCTCCCGGTCATATGGCGTGAACATCCGCTGTCCATGAGCCATTTCGAATCCTCCATGGTTGTTATAGCCCCTATTACCTACAAAATCATTTCTTTTAGGTACCCTATAATTTTGGGGTCCATGGGGTTAGTCTTGAGACCTTTGGGTCTCCAAACATGTCTTGAGCTATTTCTCAATTTGCAATTATTAGCATAATGTCCAACTTTGCCACAATAAAAACAAGTAGGAGTATTATAATTATTGGCACGTACAAAAGCTCGGACCTTGGTTATTTTTCTTAAAAACACTTTGAAATGGCTTATAACCAAGTCCCGATTTGGAATGCTCACCTCTTTGTGCATCTAAAATTTTTGTGACTTTATCCGTACTTATGTTGAAACGATGCACGTCATTTTTCAAACATTCAATATTTTTTGTGAGCGATTCCTTTTCGGTTTCAAGAGAATGAATTCTAGTAAGAGTAAGAGCATGAGCTTTGTCTAAAGATTCATAAGAGGTAAATAATTTTTCCTTTTCAACCTTAATCTCCTTATGCTCCTTTTTCAAATTTTTGTATTTAACGATTAAATTTTGAAACTCAATTTGCAATTCATCAAAATCACATTGCAAGTCATCAACTATGGAGGAAGTAGAAGAATTTGAGTGTACCTCATTGTTTTCATCGTCTATAGCCATGAGACCGTGTTCGGTTTCTCCTTCCTCATCGGTTGTTTCGAGTAGTTCATCCCATGTTTTGACTTCCGCATTTAGAGCCTTCTTTTTGTAAAAGGCTTCCTTTTCTTTTGCTCCTCTTCATCGAAGCTTTGGGCAATCGGCAATGAAGTGCCCGGTTTTCCGCATTTAAAGCAAGCATTATCTCTTGGTTTTCTTGCTTTATTTTTATTCACAAATTTAGCAAATTTTCGAACAAGTGCGGCCGTCTCTCATCATCATCATCATTATCATAGTATGCATTATTAGAAGAGGAAGCAAGACCTTTAGGAATATTTTGCATACCCGATTGATTGATGGTTGGTTTGGTATTTTTCCTCTCCTTGAGATAGACTTCATAGATGAGGAGGTTCCCGATGAGCTCGTCAAACTTGAGTGTCTCAAGATTTTGTGCTTCCGTGATTGCCGTCACCTTTTTTCGGACCATGAGCCGGAAGAGCATTCAATACCTTAGTCACTTTGTCTTCTTCTTCGAGATGACTTTACCGAGGGCCATAAGAGGATTGACAATGTTGTCAAGCCTTTCCACCATCTTGGAGATGCTTTCACCATCATACATGTTAAAGTTTTCAAAGTCTTTAACAAGCATGGTCTTTCTAAATTGCTTGACCTTCTTTGTCCCTTCATATATAGTCTCCAATTTTTCCCAAACCTCATGTGCCGACCTTATGCCTCGTATGCGATTGTACTCGGTGGCGGTAAGTGAGCAATGCAAAATATTTAAGGCCTTACCGTTTAGAGAGAAAGCCTTCTTATCATTTTCATCGAACTCCTTGAAAGGTTTAGGAGTCGAGGTGCCATCCTCCATTTTTTTCGTTGGTTGATCAACTCCTTCAATAACCACATTCCATATGTCAAATCCGCACCCCCTTGTAGAAAGCACTCCATACGGTCTTTCCAAAATGCGTAGTTGTTGGCGTCGAACAATGGTGGCTTGTTGGTGGAGCGCGCCTGGTGAGATAAGCGTCATTCGTAGCCATGGATCTTTCCTCTTTACTCGAACGAGCTTAGCCAAAGAGTTTGGCTCGATACCACTTGTTAGTCCAAGTGGCTACGATAATCTGAGGGGGTGAATAGATTATCTCGGTTTTTCATTTTGCCCTTTTTCGAATAATCAACCAAAGACGAGAATGTAAATGCGGAAATAAAACAACACTTGTCGATTTAAAGAGGTTCAACCCACCTAGGGCCTAATCCTCTACCACCCCAAAGATCTCCTGATGGATTTCAAAAAGAAAGAAAAGATTTTATTAATTTACCAAAAATTAATACAACACCTCGAGGATTACCACAACCCTCCTTCACCACTTTGAGGATTACCACAATCCTCTTACACCACCTCGAGGATTACCACAACCCTCTTACAACACCTTGAGGATTACCACAACCCTCTTACAACACCTTTGAAGATTACCACAACCTTCAAACACCTATCACCTAGATCACCCAAAGTGTATTCTTACCACAAGAATACTCACAAGGATGTCTTGTGTTGAATGATGACCAAAATCAAGATTACAACTCAATAATGATTGATACAATGATATGAGTGCAAGTGTAATCAAGAATTGAAAGCCTAGACCTCAAATTTGTGCAAGTGAAAGTGCTAAGGCTAATACAAAGATATATATGAAAGTGTTTGCTTTGTTTGCTCTTTCTTGTATAGAGTGTTGTCTCTTGTTGCTTGAATGAAGCCTCTATTTATAGGAGAGGTCTTGGCTTGATTTCCAGACATTGCTCCTCCTCGGGGAGTGATTTCTTAAAAAGAAACCATTTAAAATCATCAATATAGTCATGTTAGAAATCAATCCCACAAATTAGGGAAAAGTATGCAAAACGCAACGGATAGTTTCTTTGTCAAACATGGGGTTCGACCCAGTCGCAGAGATAAGATTGAAATTGAATTCTGCGAATTTTTACACAGGGGGACCGGTCGAAGGGGGTGCGGCCGGTGCCGCCTCACCAGTGTGACCCTTGCCACAACGTTTTTAAAAGCAGAGAAGTGCGAACAAAATCCAACTTGCAGTGCATGTCGCCCTGGTCGACGGCCGACCACACCGGTCGCCCACCTGGTCGACCAGCCGCCTCGCTTTTCTTGCGTCCCCATTTTCTGTTTCAAAACTCAACTCAGTGCGGGTTGCCCTATGCGAGCGGCCGGCCGAGCCTGAAACAAGAGTGTTGTCCAATTTTAAATCGAAAATAAACCCCAAGAAATACTCCGAAAAATAGTAAAAACATTTTAGATCGATCGGAGGTATTGGGACAACATTTAGAGACATTGTTTTGGTATAAAAACTCATTTTAATAAAATCATCAAAATCATGATAAAAACATTTATCTAACAGACCTGCCTTTGTTAAAGGGTTCTTGCTGAGCATAGGTGATGGTGAGTATGGTCAGATTTGGAAAACCCCTTGGGTCCCTGGTATCCCAAAATTTATTCCACACGAACCTGATGGTGGTCATATTCACTCTCCTTCTTTGGTGTGTGAGTTGCTGAAAGAGAATGGTATGAGTTGGGATGTTGAGAAGGTCAAGATGCTCTTCAGGAAGGAGGAAGTTAATGCAATATTGAATATCCCTCTGAATAGGCCCTCTCAAAAAGATAAGTGGATCTGGAAACTGAATTCTAAAGGGGATTTTTCTGTTAGCTCTTGCTATAGAAGCCTTGTGGAGGACAAGGTAGCTAGACTTTCAAAAGATGAAAGTAGTATTTGTAGGGGTAAAATGCAGATAGTGTGGAACAGGATTTGGAAGCTAAAAATCCAAAGAAAATTGAAGTTTTTTCTTTGGAAATGTTATCAAGGGATCTTACCTGTGAAGGCTAATATTGTAAAAAAAGGAGTGAGCTTGGATGTCATCTGTCAAGTTTGTGGAATGGAAGTTGAAACAGTAGAGCACTTGTTCTTTGAATGTGGGAGGGCTGTTTTTACCTGGGAAATTGCTCCAGTTAAGTGGGATAATTGGAATAAAAATCAGTCATGTTTTGTTGAGTGGTGGTGGGAGTTGCGCTCTATGAAGTGGAGTGCTGAAAATGTTGATAGAATTGAGTTAACAACTTACATACTGTGGTGGCTTTGGAAGACGAGGAACCTCTGGACATTCCAACAAATATGGAGGCCGGAGAAGAGTGTCATTGATATTGCACACACAGATTGGCTGGAGTTCAAGGGTTCAGGATAGGTGTGTGCCTGGTGGTTTATTTAGGTGTTTCTGAGGTGCTGCATCATGTGGCGTGCTAGATGTTTAGCTGCAAAGTAGGACTCTCTGTCAGTGCTTTGTGGTTTACACCCCTTTCTTTTTGGGTTGTGGTTTGTTTTGGGCTTTTTGGTGTTTGGAAGGTGGTGCTTTATTTTTTTTCCTGCTGATGTTCTTTGGAGCTGATGCGCGAGCTGTTTTCTGGTGTTGAAGGCTTGAGTTATAAGTTGTCTTCTTGGAAAAGGGTGTATATATTTTTGTCCCTTATAACTGTCTCCTTCAAGTTTCATAGTGCAACTCTTTTGTTGTCTGGTTGTATTTATTTCTGTTTTGGTTGTTGTTGTCATGATGATCAGCCTGCTTGACCACCCACATTGGGTTGGTTTTCTAGTCTACTGTTTTAATGGCTGGATTTGCTGTCATTTAGTTAGGCTTTGTAATTGGAACTTTGTGTTGTTGTTGGTTTCTTGGTGAAATGAATTTATTATCGTTTTGTTAAAAAGTTAACATAGCAAACCAAACTTGAAACATTTTTAATTCGATAAGATGTAAAACTACATTCGAAAGACGACTTCGATTAGTAAAAAGTAATAAAATATGTGGAAAAATATCAAACTACTCGAGTTCCGATTCGTGTTAGAGCCGATTAAAGCTCGTTCGAGCTTGATTCGATTAATAATCAAAAGAAGCTCAAACACAATTTTAAAGCTCAATTAAGATTCAAACAAACTTGAACAGTACTAAGTTCGACTCGACTCGATTCGTTTACACCTTGTTTGCTTTACCATTTTCCCTTATATTTTTAATTGTTAATTCTATTAAAAACAATAAAGAATATTTCTATAATTATATCAAAACCTCAATGGTGCTTATCTAGTTATATAATTTTCTCTATAATAAGTACATACGAAGAAAAAAAATGGATGTCATTTGAAATTTGTTAAGCAGGTGGCAAGCATCGATAGAGTTCATTTATTTTGAAATTAGTCATTTCATTTCTTGTGATCACGTAAGTTAGGTGTATTTCAAGAATTTTGGCACATAAGAGTTTAATGTTCCATGGGAGTTTAATTGGCCAATTAGAGCTTAAGTGGTCCTACATTTTATAAGGACTGATTTCTACTTCACACTTGTATGGTGAATATTTTGTCTTAGTTGTTCGTAAATTGGTGGTGGATTGGATTTGGTTCATTTGCTTGTATAAATGAAAATCCAATTAAATAGGAGTACAAATGACCAAATATTCAAAGTGAATAGGTCAAATTGGTCAAAACTCGATCTTTTTTTTATTATTTGAGGGAGTTTAAGGGAGTCTAAATTTATATTTGATCATATATATAGTTAATTGAGTTTTATTTTAGAGCTAGCAATTTATCTTTTTTAGCTTTTAAACTTTAGTACATGATAGTTTATTTCTATTATACATATCATAACAAAACAATTTAGTCAAATTTTATTGTAATGGTGAACTAATAACTAGAGCAGTCAAAACTAGTCCGGATCAGTGGGATGGCCCGATGATAGAACCGGCTAGGGCTACAATTTCACAAGTTCGAAAGGGACCATGTCTATTTGGTCTGAAAAGCGACCGACCTAGTGAGGGCGATGCAATTTATTTGTATTTTTCAAACATGGGTTGTTTGGGGCTCAAAAAATAGCGATTCGAAAGAATTTTGTGTCAGTCGAATGCGATCCAAATTTTTCTCTTTTACTTGATACCAGCCCGGCCCGACATTGTTAAACTTATGAAAGGAAACAAATAGAATGTGGCGAAAAATTTGAATTAAAAAAAAAGGTAGATTAAAAAAGAAAAGAAAAGGAATTAACAACAATAATCAAAGAATGTACACACGTTTCACTCAAATATTTCCCCCAAGTATGTAATATATATGTCAAGATTTTTGCTTAAGTAAAGGCCATCTGCCAGCAACAAACGAGAGATGGATTTTGCTTTACTATACAGATTTGCTTCTTCTGGAATGCAAAAAGGGCCAGCAACCAGTTAGGAACCCATTTCTTTTCCTGCATTTCCACCAAATCAAGAAAAATAAAATCAATTACCAAACATATAAAAATCATACACTTAAATAATTCAATTTGATCCTAATACGATCAGTTAATTTTTTGAATCTTAATCTAGCAAAATACACCAAAACTAAAAATAAAAATTCAAATTTATGGGTTCTCCTTCATGATCTAGTATAGTATCCCTTCTATCATACTCACAATAATTCATATCCATTTATTCAAATTTTAGGGCTAATTACAAAAATTACGTTTGACGTTCAGTCTAATTATATTAATAAAATCCAGCAATCTTTAAACTTACAAATACCCCTTTCTATTTCACAAAACGTACTCTCTTGAATATTTGTTAAACAAATACAAACCTCAATGATATCTTTATAATTTTGAAAAATAACTAAAATATTTTGTAATTAGTTTTTAGGGATAATTACCAAAAACAATTGATGGTCAGGCTAATTTCAAAACAATCTAGAAGGTTTTTAAAAATTAAAAAAAAAATACTTGAAGTTTGATTCCGTCTCACCTCTCTCTTTGCAAGCAAAAAAGAAACATTTAATATTATAGAAAATATTATAATTACCCCTTAAATTAAATGCAATATCAAATCTAAAAGGGTTTTTTGTAATTTTGAAATTTGTTCCCTTTTTTTAATTATCCCTAGTTTTTAAAATTTAGCCTTTTCGAAATTTGAAACTTTCTGGTACAATGTATTCAAGAATCAAGAACATGACATACCTGCCACCACCGGTGGCGCCGCTACTTCTGCTCCCGCCGCTGCTTCCGGCGGTGCTGCTGCTGCCGCCGCCGCCACTGTTACAACTTGTTCTGCTGCTATCACTATCACTGGACCCCATAAATCTTTTCTTCCACCAATCCCTTTCACTTTCAGGCTTAGGAGAAACTTTCCCACTATTATTACTACCAAATTTGCCCTTCTTCCTATTAGACTTAAAAGAAAATGGAAACACCATATTCAAAAACACCCCTTTATTCTCATAACTCCTCACATTCCTATGATCATTAATTTTCTTGCTCTGTTCTTGTTTCTTCAATTTCGCCACAATTTGATTGTGTTGATCATCTTGATGATCATTTTCTATTCTGTGGTGCTCGACGAGATCTTTCAACGAGAGTTCGTACGACGATTCGGGCATGTTCTTTACCATTTCCATGAGTTCCCATTGCCCTCTGGCGATGGCTTGTGCTCGGGGATTGGGCGATGGGGACCGGTGGCCGAGGAGAGGGTGCGAAGGGCTTTTTGGCGAATTTACGCCAGAATTGTCACTTTCCATGGCTTGTTGACGATGATTGTGTCGAAATTGTAATGTTTTTTGGTCGTACTGGTTGTTGTGAGTGCTCTCGTAGTTTTGGGCTAGTTCGCTATCCGGGCCGACGGAATTCGTCGTGCCTGGATTGCGAAAATTAAGGTTTTGGTGATTGTGTGTTGTGGAGAATTGGGTTTTTGGATTATACATGGTTTCTTGGAGGAGGGATTTTGAGTGGGAAATGAGGGGGAATGAAAATGTCATCAATGTTTATGCTAATGGTAACATTCCTTTTAATGACAACAATGTGTATGGGTGTCAAACGGGCCCGAATGGCTCGATATCGACCCTCTAGGCTAAAGACAAACATCGGCCCGGGTTAAAAAATGCACAGGTGCTATTTTTTTAAACCCAGCCCGACACAACTTATAAAAATACACTAAAAATTGGGACCAATCGGGCGGATCCGGTTTTTCGTGCTAGATGACGGAACCAAATAGTCTCGATTCGTTTCCAGCCTAGAAAAACACAGCCCAGTCTGGTCTTTTTACCGGACTGAGCCGAAACTGACAATTCTAACAAAGTGTTCAATTGGTGGTGCTCTTTTTTTTTTTTCATTTTTTTTAATTTTAATTTTGGGGTATTAGGGTATGGGTTAAAAGTCAAGGGTTTCTAGATGGTGTGGGCGTAAGGCTGTAATTTTTTCCCATTTTTTTCATTGTTTTTGTCTTCATTTTTCTTGTTGAGGAAAAACACTGGCCTGCCCAAGAGCCACATTTTTCACGTACCTTTGATTTTTAGTTTTTTTTTCTTCTTTATATTAAGTATTCATTATTGCTAATACTTATTGCTTATTTTAAAAAAAGTAATAAAAAAGTATGTATTATTGCTTAATCAAGTTGTTTTATCTTTTATGTACTTCTCAAAAAAAAAAAAAAGGTTGTTTTATGTAGTGAATTGAAATTAGGCCACCTGGTACATAATTATTATGGTTAGTGGAATAATCGGCTAGAATTAATTAGGCATTAATGTATAAAATCGGCCCGAAAATATATATAATTAATAAGGGATCATGGACTACGAGTAGAACGTTACACTAAATGATATTTAAAAAAAATGTTAGGAATGATATTAAGTGTTGGATTTCAGAAATAAATACAGGGGTGCTACGGCTGATTCTTTTTTTGTTTTTAAATAAACTTAAATAGAATTGAAATATTTAAGACAAAAAGAATGAAGTTGAGGTCATGAGTTTATATTATTCTCCCTTCAATTATTGCCCCATGGTTTTGTGATTAGAACGTAGTCAAAAGATCATGATTCCTAAGTATTAATCACTTCTCGATTCTTATTATTGTTTACTCTCAAAAGTAAAAAATCTTACTCTTCGATTCAGTTTTTGAAAAGAAATATATAAAATGAAATTCTAATAAAGGAATAATTATAATGGACTGTATTATTGATTAATTGATGCTATCTAGTACGAGCATAATGGAAAAAAAGAACAATTTGAACAAAGTGATAAACATATTTAATATCCATCAACCCTATATACTAAAAGAAAAAATAAGCTGCCACATGTCTTCACCAGAACAATTTGGTACACGTGTCAACACCTTATTCTTCCAAATTCATGTGTCACCTCCATATTTAGCCACATGGCAACCCATGCCACTACATTATTCTTCCAATTATAAATTGATTTACTATATCAATTTACTATTAATTTATCATCAACTTAATAATTAAATTTTCTATTTCCATATACAACTATTAAAATCCAATTAAACATTTAATCAGCAAATTAAATAATTCCAAAAAATCACGGATATAAAATTAGGAAGTTATTTTTGAGATTGCAAATTAATTATGATTTAAATATTATTATGATACAAAAACAAGGATATAATTTCAATTATTATCTCTAACACTTATTATACTTTTAAGTGTGATTTAAATCATTTACGGGGTGTAACAATTATATCTAATATCTTTTAAAGCATGTCAATAATTCATTATTTTTACAATAACTAATTTATTAGTTTTTGTGAAAAAGCAAACTACGGTCAAGTATTTGAAATTAGCACAAATAAGTAATTTTATATGGATTTTTCCCTTTCCAGATAATATTTAAAAATTGAAATTGCACTCTTTCAACCATTTAAAACTAATGCGGCTTGAAAATTCGTTGTTGTGACGAGGATGCTACACTTTCAAATAGAACAAATAATGTAATTTACAAAGAAGGTTTTTATAATTTGAAGTGAACGACTGTATGATACTCTTCTAAATTCTGAATTTCTTTTTTAGTAGTTGTAATTAGTATTTTGAATCTCTCATAACTATCAGAGTTTGCGATACAAAATTTTATTTTTTGACAAATCCGTGTAACACACGGGTATTGTTCTAGTATGAATTAATGAATTAATGATCATATTTATGCAAAAAAGAACTTGTGAAATCGTGTGAATTCGTCGGTGACTTTAAGGTGTCAGCAATGACAAGACTTTGAGAAATTTCTTTAAGTTTGAAATTCACTTATTTAATCCAAGCCGACATGAACACACACGCATATATACTTATTATCTATGATGTAAAAAGTCCCCACGACTAGCCTTGATTAATCCTCGTCTAGACTCCCTTTGATCGTCTACGTTTTCTTCTAATTAGATTCCTCTTAACCCCGTCCAAATCCTATTTAACCCCGCCAAAGCTCCACCTACACACTAGACCCCATTATGCCGCCCGACTAGCACCTAGCATTTTTTACAACATTGCTTATTATCCTCTCTAATAAGTTTTCACACCAGGGATGATTTTTTATGCACTGATTTTTTTATTTTTTTTTTGTGGCCTTCGATAACTTGGACTCTTGGAGTCACCCACATTCACTGGTGGATCAAGGCGGCCAATTTGGCCCCGAACCCCTCATTTTTTAAAAAGAAAAAAATTAGTGATTTTTTTTTAAAAAGAATATTTGTAGTGCTAATTTGAATGTTTTCTTCTTGGATTTTTTATCTGGCCCATCGTATTTTTATATATCGGTCCACCCCATAAGTTTTTCCTGGCTCTCTCATTGGCTCATTGCCCACATCATTTGAATTATATATCTGAAAAATAAACAATTGATCATAAAGTATGATCGCATAAATAAGTTATATGTACAGGTAATAAGATAAAGAGCACCAAAAAGTATTTCCAAATTTAAGAAGATTGCAAATACTCAAGTTTGATTAATGGATTTGAAGTTGTTAAGTGAGTATGTGAGCATAAAATTATCAAACATATTGGGAAAGAAACCCCCAAAATTTAACATATTATTATATATATATATTGAAGTCATCAAATCAAAAGAGTGTCAACCTATCTATGTATGACCTCATTAATTATGCATCTCACCCCACACGAGTGGTTTAATATTCTTCCTCATAGTAGTAATACAATACTAAAGAAAAAAAGAATATTTTTTGACAAATATAAGGGTACAAAAAAATAAAAGAAAATGCAGCTGTAAATCAATAAACCATATATACAGAGGATTTTCTAGAACATATGTATACAAAAAACTTGTAGCTAATTTTTAGTTAGTTATGACAATATATGTGATTATATCTTGTTTCATTTTATATTCAGCTATTGTAGATTGTGTAATTTGTTTTCATTGAATGGGGCAGTTTGAAATAAGGGCTAATTACAAAACCCATAAGGTTCGGGCTAATTACAAAAACTTTAGAGATTTTGAAAATTACAAAAGACACATTGAATCTTTCAGTCTAATATTTTCCCCATTCATAAATTAAACAAAAAACATTTCAGAATCTTCCTGATATTTATAGAAATATTACAATTACCCCTCGAATTTAGTTAAGACATAAACAAACATGATGTCACTTTTTATAATTTTAAAATATTTTAGATTTTTTTGAAATTAGCCAAGCCTCAAGGATTTTTTTGTATTATCCCTTGAAATATATAATCAAGGGACAGAATATAGATTTTACAAAATACACCAAAAGCTTCAGATAATACTTAGATAATATATTTTAAAGAAGCTTTTCAAGAAGATAAAAAGAAAAGGAAAAACTTTGATAGTACACAAAGAAATTATGATAAGAAGAGGGATGGATTTGTAAATTCCACATTCATTGGCATGAGTCATTACTCATAACAGTCAACATCATACTAACGAATTACTTTCTCAAAAAAAAAAAAGAAATACTAACGAATTAGGTAATTGATCAGAAATATTATTTATCCATGGCGGCCTTCACAAGTGAACCGGTTAATTATTAAATGTAATATAATTATTCTTTTTCCTTTTTTATTATTTTCTTTTATTTTTATTCTTTGCAAAGTAGGCGTGTTTGACATGTAATTTTATAATTAAGCCACAGAATTTATTGCAGCATCAATAATGCACAAACATCTATATCGGAAAAGAGATTGTTTGGACACCTCGAAAAGAAAGATACTTTTATAAAGCATGCTCAATTATTTAACTTGATTGTCAAATGAAGATAGTGATTTTTATTTTAATTTTTTGGTGCCTTTCTTAACAAGGTTCAAAATGGTTGAATTATTTGATAAGAAATACACCAAGTGATGCAGAAAAAAATGATAAAAGTTCATTAGGTTCCTTAAAACAGGGCTTTTCTTTTTTTCCTTTGTGTGTGTTAAAAAAATGATCTAATCATTATTTGTCCACTTATAGTACACATATTATTTTAAATTTTTTAACTCAGCTTTCATGCTTGCGTCTGACTATGTTGTACAACAGCTCTGGTCCTTCATTGTTGTCGCCAAGGTAAACCGCAGGATGTGCACGCACTAGCCAATTTCTGATTGGGTCTGTTGACGTACAATCAGATCCTCCCAGGTAAAATAGAACAATTATGCTCGACCCCCAAATCAAATAATAATGATCTCTCCTCGAATTGAACCCACTCGGATGCTATTCAGATGGGTTCTGCTGACGACAACCAAGTCCTATCAAGTAAAGAGAACAATTATGTTCAACCCCTAAATATAATAATAATGATCTCTTCTTGAATTATATTGAACCCATACGAATGCTATTCAATATGAGATATGATCACCATTCCTATACATGACCAAAAATAGGAGAAGTTAAATGCAATTCAATGATATTCTACTTAATTTTATTACAATTTTATCTGACTCCCGCCATTAAATCTTTTCTGCTTTTTAACATTTTATATCAAAGCAATAATTTGATTTTAATTAACTATCATGATTTACTATTGTGTGAGCATTAAATGTGCGACATGATTTTTTGACATCATAGTAAATCAACTGAAATAATTGTGCATCAAATGTTGCCATGGATTGGTTTATCATGCACAACTAGTTCTAGTGCAAGTTTATATACTTGAATTGATACATTAAAATTATGTGTGTGTATATATATGTGTATTGTATAAATATTTCTTCATGTATGATAAATTCATTGTTGTTCTCCACCTTTATCTTCAATTGTCTCTTGAACATTTTGAAAATATATTTTTCGCAATACTAAATTTTGGCAAAAACTTATATGAGACGGTCTCATGGGCATTGTTCATTAGACATATCCTACATGTAATTAGAATTCCAACACAAACCCATAAAACATATTTGTTTTTGTTTTGTGGAATCCGTCTCATAAATTTAAGTTCATGAGACCGTCTCATATAAGATCACCTCTTAATTTTATGTAGTATAACCATAATTATTTTGTGATTCTATACTTTTAGTGAAATTCATCGTTTATTTTATTTTTAAATCATAGACTATTCTTAGAAAAATCATGAAATTCCATATTCGGAAAATATTTAAAATTGGGCTATAAATCTACAATACATACAATGATACAATATTACATGGGCAATTGGCACAAATACCCACATTTTTTAAGTTAATGTCAGCCTTTTACGCTTCTTGGTACAATTTTACCTAAATTTACGCTCCCGCCTTTTTTTTTACACAACAATACACTTCAGCAAAAATTCCCGGATATTTTTACGCTTTGTTTCAACATTATTTCTAACATGTTTCAAACATAGAAACAACCAAGAAAACAATATAGAAACAAACCAAAAATAATATAGAAACACCATATGAGCAAAAATAGTTAAAAATAGGTAAAAATTGTATTTACACATCAAAAAACTTCATGGAAACAACAAAGAAACATCGGAACAATATTAAGAAGGATAAACACCCCAAAAATAACATAAAAAATATTTAAAATACAACATGAATAAAAAGAGCTTAAAAATAGGTAAAAATTGTATTTATACATTGAACACTACATGTAAACAACAACAAAATTATTAGAACAACATTTAAAATATTATAGAACAACACCGAAATAATAGAAACAATGTATAAAATAATATATGAATAAAAAAAGCATAAAAAATAGGTTAAATTTGTTTTGAAACATCGAAACAAAAAAAAAACGTAGAAACAACAAAAAAACAAATTTAAACAATATCGAAACAACTTATATAACATGTAAAACAATGCAGGAAAAAAAAATGAAAAAAAAAATGAAAAAATATGGAGGAGCGTAAAAAAAAAGGTACAAAAGTAAAAAATTAGGTACAAAAGTAATAGGAGCGTATTGTGTGGTTAGAGGATTAAAATCAGCGTATTCCATGTAATTTTCCCATACTACACAGGGCAGAATCATGTAAGCGGGCTGGGCCGAACTTTTAGGCCCATGGACGCATGGACTCTCTGTTCTGCTTGCCAACAAACGGAACAGAAAAAGAAAAATATTCTATGGGCTCCAAAGCAGGCTCTGGACTGAGCCTCCTCAGCTCCGCCGCAGCCACCGCCTCCGTGCGCCGGCCCGACTCGCCGCTCTCCGCTAAGGCACTTACCACCACTATCCTCAACCACGTCCGCCTTGGACGTCTTTCAAAAGCAGTCTCCATCCTCTTCTCTTCTGCAGTTCCTTTGCCTTCCTCTCTTTACGCTCATCTCTTCAGAATTTGCGCGTCGAACAAAGCAATAATTGAGACCCGGAAACTCGAATCCCACCTGGTGACTTTCACTCCGAACCCACCAGTGTTTTTGCTCAACAGGGCAATAGAGAGCTACGGGAGATGCAATTGTTTGGCTGATGCCAAGGAACTGTTCGACGAAATGCCAACGAGAGATGGCGGGTCTTGGAATGCTATGATTACTGCATATTCGAGAAGTGGACGGTCGGAAGATGCGTTGGACTTGTTCTCGAAGATGATTGGTGAGGGGGTTTTTGCTAGTGAGGTCACATTTGCGAGTGTTCTTGGGTCTTGCGCAGATGTTTTGGAGCTTTGGCTGTCAAGGCAGGTGCATGGGCTTGTTGTGAAATGTGGGTTTGTGGGAAATATGATATTGGAGAGCTCACTCGTGAATGTGTATGGGAAGTGTGGGGTGATGATTGATGCGAGGAGGATGTTTGATGAGATTGAGAATCCGAATGATGTCTCTTGGAATGTGATAGTTAGGAGGTACTTGGAAATGGGCAATGGGAATGAGGCTCTGAACATGTTTTCTAAAATGATAAGGATGAAGGTGAAGCCAATGAGTTTTACTGTGTCCAATGCAATTCTTGCTTGTTTGAGTTTTCGTGGACTTAAAGAAGGTGTCCAAATTCATGGATTTGGTATTAAGATTAATGTGGAACAAGATGAAGTGGTTTCAAGTACTCTAATTGATATGTATGTCAAGTGTGGAGATTTGGAGAGCGCCCGGAGGATTTTTGACTTGCCTTGTTCCAAAAATCTGATTAGTTATACTTCGATGGTGTCAGGATATGCTATGAGTGGGAGAATGACGGAAGCCAGAGCCTTGTTTGATGAAATGCCTGAGCGGACCGTCATATCCTGGAACGTGATGCTGGCGGGTTACACACGTTTCTTTGAGTGGGACAAAGCATTAGACTTTGTAATGTTGATGCGTAGAAAGACTAAAGATATGGATCATGTGACACTTGTATTGATTTTGAATATATGTGCAGCAATTCCAGATTTAGAACTCGGGAAACAGGTTCAAGGATATGCCTATAGGCATGGTTTCTATTCCAATCTCTTTGTTGGTAATGCACTTCTTGACATGTATGGGAAATGCGGTAACTTGACTAGTGCAAGGATTTGGTTCTATAAAATGAGTGATTTGCGAGATAAGGTTTCTTGGAATGCTTTATTGACGAAACTACGCTCGTCATGGATTGAGTGAACAAGCAATGACGATTTTCTGGAAGATGTTAGAAGAGACAAAGCCGAGCAAATTCACCTTTGGAACCCTTTTGGCTGCTTGTGCAAATATATTTGCCATTGAACTAGGTAAACAAATCCACGCATATATGATCAGAAACAGTTACGACATTGATATTGTCATCAGTGGAGCTTTAGTGGACATGTATTCAAAATGTCGCTGTCTTGAATCCGCTATGAGGGTTTTCAATGAGGCTGCTCCAAAAGACGCGATTCTCTTCAATTCGATGATTTTGGGTTGTTCACATAATGGAATGGGTGAGAAGGTAGTTGAACTGTTTGAGACAATGGAGACAAAAGGCGTTAAGCCAGATCACACCACCTTTCAAGGTGTATTGCGTGCTTGCATTTGTGAGGGCCGAGTTGAATTGGGTAGGCGGTATTTTGAACTAATGAGTGGTAAATACTGTTTGTTGCCTCAGTTGGAGCATTACGATTCCATGATTGAGCTATACGGTCAGTATGGATATATGGATGAGCTTGAGCTTTTTATAAAAGCTATGCCATTCAATCCCACTGCCACAATGTTGACCAAAATATTTGATTTTAGTCGGATGTACAAGTGCTTCCGGCTAGGAGAATGGGCATCTGATCGACTTAATGAATTAAATCCTCTAGTTCCATTCCGATTTGAGATTACTGATAACACCTAATTTGTTGCCCAAATAACCCAATTGTATACAACCGATGCACATGAAATATCTGCATTGCCATTAAGAAGCCCGAACCTATTGGCAGTTTCTGGATAAGTGCTTTTGGGGCTGTAGAACAATTGGATGTAATGGCTTACAAGATAACTCTTGTTAGAAGTTAACCCGGAAGCTGTTGTTTCATCGATGAAAAAACGTCAAGCTTCATTCTGTCATAAAGGGTTTGCGGATTGCCAGTAGTGGGCCGGATACTGCTTTCAGGACTTGTCAGTGAATCGAAATTCCTAAGCATCTCCATGATTAACTTGGTATGGAATTTTTGGTTAATTGTTGAGCCCTCATCAATTTGACCATCCTGTAGGCATCCACCGATTATGAACCTGATTGGGACGCAATCTTTGATGCATGCTGTGATTAAATTTTTTACAAGAATTGACGAGCTAAGCGCACAGCAAAATGCAAGCCAGCAGAGTACGGGGTATTCAGTCCGTTCAGAATTATCTTTCTGTTATCTGTTTGTTCAGTTAGATACCATTAGATATTCAGACTTTTAGTTTGACTTAATAGTTGCACAACCTCAAACAAAAACTTTTAGTAAAGGGCTAATTACAAATGCTACCCTTAAGGTTTTAGCCTAATTACAAAAAAAAAAACTTAACTATCTTTTAAAATTACAAAATACTCCCAAACATTTGTTTCTGTTTTACAAATTGTACCATGAAGAAAGGGGTGTTTGCTAGGTAAATACAAATCTCAAGGGGTGTTTGTAACACTTTGAGGGAATATTTGTAGTTTTAAAGATTAATGGAGCTCTTTATGTAATTAAGCTAAACCTTTGGGGTAGTTTTTGTAATTATCCCTTTAGTAAATGAAGGCTGTAGATCGTAGACCTTACTTGCACTGTTGGACATGGTGTGCGACTTATTAAGGCAAACCAAGGTGACCGTAGTTGTTGGCTGTTTAATTTTTAATGGAAAAGCAATTACAAGCAAAATACTTAGCTTGATCTATTGTCATTTGCACCAGTTTCTCTATCCCACTGGCATGTCACACTGCAAAATAAGTTAGCTAATTGGAGTTGATGGTTGAATGTTTCTTGGGTCTAATACTATTGTATCTTTGCGTTTCTCATAGTATCCCCCGGCCCAATTTTGTATTTTCAGGATCTCGAACGATCAAAAAAGAGGTTTTACACCCAACTTTCTTGGCACAACGATACAAACAGATGTAAGATGCTGCAAATTATCTGTCTGGAAATCAAGTTCAATGGTCTGAGATGAATTGTTAGAGTTGAGCTTTATACTTGTGCCTGGTATACACATCTCATTGCATGAATGTTCACAAAATTAACTCATTTTGTTCTTAGATTGCTGTACAGTATGTCTGCTCCAAGGAAGCTTAAAGCAATAGAGCTGTACAGGAAAAGGCTGCTTTTACAAGCTTCAAGAGTTTATTAAGATATGCAATTATCCCTTTCTTTTTTTGTATCCTGTTTATGAATATCTATGGATATAGGGGCTGATTTTTCCTTAAGATGTACCTCTATTTGTATCAGGATTTCATTAATTCATTTTCTCTGTATGTTTCTTAATTAATAAAGAAACTGTAGTGAGTGGTGGCTCTTTTGGATCTTCTGTACTTTTTGATCTGATCAAACAGGTAGTAGATGAAGAAACTCAAATTACTTGGGTAAATTTGTTGGACCATTAAAATGTTGTACCTATTGTTCACCAAAATCTGGTGATTTTGGTGGTCTCAGAAAAATAATAAGGGGGGGTGGCGGCCTCCAGCTTCTTCCATAATATATAAAATTTGAGTCTCAATACAATTTGGCAAAAGAATTTCTTAAAAAATTAATTGTGCTGATTCTTGATTGTCTTTTTTTTTTTGTCGTTTGGTTTTCTAAGAAACACGAACAGATATATTGCATGTGTTCCAAATTTATTGTTCTTGTTTTACTTTTTAGGATGTCATAAGAATAAATTTACACGCTTCCGGGCATAGTTCAACTGGTGCAAGTGACCTGAGTGATGTGATGTCTGTTTCGCTGGCACTAGGTTCAAATCCGCTTGGTAACAGGTTGGAGGAGGATTTCTTGTAGGACGATTCAGTATAAAACATTTCAGGAGCTTGACTCGTTGACACATATCTTGCGATTCACCTCATTTCTTGTGTAACGATTCAATTTAAAGCAGTTTAAGACTCTGACTTGTTGAGACATATTTCACCATTCACCTCATCCACGAAACAAATTTATAAACTGTTTAGGATAATTTATTTTTCTTCAAAAGGTACTCAGAGTTAAAAAAAACTTCAACTCTGAATCATATGTTCTAAAGTTAAAAATTACAAAGTTACTGAAATTTTTATTTTTTTTGTTCTCATCTAAAATTCATAACAAATCAAATTAACTCCATAATTTTGTGACAGAAAGAATATCATTATTAAATCAAAACGTCAAAAGCTTAAGTTAAAATCAGTGACGACTATAAATCCATAAGCATCCGTCAATTAAAATCAAACCCAAAATCTATTAATTATATAATTTTAACCCCTCAACCTGAATCCCTAATTCAATCTGATTTATGACTTTAACCGCCAAAACCAACGGAAAAAAGAAACTCAACAGTTTTTACAAATGGACTTTCAGGACTTGCACTCCTATGCACGTTTACTCAATTCCTTCAACACCCACAATTTCGTTCCACAAGGAAGACAACTTCACCTTCTTTTCCTCAAAAGGGGTGTCCTGTTTTCCACTCTCAGCATTGCTAACCGCCTTCTGCAAATGTACGCCAGGTGCGGAACAATAGATGATGCCCGGAATCTGTTCGATGAGATGCCTCAGAGAAATTCTTTCACTTGGAACACCCTTCTCGAAGGATATGCCAAGGCAGGACGTAAAAGTGATTTGTTGAACTTGTTTTACTCGATGCCCGACAAGAATGAGTTTTCTTGGAATGTAATCTTTTCAGGTTTAGCGAGAGCAGGTGAGCTGGATGTTGCGCAGCGGTTGTCCAATGAGATGCCAAAGAAGAATGGAATTGCATGGAACACAATGATTCATGGGTTTGCGAGAAACGGGAGATCAGGGATGGCTTTGGTGTTGTTTAAGGATTTTTTGAAGTGGGAGACGAGTGAAAGTGGTGGGGTGTTTAGCTGCCATCCTTTCGTCTTGGCTACGGTTGTTGGGGCTTGTTCGGATTTGGGGGTTCTTGGTTTGGGGAAGCAAGTTCATGCTAGGATGATAGTTGATGATGTGGAATTTGATTCTGTTTTGGGAAGTTCGGTTGTGAACATGTATGGGAAGTGCGGTGATTTGGATAGTGCGAGTAGTGTATTGAACGCTATGGAGGATCCGGATGATTACTCCTTGTCATCGTTGATTTCAGGCTACGCAAATTGCTGTAGAATGGACGAGGCGAGAAGAATATTCGAACTTAAATCTAATCCTTGTGTTGTGTTATGGAATACTATAATTTCTGGATATGTTGCTAATGGTGATGCGGTGGAGGCCTTATTATTTTTTGATAGAATGCACAAGCAAGGGGTTGTCGGAGATTTTTCTACATTTTCTAGTATTCTGAGTGCCTGCAGTGATATCGGTATTCTTAGAAATTGCATTCAATTGCATGTGCAGGCTCATAAGTTGGGAATCATTTATGACCTTGTTGTTGCCAGTGCCCTAATTGATGCCTATGCAAAATGTGGAAGTCATATTGATGCATGCAATTTTTTCGGTGAGCTCAAAACTTATGATACTGTTATGTTGAATTCTATTATCACAATTTACTGTAATTGCGGTAGAATTGCAGAAGCAAAATGCATTTTCAATGATATGAAATCGAAAAGTTTGATCTCTTGGAATTCCATGTTGGTGGGTTTGAGTCAGAACGGCTACCCCATTGAAGCACTAGAACTCTTTTGCACAATGAATAATAAGACCAACTTAGATATGGACAAATTTAGCTTAGCCAGTGCAATTAGTGCATGTGCTAGCATTCCATATTTTGAACTAGGTGAACAGATTTTTGCAAGAGCTACTGTCATTGGTGTGGATTTCGATCAGGTCATATCAACGTCCCTCATAGACTTCTATTGTAAGTGTGGTTTTGTGGAAGTTGGTCGAAAATTGTTTAATCAAATGACGAAATTCGATGAGGTTTCATGGAACTCAATGTTGATGGGTTACGCTACAAACGGCCATGGAGTTGAAGCATTGGTTCTATTTCAGGAGATGAGACGTGAGGGTGTTAAGCCTACCGAAGTGACGTTTACTGCAGTTTTATCCGCTTGTGATCATTGTGGGCTAGTAGAAGAAGGAAAGAAATGGTTTTACTTAATGAAACACGACTATCATATTGATCCTGGGATCGAACATTATTCTTGCATGATAGATCTTTTCGCGAGAGCTGGTTGTATTCAAGAAGCGATCGATCTCATTGATGAGATTCCTTATCGGTGTGATGCAAACATGTGGTCTGCAGTTCTTAGAGGTTGCATTGAAAATGGAGATAAGTCTCTTTCTAAGAGAGTGGTTGAGAGAATAATCGAACTTGATCCTCAAAACTCGGGTGCTCTTGTGCAGTTATCAGGCGTAATGGCGTCTACTGGAGATTGGAATCAATCAGCATTGGTGAGACAGTTGATGAGAGATATGAGAATCCAGAAAAGTCCTGGCAGAAGCTGGTGTAATCTATGAGGGAAACATGATAGATTAATCTTGAGGTAAGAGACTCGTATGCTGCATTATTGCTTTAACTAAATTGATATATACGTCACGACGTAATAATCGAAAAAAGGATTGGATGCCTCTAAAGCACCAAAAAGACTTTTTTTTGTGGGGGTTGGAATTGTTCTTTCACTGGTACTAAAGGTAAAACATGGGAAGAAAAATGCTATATCTCTTACTACTTCATAACTAAATTTAACTTATGTTGATTTTGATATATATTATGGCTGAGAAGGTGTAGTTATCTTTTTAACTTCTTGTTAGGATTGTATGAAATTGATTAAAGAATCTTGGATTCAAGACTATGTTCGCAGACTTGCCAAAACTGTCACTTGCGTTCACCGAATCACCCGGGATGTCGAGTACAGAACATCACCTCAATGGATGTATCAGAGCCTCAGAGGTGAATCTCTGAACTTGAATAATTTTTGCTATTTAAATCTTGATCAGAGTTAATTAAATATTGCTTGTGTACATTGTTCTCATTTTTGGTTCAAATTCCCTTTAGTGTTGTTCCTTCAATTTTCACTGGTTCTGCTTAACATGAACTTAATTGAAGATCTGTCTATGTTAGCAGACTCCAAGGCAATAGTAAAGTTTGAAAAAAAAAAATCCATGAGGTTTGGGGTATGTACAAAAAAATCCAGAAAAGTTTCAAATTGCATAAACCCCCTTGAGGTCGATTCAGTCTTACAGGATGTGCCGACGTTATCAAATATTTACAATTACATCCCTCAACTTTTCTAAATATTACAAATACTGTTCACATGACATTTGCTGGTGTTTTTTTAGCTTGTAGTTATGATGGCTTTCTTGAGGGATAGGGTTGGCCATTTTTTCTTGAAATGGAAAAGCAGTTTGGGGTTTAACAAATAAATGAACATTTATTCCTGCATACTGGACACGATGAGCTAAGCTGGTAAAACTGAAGAGGCAATTAATTTATTCAGATATTGCAATAACGTAACACTCTTAGTCTTATGTGCCTATTGGCCATAGATAATGCATGCTTGTGGGGACTGTAGAAACCTGAAACTAATTGCAATAACAAATAAGTTGTTTAAATTAGGGGTGACAATTTGAGGCACGGCACTGTCGGCACGATTGACCGACACGAACACAACACGAAATTATAGGGTTTGGGCTGAGGCTTATCGGGTTCGGGCTGACACGATAAGACACAATAAAAATTGGGTTGTTATCGGGTTGGCACGATAAACACGATAAGGCACAATTTTTTTTTAATTATTAATAATTAATTATTTATATGGGTGATTTAATAATAATTTATTATTTTTACTTGGCTATTTTTATTAAAAATTTATTAGAATATATGTTTTAGGTATTAAATATAAAGAATATAAAAAAATCATAAGTTTTATTTGTTAACGGACCTAACGGGCCAAACGGACCTAACGGGCTTACCTAAATAAATTTGACAATTTTTCTTATCGTGCTTATTGTGTCGTCCCGTGGTTTTCGTGCTTTAACATGTTGTGCTCGGGCTTAAATTTCAGGTCCGTTAAGCTTATCGTGCCGTGTTCGTGTTTGGGCTTATCGTGCCGTGTCGTTATCGTATCGGTCGTTAACGACACGGCACAAACGATTTGCCAGCCCTAGTTTAAATATTAGTCACACATGTAACAAGTTACTAGCCGGCACGAACGATTTGCCAGCCCTAGTTTAAATATTAGTCACACATGTAACAAGTTAGTAGATTAATATACTAATAATGGGATAATTACATAAACACTATTGAGGGTTAGCCTGATTTGAAAAAAACAGTTATCTTACAACTACAATTTGACATTTGTGTCTCTCGTACAAATCACGTCTCAAGAAGTTGATATTTATTAGGTAGATATAAACCTTAAGAAGGGGTGTTTGTAACACTATAAGGGCTATTTGTAGTTTTGAAAAGTAACGTGTGTGATTTGTATTTAGGCTAAACCTGAGAAGTGTTTTGTAATTATCCACGCTTGGAGGTGTTACTTGGAGGTGGATTAAGAGTCTTCATATGCTGTGTAAATGGTGCTTTCTTTGTTGTTTGTGTGTGTATGCTTTTTTAGTGCGCACCCACTCATGTGACATCGAACTCAAATCAGTAACGCTGAAAGTACAAGGTTGATGATCACATGTGTTTCTTTCATACCAATTGATGACAAATCTAAACGAATTGGATTTTATATGATTGATTTTTATTATATGGACTGTTTAATCCTTTCTTTTATCAATAGGAATCGAACATTAAGCACCATATTAGCTCAAATATTAAAATTTTAAAATAGCCAAGAACTGAGAATCCCCCTTCAATGTAACGAGTTTCTATAAAAAGATGAATATCTCCATTTATTTGGTTGGTTCTACAAAAGAGTACCAGAATTTGGCACCTATTAGGCAAGATTATAGGGAATTTATTTATTTATTTATTTATTTATTTATTTATTTATTTATTTATTTGTTTGTTGTTTGTAGCCCAGCCACCCTAGACCTATGACAGGATTGGAACTGGAACACGTGAAAAATAAAAAAAAAAGAGTTAGTGTGCCATTTATGAATCTAATGGATGAAGCTAATCCAATTCATTTCTAGCTACAAGATCAGAGTGACACGTACGTACTACAATTTTGGTCCTTCCTGATATGGATCCATCTCTATCCCAACCTTTGTCCCACCTCTCATCTTTATAACTACTTTAGAAAGAAAATTGTGGTACTCTTTTTCTTTAATATAGTTACCCAATCTTTAATTTTCATTTTAATGTAGATTGAAATTTCCCATCATAGTAAAATCTCAGTGACAAAAAATTCATGACTGATGGTCTAACGGGCTAAAATCTAGTAGACTGATCCAAAATCGATTTGGTGGCATTTTTTAAATATTAATGATGACGTTTTTTGTAATATTCATGGACAATATTAGCAGTCCTTCTAAAAAGTATTAGCAGTCCATCTGAAAAAATATTAGTATATAGTTCACTTGAAAATATTAACTTTGTAATATTGAACAGTGATATAATATCACGAGAGCGCTGAAAAGTATTAGGTTGTCATATGAGAATTATTAGTGTCAATCTGAAAAATATTAGTACGTAGTCCACTTGAAATATTTAATGTCCCCTTAAAATGTAGTAGTTTCTTCCGTCAAAAGTATTAGTCGTCAATGTGAAACGTATTAGTAGTTCCTCTGATTCTCCCTGAAAGATTATTAGTTATTCCCTCTCAAAAGTATTAGTTTTCCAAAATAATATTAGTAGTCTCACTTAATAGTATTAGTAGGTCCCCTGAAAAATATTAGACATTCCGTTGGGTTGCTGGAATGGGCCGCTGGGTTCGCGGATCGGGTAGATTCATTAGACTGGATTCGTTTAACCGTTAGACCGTCTAACATGAGACCACCTCAATCTCAAGGTAAATATTGGTATTTGTTTTTCTTTTTCTTTTTCTTTTCTTAAAGGAGGTTATATTAGATTCCTGTTTCACTCCGACTAATCCATGTAAATAGATCTAAAAAATTAACAACATAAGTTTATCATATAAACACACATCAAATTCAATCATCCATACACACGAATAGGAAATCTCATGATGTGTTCTTGAGTATGGAACTTACTATAACAAAACATAATTTGTGGTGATGCCCTGAAAGAAACTTTCGATTTTACTTTAATTGATGGAAATATTACAACCAAAAATTCAGGCAAGGAAGATAAAATCTTTTGTGATTGTTAATAATTGATCAGAATAACGTGGGAAACTTGAACTCTTCTCAGCCCTCCAATTTTCTTATTTTCCAATTTTTGTTTTTCACAAATTTAATTTTGGTGTCTACAAAAGAACATAGTAATATATCAACATCACTTTGATGTGGATGTAACTTATTAACTTAAATGAAGATGGGCTACAGATCATCCTAGAGTTTGGCACTATAATCTTTATACTTAAATTCTCTCTTCATTCAATTCAAGCCTAAAAGTTAAGTAACAAATAGATTGAAAAATTTAATCCCATTTATGATCATAGGGAGGAGAAATACACATTTCAAGTTTATTACACACATCACTTTTTGTTCTGTTTGTAACACCACAAAAACACACACACATACACACAGTGTTAGAACTGATTGTTGCAATTTTCCAATGGCCACGTGGTTAGCAAAATCAAGAATCATCACAATTTTTCTCAAGACAAAGATATGTACTCCAAATAATTCTTACAAAACCTTGGCTGGTGATTGTAGCAGAAAGCCACGTGGATTGTGGGATAATTCCTCAGCCGCCGTGCTGAATTTCCGGCGGCCGGAATCAGCCCGCGCCGGCGGACAAGTTGAAGCAGTAGCTTACTCTGATGATGACGATAATGATGCAAACCAGGTAATGTTGAAAAAAGCTTATATCTGTGTTTATTTTATTGCCAATTAGAATTTGGTGTACTTATATCATTTGATTAGTTTGCTGAAAAATCTAAATCAGAACAACTAGGGCCTAAAGTATTTGCAGAAATCTTCTTCTCTTCATTCGCACTTCGCAGCATGAAGAATCAAATTTTGGAGGTGTTAAAATAGAACGAATGGATGAGTACCATAATTCCTTTAATTTCCCACTCTGGAAATTTTGCTAAAAAAGAAATATGTAGGTGATTATTAAGATTAGGGTAATGTGTAGTACATAATTTAAAATTGTCGGTGATCTATTCATAATTTTCCGGTATAATTTGGGGAAAAATAATATTATTTTATTTTTTAGGTATTCAGTGGATAACTGTAAAATTTAGTGACAAAAAATTATTTATGTCGGTAACCTGTAATTTTCTTGTAGTGCCACCAATTCAAAGTAACTTGAAATAATTATTTGACTCATCTAACATAATTCTTTGCTTGAAATTCAAATATACGACGTATTTATTTATAATAATGTGACTGGCTCGACTAGTCCCTTTATCAAGAACTTTTGAATATTACCGATCAAAAAAAAAAAAAGAACTTTTGAATATTCTTCACAATTTTTCTTTTGTTTTTTTGAAGGAAAATATTCTTCAGAATATTGTTTCGTGAGTTCCTCAGAAAAATATAAAATTTTAGGTTATATGATGCTCCTAAGCATTTTAACTGCAATTTGCAACCTTTAAAATTTCTTTGGTAGATGCTTGTGCTGTCAGAGTATTGATCAGAGTTCGATTTCATATGAGTGCGTGTTTCCTTACAAATTTTTTACCAATTGTACTAGTGGTCTTGGAGTTGCAATTGCAACCTCAAGGTCGTGGCCTTGACTAACGCGGAGTGATGAGGGGTTAGAGTTGCCTCTCCCCCTAGATATTAGGACTATCCATGGGAATAACGGATGTCTCATATTCCCAAAGAAGTGGGGATCTGTGCCCGGCTGGTGTGAGAATACTTTGGGTCGGGAAAAAAATTAAAAAATTAAAATATTTTATAATTTATTAAGTTGCCAAATTTGTTACCATGGACCTTTTGTCAGCCCAATGAGAAAATGAAATATTGGACTGGACCATAAAAATACCTCAATGTCCTGGCCCACTACACAAAGATTCTATTAATGTGCCCCATTTGTAATAACTCTAGTGACAGTTCCATGCCATGTGGAAAGGTACTAAAACATCGTATGATGTGAGGCTTCTTTTTTTTTTTTTTTTTCAATACTCCATCCGTTCCAATTATATAATCCAGTTGGACTTTTCTTTTCTAACAGATTAAAAAAAAGTGTTGGAAATTACAAATATACAAAACAATTACTTGATTTGCCCCTATTTAATGAATAGTGTAAATTACGGAATGCATATTAAATAGGGTTATAATAATAAAAGAATGAAAAAAATACTATTAAATATGAAAACTGGACTATATATTTGGGACATCTCAAAAAGAAATAGTGGACTATATAATTGAGACGGAGGGAGTATTAAAAGTGAATTTAATGGTAGTCAGAATTTTCATACAAACTCTAAAATTAGGACAGCATGTATTTATTAAATTGTGGCTTTGCGTTACAATCAATGAGAGAATAAAAGATTGGATTGGACCTAAAAGATAGGTAAATACCTAATTTACCAACCAATTATTTCAGCCTAAAGTTGTCATTTTGCTTCGGTCATCAAGTCATCAGTAATTAATTATAAGTAAAATAATTAGTTTTTTTTAGTTTTAAATGTATATTAGAATAAGTTTTTTTATATATTAGAATAAGTTAATACTATAAAATTAACCAACTAAATTAAACATGGGGTAGATTAGATATGGTGTTTTGAGTAGTACACTAGAGCTCGTAAATTATTAATATGTTTTCAGCACTTTTGAAATTGAAAATATTTTCTAAAGTTTTTTTTTTGTATATTTAAATTAGTTATATTTTCCTGAAAATAAAATCAAATGAATGTTCTAAAAAGTATTTATTATAAATATATATATATATATATTATTTCCAAAGAATTTATAGAGGTAAGTCTTCTTTTTTATCGTAAGAGGGGATGAGTGATGAGAATCGAACTCAAACCTCTAGTCTAAGCTTAAGAGTTTAAATCAATCAAGCACTATTCGATTCCCTAACGGCATGATTGGTATGTGGGAATGGGGTAGGAATGGAATGAGCATTCCTTGTTTCATTCCCATTCACATGTTTGGTATGCTTTAGTAATGGGAATACTCATTCCCATGGGAATCCCTATTCCCAAAAGTAAGGGAATGACCATTCCTCTTCTCCCCCATGGGTTTAGCTATTCTCAATCATCAAGAATGACTCAAATTTTATTTTTAATAAAATTATCTTTCTATAAATGACTAAAAATGTTGGATATAATCTATATTTTCGAAAAGTAGTGTTATAAATAAAAAAATTATTTATAATTTAAATATAAGTTATATTTAATATTTTAATAAATCATAGTCAATTTCTATCAATATTCAATAGTTAAATCAAAAATTTGATATAGAATTCTCTTGTTGATTTTCTATATTTTGTTATAAAAAATAGAGATAATTACAAAAATACCCATGAGGTTTGGGATAATTACATAAAAACCCGAGATTTTTAAAATTACAAAAACTCCTTGAGGTTTGATTAATCTTATATTTTTCCCCTTCATAAACAAAAAAATATCAAAACCCCGATATTTATAAAAATACTATAGTTACCCCTTAAATTTAACACATAATCAAACCTGAAGGTTTTTTTTTGTAATTTTAAAACATCTCTGGATTTTTTGTAATTAGCCCAAATCTCATGGGTGTTTTTGTAATTATCCCTAAAAAATATTATATAAAATATTTTTGATATCATATATATAAATCTATATATATATATATATTATTTAGCACACATTAAAATAATTTTGTATCAATTTATGAATAACATATTTAATAAAATTTATTTAAAAAATCTTATTTAAGAGAATTTGATACTTTAAAATTATTTTTCCCAATTACTATCATTAATTTATAATTACCAATCAAGATATTTAAATCAAGGTAAAAATCGTTATCCATTCATTTCTCCATTCATTGTATATACCAATCATAAGAATAGTAATACTACATCATTCCATTCCTAATGGGATTCCATTCCTAAATTCATTCCATTCCAACCTAATTTCATTCATTAATACCAATCATGCCGTAAGGAGACAATCTTGATTGTTGCATTAACTTTATAGTTGGACAACACCAAACACCTAACACTATGTGACATGTCATCTTAGTCTTATGTATGTATATTAGAGGTGGCAAAATCCAGTCGGGTCCTTGGGTTAGCCCAGCCAGCCCGAGATTTGGACTAGGATGCAGTTTTTAGGCCCGAAAAAAGACGGGCCTATTTGACCCGACCCGAATGACCTGATGGGCCGGACTAGCCGACTTTTTCGGGCTGGCCCAAATTTTTTCTACATGAAAATATTTACATGGGCTGAGGCCAGGTAATTTTGCGAACCGTTCAAAATTGACCCGATCCGAAATTTCGCAAAACCCGACGGGCTCGGTCCAGCCGATTGCCAGCTCTAAATTGTATATGGCCGTTTTCCTGCCCATGCAAAATTGGTCTCAATTTTCAAAATTTTGTTTTACTTGTTCATCTCAATCTTTTGCCACCTGCTCTGTTTTCCAAAATCCAACTCTCCATCTGTCCTTCCCCTCCTTAAAATCCCTTCTCTTCTTTTGTAACAGTATCACAGTGGCCTTAAAATTCAAAAAAATTTGAAAATGAATTTGCTGAAAATGATTCTCCAAAAACAATGTAAATCTGGGTTTTATAATAGGTTGATAACTCCTTACTCTGTAGCTTTTACCAACTCTGTCAATAGTCTTTTCTGCATTTCAAGGTTTAAATCAAGCAGTGCATTGACAGAACATTCATATTTGTTTAACTTGGTTGAAGATGATGATAATATTGTTCAGGTGAATTTTTCTTCACAAGTGTACTCTCTCTCTCTCTCGCTTTTTTTTTTTATTTTTTTTTCTGTTTTTGGTTCTGATGACCCCAGTTTTGGGCTTAATTGCAAAATTGGTCCCCCAACTATGGTAGCTAGCAATTTTGATCTTGTAAACATATTAGGCAGCAATTGTGGTCCCCTAAGATTTTGATTTTGTACAATTCCGGTGAGTGTGAGTTCTAATTTGTGTAATCTTGGTCTTACAAGTACTCATTTTGTGCAATTTTGGTCATAAATGAGCGTTTTATATATTTCATTTTCATTTACTGCAAAGTACCCTTGGCTGGGGCGTAGCTAAAGGGGGCCTCCCCGGCCACCCGCACACCCCAATTTTTTTTTGCTCCGTTTTTCCTATGGGAAAAAAATAAAAAATATATATAAATATATATATTTTTATTTATATATATTTTTTAAGGGAAAAATAGTTGAGCTAGAAGAAAAAAATTCGAAATTTAAGATCTTCGAGTCAAATTTGTTATGCCCCCTCCTTGGATATAGCTAATATACCCACAATACCTATGAGTAGCTAGAAAATGATAATTTTTGTTTAAAGAGTAAAATCGTCAAGGACTAAAATTGCCACATCCAATAATTACAGGACCAAAATTATCAACCCCTGAGAGTTACACGACTAAAATTGCAATTAAGCATCCCAATTTGTTGTAAATAAAACCCAATTGATGGATGATCAAATGGGATGAATGGGGACATAAAATATTATAAATTATTCAGAAAAAAATTGCAGTATAGTTGTTAAAAACCCCATGAACCATAAAATGATGAATGGCCCTTTGGAAGCAAGAAGCTGAAGTGGAAGTGAAATTTACCCACTTGAAGGAATAATTTTAACTTTCAGGTTAATTTCTGGAGTTACTAATAAATGCAGCAGTACTTAATTTTCACTTTCCAGGTTTCTTGTGTTGAAATCTTGTTCTTGTATTAATTTATAATAGTGGTTAAACATGTTCTTGATTGTCATTGCAAGGATGTGGATTTCACTTGCCTAATTTACTAATTTAATTAAGCAGGCCATTGAATTTCCTGGTGGAAGGGTCACATTTACACCCCAAATGAAATTCATATCAGAATCCCCTGAAAAGAGAGTACCTTGTTATCGCGTTCTCGATGACGATGGCTATCCAATTCCAGGCAGCAGTTTTGAGCAGGTATATATATATATATATATATATATATGTGTGTGTGTGTGTGTGTGTGTGTGTGTGTGTGTGTGTGTGTGTGTGTGTGTGGTAGGAGGTCAAATTGGTCATTTACGTTTTTTTGAAAATGAAAAATAGCTATGTTTTTAGCCATTTTGACTAGAAACTGACGGATATATCTTTTTTATATTCTTTGGTGAGATACTTGGCTATTTTTCAAAAAATCGATGCAGTACATTTCTCGTTATCGAGGATCCTGAGAAATGTACCGGTCTGGAGAAATGAAAAAAAAGGTGCAAAGTGGACAATTGAACCAGAAAATGACTAAAAAATATGTTTTTGAAAAACACGTTTGAAAAACATTTTTGTTTTGGACAAATGGTCAAAAATCTGACGGACTATATGTATATATAATTATATATATATAAACAAATGACCTATTGTTTCAATTTTCTTGAAGCATAAAAAAGAAAACCATTGAAACGGATGGATTATTCAGATTATAAAGTATTTTAGCAAGATTTTCCAAGAATTCGTTTCCTCTAAACTCCATCGTGCGCGAAATTCATTAGGTGGACAAAGAAACTGCGGTGAAGATGTACAGAAGCATGGTGACCCTTCAAATAATGGATACCATTTTCTACGAAGCACAAAGACAAGGAAGGATATCGTTCTACTTAACCTCAATGGGAGAAGAGGCTATTAACATTGCAACAGCTGCTGCACTTACATCTGATGACGTTGTATTACCCCAGGTAAATTATATACCGTTGATCGTTTCTGAAGGTTGTTCTATGGAATTGTATGCACTTGTGTATTGATATAGAAGGTTTACTAAATTCAGGAAATGAACTCTTTCTGTATTTCTTGTCTATGGAGTGTTTGCGATTTACCGTCTTTAGGGAGTGTTTGCAAACACACACAAAAAAAAAAGTGATTATCAGCTCTTGGCTAAAAAAATTAGTTTTTAGCATTTTCAAATGTTAATTTCTGTATATTTTAATCCGAATCTAAAAATAGGGGATGATTGCTTTAGATTTCTGATTCCGATACAAGTTTAATTGTGGAATATATTAAAGCACTTTTACAACTTATTATTCACCAAATAATCTCATTAACTTAATTGCGGAATATGTTAAAGAACCTTTTCCGATACTTTCTACTTTGTATAAGGCTCGTAGTTGTGGGGAGCCTAATATTTTTATCTGGAATTGTGGTTATTAAGTCAATAGGATACATTTGTGTTAACATATCTCTCACTTAGAAAATGATGGAAAAATATTTTACTGAGAACTTTCTGTGTGATCCAGTATCGGGAGCCGGGAATCCTCTTGTGGCGTGGTTTCACTTTAGAACAATTTACCGCACAATTGTTTGGAACCAAAGATGGTAATGACAAAGGCAGGCAAATGCCAATTCATTATGGTTCTAACCAACTTAACTACTTCACTGTTTCATCACCTATCGCGTAAGTTCTTTGCTCTTTCAAGTTTCAAGTACTCGGATCGAAATAACCAATCATTGTGAAATCATCATAGTACTTTTTCGATGTCAGAACGCAGCTGCCTCAGGCTGTAGGCGTTGCTTACTCCCTTAAGATGGATAACAAGGAGGCATGTGCTGTTGCTTTTATGGGCGATGGTTGCACAAGTGAGGTAAAACTCCTCGATATTTAAGAAAGACTCTTGCTTTTGCTTTTTTTGGGATAATTACAAAAACACCCTTGGGGTTCGTGCTAATTACAAAAAAACCCAGAGATTATCAATAACTACAACCTTTAGGTTTGATCTGTTTTACGTTTTCTCCCTTCATATGCAAAAAAACATCAAAAAATCTCCCCTTAAATACAACTTTCCCCTTAAATTTAAGGCACAACCAAACTTCATGGGTTTTTTTGTAAATATTCAAAAACCTCTTGGGTTTTTTGTAATTAGCCCAAACCATAGGGGGCTTTTTGTAATTATCCCTTTTTTTGGTGTATGTCAAGATTTTGAATTAGGGATAGATAGAAAACCCCCAAGGTTCGGGCTAATTACAAAAAGATCCAGAGATTTTTGAAAATTGCAAAAAAACCCTTAAGGTTTGATTTTGTATTACATTTTCCCCCTTCATTAGCGAAAAATATTTCAAAAATCCCTTGATATTTTTAAAATATTGCAGTTACTCCCTTAAATTTAGAACTTAATCAAACTTGATGAACTTTTTGTAATTTTTAACATCTCATGTTTTTTTTTTTTTGTAATTAGCCCAAACTTTAGGAGTTCTTTTGTAATTACCCCTTTGAATTATTCTCACACACTCAGATGTTTGGCAGGGAGATTTTCATGCTGGCATGAATTTTGCAGCAGTTCTTGAAGCCCCTGTAATATTCATATGCCGCAACAATGGATGGGCCATAAGCACCCCAATATCTGAACAGTTCCGAAGTATATTTTCGTTTCACATCATACTATCAGTAAAATTCACATCTAATACTCCCTTCATTGCGGTTGCAAGTAATAGCATTGTTATCCGAATATTTTTGTTCATCTTATCATTAAGCAGCTGACAACGTTAAATTTCTGCGGCGACACGAATAAGTTTTTTCTGGCATCCTCGCGCGAAACAGATAACTGATTTTTTCATGTTGGAACAAAGCAGATAATTTATTCTTCGGATCGTTTCATACCTTGCAGGCGATGGTGTCGTTGTTAAGGGCCAAGCGTATGGGATTCGTAGTATACGTGTAGATGGAAATGATACTCTTGCTGTCTATAGTGCGATCCGCACAGCTCGTGAAATGGCCATACGCGAACAGAAACCAATACTAGTTGAGGTGAAAATCGAGCTTTCCCATAAACCTGTTTTTCCATGTTTCTTTTCTTCAGTAATGACAGATGAAGTATGATATAAAGAAAAAGGATAATTTACAAAGACTACCCCTGAGGTTTAGGTTAATTACGAAAAAATCCACAGGTTTTTGAAAATTACCAAAAACTGTGTGAGGATTGATTCTGTATTACACTTTACTCCATAAGCAAAAAAACATTTTAAACACCCCCTTTACATTTGTAAAAATTTTGCAATTACCCCCTTACGTTTAACACATAAACAAAGGTTTTTTTTTTTTTGTAATTTTCAAACTTCTCTACCCAAACCTAGGGGTAGTTTTTGTAGTTATCCCTAAAGAAAATAAGTTTGTGATTGCTTGAGAAATGTTTTTGTAATATTTTCGCTAGAACCCCAATATGTGATTGCTTGGGAAAAAATCTCAAAACAT
This sequence comes from Rehmannia glutinosa, assembly GCA_016081115.2. Taxonomy (NCBI): domain Eukaryota; kingdom Viridiplantae; phylum Streptophyta; class Magnoliopsida; order Lamiales; family Orobanchaceae; genus Rehmannia; species Rehmannia glutinosa. Next base: position 5,150,973 of record CM071928.1, read on the forward strand.
ACACGATTCACCCACTCTCATTTTTTTCAATCATACATTAACTATCATTATTACATTTTCATCTAATATCTAATCACACCCTCAAAATTCATTCTAATATTTTCAAACCACTTTTCACACTATTTTCTCCAAAAAAAAAAAAATTAGAAATAACAGAACGAAATGTCAAACAATCACATCCCGACTGATGCAGTCAGAAGCGTGAACAATGATTAAAGCTCACCTCGTACGTTGATTCTATAAGAATACCGTAAAAAGAGACAAGAATTGAGAAAAACCCTCGTTTTTATTAATATCAAAATTCAACTCCCTAAATATAATAAAATAGCAAGTATTTATAGGATTAAAATCCTACCACAATAAAACTCCTAACTTAACTAGGAAACTTAAAAGATAAACTCAAATAGAATACTAAACAAATCAATATCTAAAATATAAGATATTCCAAAATCCTAAAATATAATAAACTAGATGTTATCAACTAGATATTATCTCCATCATTCTCTCCGGGGTCGAGACGATTCGTCCTCGAATCGGAAGGGTGATCCTAGAAAATTTATCAAACCATGGAGGGGCACGAGGAGGACGAGACGAGAAAATAAAATGAATAGCAACTTTCCTCTCATCAATTTGAGCCACCCAACCAACCCAAACAAAGAAATCATCATCACAATCCAATAAATAACACTTGTTATTTTCGAGATTTGACTTGGAAAATACACCATCGACACCCTTAACCTTACCATCAAATATACTATAAATTTGGAGAGGAGTCTTCTCGAGAATGATATCATCTTCAGTAGCAACCTTGTTTTCAATTGGAGCAAACCCTTCAAACATGCCCCAAAATTCACAAGAATCTGACGCAGCTTGTAATTTCCCATCGGCCAACAATAACAATAGTAACATCGTACTCTTCTCGACCCCCTCATCAAATTTCGATGGTTTTTCATAGTGAACCGTCAAAATTGTATTGTCACCTTCCATATCAAAGATAGATGGCCCATCATAACCACCAATCTCCTCGTCAAAGGTTGGAGGTTCATCGTAGCCAACATCCGTTATAGTATCAATAATTTCCTCATCAAAAATTGGTGGTCCATTATATCCACCATCTTCAACTTCATCAGAAAATAAACCATCCATATCCGTGGAATAGGTTTCCAACGGGGTGAACTGGATGGGACAACATTGTAGGCAAACTCACAATCACCAAGAAATCGTTTTTCAACAAGTTTCTTGATTTCTTGATATTTGATGCGCACAATATCGATTTGTTTGGCCAAAAGTCGATTCTTTGACAAATCGGCGATGTCATTATTCATAGCTTCAACCCAGTGGTGTCGAGATGACATATTAAGGATCGTTGCGGTCTCTGGATACCAACTGATGGAGATAATATCTAGTTGATAACATCTAGTTTATTATATTTTAGATATTGATTTGTTTAGTATTCTATTTGAGTTTATCTTTTAAGTTTCTTAGTCAAGTTAGGAGTTTTATTGTGGTAGGATTTTAATCCTATAAGTACTTGCTATTTTATTATATTTAGGGAGTTGAATTTTGATATTAATAAAAACGAGGGTTTTCTCTCAATTCTTGTCTCTTTTACGGTATTCTTATAGAATCAACGTACGAGGTGAGCTTTAATCATTGTTCACGCTTCTGACTGCATCACCGACTCATCCAAAACTCATCCATTTTTGTTATTACATTGTTTAGGCCCTTACATATCGAGTAGGTCACCACTCAACGTCAGATGATTCAACCAAATATCGATCATCCAACGAGATTGAACACTGGAGAACAGCTAGAAACCCGACGACCAGATTCAGAAAATGGGTTCAGACAAACGGTTGGTGGAGAGACGAGGATGAAACTGAGCTTCGTGAAAGCATAAGGAAACATGTTGGAAAAACAACACCACGCATGTAGTATGTTCTTATATTCACATCTGTATAAGCCATGCTAACTGTTATTTTCTGTAAATTCTGTGTCTGCTTCAGGTATTGAACGCGATTCAAGTGGCGGATAAAACAGAGAAACCTTCGCTCGAAGAATTATTTACGGAGGTCTATGACCGTGTGCCGCCAAATCTCCGCGAACAAGAGAAATCACTCAGAGAAACTGTTAAGAGACATTAGCAGGATTTCCCAACTGATGTGCCTGTTTAGACAAAGCTATATATACATATGATTGAAAAATATACAGAGTTTGCAATAAAGACAAAGGATTTTTACATGTTGATTTTTACTTTTCTTCATTGCATTAATCTAGCTTGTGTCAATCCCTTTGTTGACCTATTATTATTCCCAGTAAAAAATGGTTGCAGTTATCATTGTTCATCTTATAGAAAGTTCCTATGAATGCAAAACATATGCTACTACTATCTTTATGGCATTTTGTAAGGCAAATTACAAAATTAGTCATGTAACTAAAACGAGGTCGCAAAAAGGTCTTCAAAATTTTCAAATGACAAAATAGTCCTGTAACTATGTATGGTTTTGCAAAATAGTCCTGCAAAATGTATGGTTTGCAAAATAGTCCTGTAACTGGTACTTGAATATCAATTTTAGACCTAATTTCACAAAAAATTGAGTTACATGTGCAACTCACGACTCACGTGATCGAAATCGAGTGAAATTTCAAATTGCCACTGAAATTAGGACTAAAATTGACACTCAAGAATAAGTTACGGGGCTATTTTGCAAACTGTGCAATTTACAGGACTATTTTATAAAATCGTAACTAGTTAAAGGCCTATTTTGCAATCCGAGCATTTTGTAGGACCTTTTTGCAACCACCTTTTAATTACAGGACTAGTTTTGCAATTTTGCCCATTTTGTAAAAAAAAACGCTTAGCATTGGGATGGAAATGGCATAGGTTTGTTTGAAATAGTTGAATTCTGAACATCAGAATGAGAGGGCCTTGGATACTCTAGCTTTGACTAATGAAATTTAAACATGAGGTTACTTGTGAGAAATTACCGGAATTTTGTTTAAAGTGCAGTGTAACGGGACATTCGATGGTTTCTTGCCGTATTACTCCTGCAGGGAACTCAACCACTGAAAGACACGCCTCTCCTGACCAGGGACGTCCCAGGACTTCAGCGGCACGTCTGAATTCTATGCAACGGGGTCGTTCCAGGGTCCGTAAAGTTTACCGTCCGGTGCAGCAGGACAAGGGCAAGTCCGTTGTTGACTCCATGGGAAATACGGGTCATCAAGGTCGTGTTAAGGAGGGTGAACCTTCTCCTTCACGTATTCACACTAAGAATTCTTTTGATGTTTTGGGTGCTGATTCAGATGATGTGGCATGTGATAATACGAATTTGGAGCCCAAATCTGATAATGAGAATCAGATTATGGCTTCAAAATATAATACTAGCAACACAGACAGAGCCATGGTTCCTTATCAACCGCAGGCAACAAATTTGGATGAACATGGACAAGCTAATTTGCAACGTGGAATGATAATAGTTTCAAATAGCCTTCCTTTTAATGATTATGTCCATAGCTCCAATGATCCTTCCGAGGGGTTCAAGGCTATGGCCGTTGCTGCCCAGAAACGTTGGTCAGATATAACGGATGAAGACGATCAAGATGATTCAGACAAATTGGAAGCTTTAAAGACCAAGTTAGGCGACTCTTTATCTGCTCCGATTGTCCTTCACTCAAGTGATTCGTCAGAAGCTATGAATGCTCTGGCAATTGTGGCTGGAGGATCCTGGGTCGATATTCCACATGATACATCAGACCATCAGGAAGATACTCAAGCACGTGCAAAACAAACACATGCCAATGTCCTTCGAAAATCCTCTAGAAATAAACTCCATCATTTCGATTGAGATTTTGAGTTATTTCTGTTGTTTCTTTTATGGGGTACTTTTTTTCCTATCAAAGGTTTTTCCCAATGGGTTTTACTTTGGTAGGTTTTAACGAGACCCATTTTTTGAAAAAGCTAGCTGCTTGGCTCGTAAGCAGTGCACTATATTTTTATTTTTAATAATATTTTGCATTTATTAAAAAAAATGACGAAGGATATTTGTAATTTTAAAAGATAAGTTGATTTTTTGTACTTGGACTAAATCTTGGGTAGTTTTTGTAATTCTACTTTTTTCTTTAATATGCTGGGAGTACTGGTAGTGGTTGGAGGGGAAGGATAAACTCCAAAGAAACTGAAAGATACCGGGTTCGAACCCCCGGTCAACACCCTTATAAAGGGTGAGCGATACTACTTGCTACAAACTCGTGGTTTGTAATTTTCCTTTTAAAAATGAATATATTTTTTTTGGAGCAAATTTTAAAATTGAATATATTTAGTTATATATTAAAAATCTTTTTTTTTTTAACAGAAGTTACATGTTAAAACTAAAAGGACAATTTTCTGGCAGTGGCACCCCTAATCTATAGTGCCAGAGGGGAAAAATAGCAAGTATAAGTCAATTCAAAATAATACTATAAATATTTTAGGATACAAAATTTTAAAAACAAGAGAGTACATGGATTAATTACAAAAATATTTTGTGATGATTCTTTTCTATTGTTTTCTTGTTTGGGGTGAAACCTAGGAAATTCTTGGTCGCCCGATATACAGAAACAACCAAAAATGGATTGTTTATTTGATGTTGTTGTCTTCAACAACTTTGCAATCATCATTGTCGTCATTCTTGAAATCACGGTTTCTGTTATTCCCGCCACAAAACCCATTACGAATATGCTCAATTATCACCCAAAAATATATGCTTCCTAATATTCTCTCTTTTTTCACAAAGCCAGCAAGATCGAGACAGAAACAATGGCATAGCAGTACAAAGAAATGATCTTTCTTGTTCAAGAATTCTTGAAATAGACAATATTGCAATTTTGCCCTTTTATTGAGGTACCATTTAACATTATACATTATATTGTAGTCAAACATTGTGGCAAATTTTGGACCTTCTTTAGCTTTTAATTGTTTTTTCTGTTGAATCAAGTCAGGGCTAATTGTTATTTAATTCTGAATTAGTAGTAGAAAAAAAAAAGATTTCTTGTTCAAGAATTTTTTGAAAAAGTTGCAATTTTTTCACTTTTATTGTGTTGCCCTTTATGGTATAGATAGCATTTTGAATTGGGTTGGTGTATTGTATTTTAAAAAAATCCTCTGTTTCTGTGAGACTTTTAATTTTCATTTAGTCATATGATGGCATCACCTAGTGAAAAGAGCAGCAGTAGTAGAAGTACTATTCCTCTCATGCCGGGACGCGTTGTGATTGCGTATGATGCGACAAGAAATCCAAATGCCGGTGAATTTAAGAACATTATTAGTAATATTCAGACGCGGGATGGGATGATTCAAGAAGTAGATACAATTACAGTGCTTGGGGTCTTGCATCAAGTACTTCACCCCAGTAAGTCCTACATATGTGTTCGATTCTGAGAATTTATGCTTGGTTTATGCTACTGCATAGTTTGTTTGAGTTTGGGGTGAAATTTTGCTTAGGGTGTGTAACTATAGGATGAAAATCAACTTTTAAGTTTTGATCAACTTTGCTTTGATAAAACCAGTTCATCATATGGTAACAGGTAAGTATAATTCTCTTAATTGTTTTGTCTGTCTTTGTTGTTCTTTCAATTGGTTATATGTTATTGGAAGCATTATCTTCAAATCCTTTGCAGTGGGTTTTCAAATGCAAATAGGCCCCGATTCTTTTATTGGAACAAGTGTCCGTGCAATCAAAGAAGAAGTATCGAGAATGGTTGATGCATATGTAGGGATGCTACATCAGAGTGCTGAAGAATGTGAACACAAGGGGGTAATGTATCACTTGTATTACTTCTAATGTTTGCTCAAAGAAGAATGTATTTGATGATTCATGATTGGGATAATTACAAAAACACCCCCGAGGTTTGGGCTAATTACAAAAAATCCAAAGATGTTTTAAAATTACAAAAAAAAAACCATCAGGCTTTATTTTATCTTAAATTTAAGGGGGTAACTGCAATATTTCCACAAATATCATGGCATTTTTGAAATGTTTTTCGCTTAATGAAGGGGAAGATGTAAGAGAATCAAGCATCAAGTGTTTATCTGTTATTTTCACAAATCTCTGGGTTTTTTTTGTAATTAGCTAGAACCTCAGGGGTGTTTATGTAATTATCCCTTGATGAGTTTATGAAGCTATGATAAGCATTTCATTTTAGATTCTGAAAGATGCTTGTATCATATCATGGTCGCACGGTAAACAAAATAGGAGATCTTTACTTGATGCCAAAAAACTATACATATCAGTTAAAAGTTATAGAATAACTAAAAGATTAATTTACATCTATACTAATTTAATTTTGTGGAATGAATATATATGTACCAACTGAAAATGGGACTTTTATTATGCGATGCGAACCATTTCAATTCTTTTGGAAAAATATTAAGGTTAAGTTTGTTCAGCAGTGTCTTTTGTTTGTTCAAAAAGACTCCGGAAATATTAGCACTATTTTTAATTTACTTGCCAGAGGAAACAAACCATCCATAAAGATAGCAAATTAACAAGAATGCTGGTCTGAAATCATGATTCTCTTCAATTGCCAAACAAATATGTCTTTTTCATTTAATGATCACACCATCACAGATACTCTTCGTATGTAGGTTGTTATTGAAGTCAAGATTGTTGTTGGAGCTCCACTAAAGAAGGTTGTCATACAAGAAGCTGTAGCTTCAAATGCAACATGGGTTGTTCTTAATAGGTACCGGTGGACTTTCACGTCATGCCATTCAATATATTTTTTCTTTGGTTTATTGAAAAGTAAAAAAGTAATAAGGTTTTTAATCTATTATTTTGAATAAACTAATTTGTTATGACAGGCACCTAAGAAAGGAATTAAGGTATTACCTTAAGAACATACCATGCAAAGTTGCTCTAGTCCTTGACAATTTCTCTCTAGAGGTTTTAAGGCCTTATTATTCCGACAAGGCTACTGATAATATCGAGCATAAGCTGTATTACTCACTATCCAAGCTTGTTCCTATATTACCTGCTGAGTATAATGCGAACAATGAGCAGTCCTTCGTTTCTCCAAGCTACCGTGGATCCATGAGTTCCCAAGAAAGCTCTGATAGTGAGAAGAGCAGCTTTGCATCATCGGTTACATCAAAATCGAAGGAACAAAGTTTTTTCTCGCCAGATGAATTTGGCTTATATCCGCAGATGGAGAAATCAGGTTGAAATGTTATTTATTACGCATATTTGGATTTACATTTTTGGTACAAGTGTCAATTATCAAGTTTCCATCTTTCAGTTGAAGTTTTTGTTTGAACTGTTGCTCTTGATTAACCAAGTTTCCATCTCTGCATCTTTGCATCTTATGCTTTTTCTTTTTCTTTTTGTAAGGGATAATTGCAAAGAAAAACCCGAGGTTGGGGCTAATTACAAAACAATCCAGAGGTTTTTGAAAATTGTAAAAAACCCCTTGAATGTTGATTCCGTTATTACATTTTTCCCCTTTCATAAGGAAAAAACATTTCAAAACCCCTTGATATTTATAAAAATGTTACAATACCTAATTTAAGACATAACCAAACGCGAGGGGGCTTTTTGTAATTATGAAACATCTCTGGATTTTTTTGTAACTAGTCCAAACCTCAGGGTTTTTTTTTTTTTGTAATTATCCCTTTTTATAATAGTTGGTTTTTTGTCAACAGGCAGTGAAGCTAAAGTGAAAGATAAATATGAGAATTCATCCCCTGTGATTCAGATTGCGGCAGATGATTTTCCATCTGGTAATTTACATGGAGGAGGGAAAATGGAGTTGTATATAAACTTCCTAATTTCTGATTCTACATTTTTTTAAGGGATAATTACAGAAAGTACCCCCAAGATTTGCCTAATTACAAAAAAGCCCAGCTAACTTTCAAAATTACAAAATGTACCCCTAAGGTTTGATTCAGTGTTAAAATGAAGGGGTAAATTGTACCATTTTTATAAATATGAGGGGGGATTTTGAAATGTTTATTTCTTATGAAGGGGGTAAATGTTAGATATTTGTAATTTTAAAAGTTAGCTGGGTTTTTTTGTAATTAGGTTAAACCTCAAGGGTACTTTTTGTAATTAACCCATTTTTTAATTCATTTTTTGTGTTTTATCTTTAATGAATGATGTGCAGATACAAATCCTAAATTGGAAAGTGAATCCGACGATTCTCAACCAGTAATGCAAAATCAGAGAAATCTCCAGATGGATTCTGATGCACCCTTCTTGTCTGATAAGATGAAAATGGACGGCCTGGATTCAAAGCAATGCAGTTATTCCGAGATACAGATTGCAACAGATGATTTCTCATCTGATAATTTACTTGGTGAAGGTTTGTATGGAGTTGTGTATAAGGGTCAGCTCAAGGATGGGCAGCTCATTATTGTGAAAGTTCAAACGCAAGCAAATACACAAGGTGTTTCGGAATTTCGTTCCGAAGTACGTGTCCTAAGCTTGGTTTGTCACAACAACATTGTGATGCTTCTTGGTTATTGTTGCAAAGAAAATCTAAACATCTTGGTTTATGAATATATCTGCAATAAATCACTGGAGTGGCATTTATTCGGTAAGCAACTTCAGTAAATATGGAAAGCTACAAAGGCAATAATTCTATCTCAAATTACTTAATCTTTCATATTTTGTAGGGATAATTACAAAAAGTACCTTGAGGTTTGACCTAATTACAAAAAAACCCAGCTAACTTTCAAAATTACAAAAAGTAACCCTGAGGTTTGATTCAGTGTTAAAACTAAGAGGCTAGGGTATTTTGAGATATTTTTTGCTTATGAAGGGGTAAATGTTAGGCACAATAAAACTTTAGGGGTACTTTTTGTAATTTTGAAAGTTAACTAGGTTTTTTTGTAATTAGGTCAAACCTCAAGGGTATTTTTTGTAATTAACCCTATTTTGTATGATTAATACAAGCAATGCCATTGAGATTCAGTCTAATTACAAAAAAACCCAACTTTTTCTCAAAATTAGATACACCCCCCCTTCATGTTTGTTTCTATTCTCCAAATTACACCTATTGAGGAGGTATTTTTTAAGCAAATACAAAACTCAATGGCATTGCTTGTAATACCTTAAGGGGGTATCGGTGATTTTAAAAGATAACTTATTTTTTTGTAATTAGCTAAACATCAGGTGTAGTTTTTTGTAATTTAAGCTTCTTTTGTAAAGAAAAGATTGCATTCACGCCTTGTGCTTTTTTTCTCGTGTGTAATAACTTTGTTTTATGCAACAAATAATACAGAACATGTTCTTGAATGGCACCATAGACATGCTATTGCCATTGGAATTGCAAAAGGATTACGTTATCTACATGAAGAGTGTAAGGGAAGTCCTATCATTCATCGGGATTTGAGGCCAAGCAATATATTTCTCACGCACGAATTCGTTCCCTTGGTAATTCGTTACAGACTATACTGTTATCTAATTTTCTCTGTATTGGAAGATGTTTCTTATCAAATAAATGATAGTAGTTAAAATCATTTCTAGATAACTTGAGCCTTACTTTAAGGTAAAATTATGTCTTCAATTTTTTTTATTTTTCGATTTTGTTCACGAACAGCTGGCGGATTGTGGGCTTGCTAAATGGAGGACAAATAAGTATGATAGACAGACAAAAATTCTTGGCAATCTTGAGTGAGTACTGGTTTACCTTGTAATAAAAAAATTATTCATGCATTGTGTCCTAATAATTTGAGCCTGAGGTTTCTAACCTTTTGCAGATATCTTGCGCCAGAGTATGCAGAAAATGGCATTTGTTCTGTGAAAACGGATGTCTTTGCTTTTGGCATTGTTCTGATACAACTGATATCAGGACGCAAGGCAGTCGATTCGATAAGAGACAACCAACACCAGTCTCTTAGACAGTGGGTAATGTTTTGTGGTCCTCTTTTACCTCTTTATGCTTAGATATATGGTAATATCAACCTCTTTCTATTCTTGCTCGGTTATTCACTATGGATATAGATGTCGTTAAAGTGAAAAGCAGTTGAGAATCAGAAATTGGCAGTGTTTGCAAATAAAAGCTGAAAGTTGATTAAGGTTGTAAAAGTGCTATTACATATTTCAAAAGTAAACCAGAAGCTGAGTCATAAATCTAAAGCAACCCGACTCTTGTATTTAGATTCTGATTAAGAAGTATAAGTTGACATTTCAAAACACTAAAAACAACTTCTTTTTCAGCCAAAAGCTGACAATCACTTTTTTTTTTTTTTTTTAATTTTGCAAACACTCCCTAAATATCTGTCATTGTGTTTCAGGCAATGCCATTGATTGAGACACTTGCACTAGACGAGCTTGTTGATCCTCGTCTCAGGGACTCATATAGCACGTATGAAGTGTACCAGATGGCTAGAGCAGCTTACTTATGTATTCAAAATAAACCCGATATGCGTCCATCAATTGGGGAGGTAATATGTTGTGATACTCTAGATACTATTTTCACTAAACTTTCTTCATATATTGACTTCTATATTGAAACAAGTGGTCTAGTTATATTTTTCTCAAAGGAAATAGAAAAATGTTTTAAGACATCATGGAAGCATAAAAACACTTGTCTACTTATAATTTTTGCTGATTGTTTTTCATGTAAAATGCTTTAATCTCTCATGCTGCATTTACGCGTAATCATGCGTGCCTCAGGTGTTGCGCTTACTTGAGGGGGAAAATGACAGTCTTTACCACCTAACAGAGCAATTTTCACCAGATCTTCGTAATGCGCAGAGACCAATCTGTCGTCAGGTGAAACCGCGACAACGTTTGTAATTTTTTGTTCCTTAAAAACACTAATTTGGTTTTCTCAAGAGGAAATGATGTCTGTTTCTATGTTGTTTCTGTTATTATGCTTAGGCCCTCTTGGTCTGATTAGCATGAGATGATTCCACCAAATATCAAACTGGAAGTAGAGAATAGCTTGAAAACCCTGGCTATATTTTAGGGATAATTACAAAAAAACCCCTGAGGTTTGGGCTAATTACAAAAAAACCCAGGCATGTTTTAGAATTACAAAAAAAACCCACAGGTTTGATTATGGGGGTAACTGTAATATTTTTATAAATTTTGGGGGTTTGAAATATTTTGGTTATGAAGGGGAAAATGTAAGACAAAATCAAACCTCAAGGGTGTTTTTGTAATTTCCAAAAATCTCTGGGCCTTTTTGTAATTAGCCCAAACCTCAAGGGGTTTTATGTAATAATCCCTTATATTTTATAGAAATATGTCACTGAAAGTTGGTCTTTCAACCAGAGAGATGAGCTTCTCAGAATCATCAGGAAGCAGGTTTCTGATATTCAGAAATGCAATGCTTTCTTAAAAAAGATAATTTAAAAAAAAAAAAAAAAAACAACTGAGATTTGGGTAATCACCAAGAAACCCTAAATTACAGACACCTCATTGAAGTTTGATTTCCTTTTACATATGGGATAATTACAAAAAGTATCCCTGAGGTTTGACCTAATTACAAAAAAAAAAACAAGCTAACTTTCAAAATTACAAAAAGTACCCCTGAGGTTTGATTCAGTGTTAAAATTAAGGAGTATACTGCAATGATTTTATAAATATGAAGGGGGATTCTAAATTATTTTTGCTTATGAAGGGTTAAATGTTAGACAAAATAAAACCTTAGGGGTATTTTTTGTAATTTCAAAAAATAGCTGGGTTTTTTTGTAATTAGGTCAGACCTCAAGGGTACTTTTTGTAATTACCTTTACATATTGCCCTAACTGTTAGCCAAATGAAAAGTTGGGGTTGTTTGTAATATTTAGGAAAGTTGAGGATGTAGTTGTAAGATGTAAGACAAAAAGTTTTGGCTATTTGTAATATTTAGATTAGATAAGTTGAGGGATAATTGTAAAATATTCGGGCAAAATCCGTCAATTCAATTAACGATTGGAGTAAAAATATAAGACGGAATTAAAGGGGTTTCTGAAATTTTGAAACTTTTCTAGGTCTTTTTTGTAATTACCCAAAACCTCAGGGTTTTCCTTAAAATACTTTTCTTACAGACACTAGGGGCATTATAACAATGTTTCTGTATTTCTACAGCTACTGCATGCAAATCCAGTGGACTAATTGGCTTGCAAAATTGTTTACTTATGAAGAGGATCATATGCAATAACATCTCCATGAGCATGCAAAATCAATTCAAGATTTTCAGAAGCAGAGACAGGATTACTCCACTGATGTGTGCCTGTGTAGATGATTTTGCTTTGGTTAATTGGGAATTAATTTTTTATTTTTGGGAATAAGATGGATTATATTTATGTTCATTGGTGGAGACAATTGTATTGTTCACTTTATTTTGTGGTTCTTGTAAGATGATGATATTTGGTGCACATTTCAAGAATTTGGCATGGGTTTGATATGTATATGTACATCAAAATTGAAGAACAAATCCACATTTGATCATTTTATGCAACATGAGATTAAAGTTGATATATATGTAATCACTACATGGGTAAAGTTGAATATATCGTATTAAATTGATAGTAAGATAGAGTCAGAAAATGAAGTTTAGCGGGATAAGATTTAATTTTTCTAAAAACTATTTGATAAAGAGGTGTTTTTATTTTTTTAGAGGGGCAACATTTTCAAATGTAATAATTTTATATACGAAGATTATATTAACTATAAAAAAAAAAATGAAGTTTAGGGGGGTGGCTGGCAGCTTGGTTTGGTTCCGTCCCTAATAGTAAGTCATGTTCAAGAATTTATTGTGAACATGTGTGGCATTACTCGTCGTCTTTTTTTCTTTTTGGTGTGCATAAAATCAGAAAATATATTTAAGAGGGTGTTCTGGTAAAAGAATACACTTCTTAAATTGTTTTATAAAATTCTTGAGCACTTATAACTTATAAGATGTTTTAAAGTGTTTAATAATTTTTCGAGAGATGAGTTTTTAAGATCTCAAAATAAGAGGTTAAGAGCAGGGGCGGAGCTAGACCGGTTTCACTGGAGGGGCTGGAGGAAAAAAATAAAAACAAACATATCGGCCATATTTATACCAAATATTCAAAAATACAAGATAGTGAGTTTAATGCAAAACAAAAAACCAAAAGAAACATCATAGAATTTACTTATAAACTATAATCATTATTTGAATCTAAGAAAATTGTACACGATATTTTTCAATGATTCAAACTCAGTTATTAAAGAATCTATGCTAAAAGTATTGGCGATATCTTTCTTGATGTATATAACTAAGTTATATTTTTCTTAATGAAATATGAATGGTCTTTGATTTTTTCATGTGTGTAACTGAGATAGTGACGTGTTGAGATGATAATAATTAAAAAATTATTAAATTAAATGAAACTAAAAAGATCAAATTGCTATTAAAGTACTACAATAGAGTTTTACTTGGTTCTCATCCATTATGTTAAAAACAAGGAGATTAACAATTAACATCATATTTCAAATTTAAGCTCTTTGGTTGAAGCAAATTATATTCTAAATAATACTCAATTTTTTTTATTGTCCAAATAAATTAATTATACCACATTAAACCCAATTAAAGCAATTACTATTCTAAAATTTCCACATTACAATAAATCAATACTATATTACTATAGAGTAATAAAGCAATTACTATTCTGAAACTTCCACATTATATGTATACATATATAACATATACTACTAAGTTGAAGTTTAAAAGTTTGGGGGGGAGGATACGCCCCTCGTTAAAAGTACGACTGGATATCCTTTCATTTGGGATTTTTTTTTCCGGTTAGAGAATAGTGATATTTTTATTTTTTTGAAAGAAGAATGTATTTTGATAATGTAATTAAATATGAAATAAAAGTGTAATGACGAAAGTTCATTTGATACATAAATATTAAAAGAATGAATTAATATCAATTGTTAGAAATATGTGAGTGAATAAGTGAATAGTATAAATTTTGGGGGAATGTATAATAATTAATGGTAATTTGATTTTTTTGTTTTTTTGAAAATGAGTAGAATAGATTGGTGAGAAGTAAATAATATATTTTTGATGATTTTCATAAGCAATCGAAATTTATAATTATCCATATAATTAATTAAACAACACTATAGTTGTCAAAAAAAAAATATTAAACAATCCTGTATAAACTTCATGCATTTATAATTCGTTTGAGTTTGAGTTTGAGTTTGGTCGAATCTTAAAAAGAAAAAGGAAATATTAGTTCTTATGGTTGAGAATATTGAAAATTGAACCAAATTCGTCGATACACGACTTGAATTGAATGCTAATAACTTATTTGAGCTTAGTTCGTTATTATAAAAACCAAATTTGAACATATCTTTTCGTTTGATAAAATATAACTCGGCTTGAGCTCGACTCGAATAGTGAAAAATAATAAAATATGTGTAAAAATATCAAACTACTCGAGTTTGTTTTTTACTCGGACTCGATTAATAAAATAATCAAATTCAAACACAAATTTTGAAGCTGACGAAGCCTTAATGGGAAAATTTGGGAACCAACCAAACTTCAGGGGCTGTTTTGCAATATAATTAAACTTGCACACTTAGTAAGGACGCCAACCACAAAAAAAAGGAGGCGTTTTCTTTTCTTTCAAACTACTACGGAGAAACCCAAGAAACAGTTTTCGGCTTCAGAAACCCCAAAAATGGATTCTTTGGGCTTGTCCGATATTGCTTTGCAATCATCTCTTTTGTCAATCATCAATGGGACGGCTTCACTTCCCGCCACAACCCATTTCGAATATCCTCGAATATCACTCGAAATAACACAAACACAGTCGGAAATATTGAGACACAAATAATGGTGAGATCAAATTTTTTTTACTGGTTCAAGATTTCTTGGAATTTTTTTTGATTGGCTAGACTCTCACTCTCAATCCCATATTTTTTTGCTTGTTTTGCCCATTTATTGAACTGAATATATTTGCTTCTCTAGTTGAGTAGGTTTTTACTTGCATTCAAGAAATAAAAGCTTTTTACTTTCTGTAGGAGTTTGATTTGTGAAATCTATATGCCGTTTGATATGGAGAGTAGCAATAATAATGGTTCATACATGCCTTCACGGGTTTTGATTGTCTGTGACGCGACTAAAGAGCGTAGTATTCATGAGTTTAGGCGTACCATTCATAATATTCGGATGCAGGGCGGTATTGTGCATCCAGGGGATACCATTAGAGTGTTTGGGGTGCTGCATAAAGTATTGCATCCCAGTAAGTTTTCTTCTTTTTGGTTAAAATAATCTCATTTTTTTTCAGCTCTGTTTAATGATGGTTGAAAACTGGATTTCCAATCTTAATGTCTTTGATCAATGGGACAGAGTATGATTCAGGTGAAAGAAAGTTAATGATGGTTGAAAACTGGATTTCCAATCTTAATGTCTTTGATCAATGGGACAGAGTATGATTCAGGTGAAAGAAAGTATCTTTGGCTTTCAGCCGCTCGATTTTAATCAGAAAGCTTCCCAAGGGTGCACGAAAATTTATTTTTGATTCTTTTTAGTACTGCATATAGATATTTTTTGTATAAGCGTTATAGTTCTAAAACGTGTTCCAAGTACTACAGTTGGGACTGTGATCCGATGAGGTATTGCTAAGATCAATATCCTCGATTTTCTGTTTTAGCCGATTAGTCATTTTTAGCGTTAATTGTGTTAATTCTTAATTTTATTATCATTGTTTCTGCATAGTGGGTTACCAAATGGGAGTGGCTCCTGAGAATTTCCTTGGAGCAACACATACCCGTGCGTTGGAAGAAGAAGTCTCGAAAAAGGTTGATATGTATGTCAGCATGCTCCAGTACAGTGCTGAAGAATGTGAAGGAGAAGAGGTAATTTAAAGACCCTTTTATGTTGCCCCTTTGAGCATTTACTCTTAGTGGCTATAAGAAAAAATACCAAGGAAATTTTCTTTACATTGGAAGCGCGTCTGTTTCTTTTCCTTTGCCATGTAAACAGTGCAAAATATACGAGATATGGTATTTGCAACATGAAAATGAGATTTTTTCAGTCTTTCTTGTGTATATGCTTGTTGGGCTTTGAAAATGAGACTTTTCAGGCTCTTACATCTTTATTTATTTATATAAATGGTCTCACACCTACTTTTGTTTGCAAAGACAGTTTCTTCATTTCACTCATGGTATCTCACACATTTTGGTGCTATTAGCATGATTTTTCTTCAAGAATTCGGATGTTTGATTTTTTCTTTCATCGCATTGGATTTCCCATGTGCAGGTAGATGTTGAAGTTAAGATTACAGCTGGAACTCCAATAAGGAAGGTTGTCATACAAGAAGTTGCTACTTCTAATGCGACATGGGTTATAATTGATAGGTAGCATTTTGTATTTTGTTTGCTTACCAAATTTGGACAATTTTGTTCTTATGCCACAGCCACTTTTTTGGAGGAGGGAAGATATATTCTGTGGTTCTTTGATAAGAAATTCTCAGTTTTTATATTTTCTTTCGTTTCTTTATAACAAAAAGAGAAAAAAGGAAATTTATTGACTAGAACTACAAATTAGCAAATACGAGTTTCAAAATGTGCAATGGTTTAACCTACTCATATATAAGAAGATATTTCTTTGTGTGTAAAATCCATAGTGATCATATTTCTTCTTTCCTTTGTGACTCCTCGAGATGATATATTTACATGTTATGCAAGGTGATGAATCTAGCTAATATCTTCGTAAAAACTGTGGCTTTATTTCCGACAGTCATTTTGGGGAAAAAAATTGAAATGTCAAAATATATATTGGTCTTCTTCAGTTACTTCTTTACTTTACAAGGAATAACTGATAAAAAAATTTACAATGACAGGCATCTAAGAAGGGAATTGAGGTTCTACCTTAAACACATTCCTTGCAAGGTTGCACTAGTCCTTGATAACTTGACGCTGGACATTTCGAGATCTTTTTATTCTGACAAGGAAACCGATTATATTGAAGATAATAAGCAGTTTTATTCACTTTCCAAGCCTGTCCCACTACCACCAGTAAGTGATAACGAGAACGAGCAGTCACTCGCTGTAATCAGCTGCCATGGATATATGAATTCCATAGAAAGCTCCGATATGGGCAAAAGTAGCTCGCTACCATCATTCGCGTCAACTTCAAGGAGCAGAGCTTTTCCTCACAAGATGAAGTTGGATCAAATCCTAAGCAAGAGGAATCAGGTAAAAGTTATCTGTATTTTAAGATATTGAAGTTTTTCAGTTGTGACAAAATTACCAATTCAATGTTATACAGTCCTTGTATTGTTCTTCTTCGGTAAACAATCTTTTAAATTCAAAGGTGAATATTCACGCTAGCCATTTTGACAAATTCAGTTAGCTTCTTTCATGATTATTTTCCCCTCACCCCCCCCCCCTTTTATCTTTTTGAGGAGAGGAACTTGTTTTTTACAAATATTTCCCCTAGGACAACAGTTGCACGTTACAAATATTGTTTATTTTTTTGGTAAAACAAAGTTCGGCATTTCCTATATTATTTTCAGTTCGTCATAAACTCAAGAAAAAGGTCAGCTAGTACATTGGTTTTTTCAAGGAAAAAAATAACAGAATGGGAAAAGTCTTGGAGTTTCTTGGTGTGAAGTTTGGATTGATTTTTTTCTTCATCTGATAGCATTTAACCAAAAAGGATGCTGGTCTTGCATGCCTCCTATGATATTCTATTGGGATAATTACAAAAATACCCTGAGGTTTGGGTTAATTACAAGAAACCCATAGATGTTTATAATTACAAAACGCCCCTCAGGTTTGATTATGTCTTAAATTTAAGGGGTAACTATAATATTTCTATAAATGTTAGAGGGGTGTTTGAAATATTTTTTGCTTATGAAAGGGCAAAATGTATGATGAAATCAAACCTCAAGGTGCTTTTTGTAATTTTCAAAAACCTTTGGAGTTTTTTGTAATTAGCCCAAACCTCAGGTTTTGTTTGGTAAGTATCCCTATTCTTATTATTATTTGCATAAAATCTCACGTATCTGTGACTGTAATCAATGATGTCCATAGGTAACTATGCTAAAGGGGTTATGAAATTTTCTGTTTCTCCTCGTGTGATGCCAAAGCAACGAAGAAAGCCCAGTCGACGCACATCCTCTGATGTACCTGTTCTGTGCATTGGTTGTGGATTGAAGACAGAGGTGGACTCGATGAGATATAATTATTCTGATATTCAGCTCGCAACAAATGATTTTTCATCTGATAATTTAATAGGAGAAGGTGGATATGGTCTAGTATATAAAGGTAAGCTTACGGATGGGCAGCTTATTGCTGCAAAGGTGCGAAAGGAAGCAAGTACTCAAGGGTTTGTGGAGTTCCAGTCTGAATTATTTGTCCTCAGCTTTGCACGGCACAAAAACATTGTGATGCTTCTTGGATATTGTTGCAAGGAAAACTTTAATATCTTGGTGTACGAGTATATCTGCAATAAATCACTTGAATGGCATTTATTCGGTGAGTAGTACAAACGGAAACTTCTGAAGCCATATGTTTGCTCTCGTTAAATTATTGTTGTTGAAATAAGATGAAGGGAAAAAATTATCCTTGAATTTTAGCCTTATCATAAATAATTGGGATAATGACAAACCCCCCCGAGGTTCGGGATAATCACAAAAAAAACCCAAATATTTTCGAAAATTACAAAACCCCTTTAGGTTAGATCCGTCATACTTTTTCCTCCTCCATATGCAAAAAACATTTCAAAATCTCCTCTTATGTTTATGAAAATTTTACAGACACAATCAAACGCCAAGGTTTTTCTTTTTTGTAATTTTCAAAAACTTCTTGGTTTTATTGTAATTAGCCCACACATTAGGGTTTTGTTTTGTAATTATCCCCAAAAAAATCAGTTTTTTTTAAAATTACAAATACACACTTAAAGGTATTACAAGCACCCCGTTGAGGTTTTTATTTACTTGACAAATACCCCTCTCATGAGTGTGTAATTTTTAAAATAGAAACAAATATTAAGGGGGTATTTGTAATTTTTGAAAGATGGCTGGGTGTTTTTGTAATTAGACTGAACCTCAAGGGTATCTTTCGTAATTAACCGTAAGATGAATGTGCCTTTCATTACTTTTTCCCAAGTCCCATCTCACCCCCTCTCTCTATCTATCTATCTAAATGTGTCTCGTTTCTCTCTCTCCACATCCATGTTTTATGTTTTTGTATTGACAGATAATCCCGGTTATGTCCTCGAATGGCATCGGAGACATGCTATTGCCATTGGGATTGCCAAAGGGTTACGCTTTTTACATGAAGAGTGTCGGGGAAGTCCTATCATTCACAGGGACATGCGACCGAGCAATATAGTGCTGACACATGACTTTGTTCCCATGGTAAAATTCTTAGACCATATTATTTTATGACCTTTTAATTGAAGAGGATAATATGTATATTATGTTCTTGAGAGTTTCATATCTCTGGGCGACTGACCAATTTTAAAATCATTTACTTCATTCAGTCATTGCTAGGATAAAACTTGGATAACTAATGGGAAGTTTATTATAACATAATAAACCAAGCATATGTCGAGGATCTATGTTGCTCAGAACCATTTTTACATGTATTTTACAAATTTTAATACCCTTTTCTGTCTTTATATGAGATACGAGCGTACTTGCCCTTCTCAAAGAAATATTATAATTTAGACATAATTTTGACGTTGAAATTTGTCTCTCATTCTAATCTATTGATTGTCATCATAAATAGCTGGGGGATTTTGGCCTTGCAAAGTGGAAGACAGATGAGGATGAAATACAGACAAGAATCCTCGGCACTCTTGGGTGAGTGTATGAGTTATTATATACGTTGTACCGATATTTCATTGCCTATTGTATGTGTATATACTTTTTTTTGGATACTGTTGTATGCATATATACTTAAAATCACACGAGGTTGAGGTTTCTTGCCTTGTTTAGATATCTTGCTCCAGAGTACGTAGAGAGTGGCATTGTTTCTGTACGGACAGATGTTTATGCATTTGGCATTGTTCTGATACAATTGATATCTGGACGCAAGGCAGTCGATTACAAACGAGAAGGCCAACAATCATCTCTCAGACAGTGGGTATGTTTTCGGACCATGATTTTGCTTCTTAATGCCAGAGAGTTGGCTATTCATCTTCTTAGTTTCTTAAAAGTAACATAACATATCTATTTTTCTGAAGTTACATAGTATTTGTATGGATAAATTGCAATTTTGGTCCTGTAACAGTAGGGGTGTGGCAAAATTGGTCCTTTTTAAATTTATCTCAAGGCAAAATCACCGTGTTTTTGAAAGCTTCTCAGATTAGTCCTCACTTCCCCGGAAATTTCAAAGTTGTCTGGAAAATCTCCCATGAGTTACATGTGAACGTAAAAAAATTGAATTTTCAAATATCCGGCCAAAAATTAGGGTTTCCGATGGTGTAGTTGCTAGTAAGGTGTTTGGGCGAACCCCATTTTCTTGGCGGGAATTGGTCAAAAACCTTAGGGCCTGTTTGTTTATGTTTCCATGGTCCATTTCCGGTTTAAGGTTGGAAATAGAATTTTGAGAATTTATTGGTTTTCGTGTGGAAATTGGGATTGTGTTTGGATGAATGAATTGAAATGTGTTTTATGTAGGGTTGGAAATGAGATTGTGTTTGGTTTGAGTAGTTTTGAAATATTATTTTATGTATATAATAATTGAAAAGTTGGTAGTGGTGGGGTCAACTTCAATATTTTAATTTGAATATATAATATTATATTTGTAAGATTAAGTCGGTGGGTCCCATTAGATAGTTATAATTTAAAAATAGTAATATTTAAAGTAGATAAAGTTGATAATGGTGAGTCCCACATATATAATTGGGTTAAAATATGAAAATAGTGATTGATAAGTAATGATGAGTGATGTAGGGTAGTGTATATGTTTGAGAATAGAAATTATAGGTTTGAGATGTTGTTTTATGTGAAAAATAGAAAATAAAAATGATGATTTCCATTGGAAATTTTATGAACAAACATGATTCCACTTTTATGTATAGTTGGAAACTGGAAAGAGACAATTGGAAACATAAACAAACAAGGCCTTAGTATTTAGCCGGAAATTCGAAAATCCCCAATTTCTCCGAGCAATTTTGATTTTCCTGTGAATTGAGGGCACAATATAAGAATTTAGAAAAATACAGGGTGATTTTGCCAACCGCTATTTAAAAAGGACTAAATTTACCACACCTCTATAGTTACAGGACTGAAATTGCAATTTACCATATTTCTATAGAAATACTTTCCATCGGTTTAATTGCCATTCATTTCCTGAAAGAAAGCTTTTTTATCTGAGAGTTGTATAATGGTATTTCAGGCATTACATCTGATTGAGACACTTGCATTACACGAGCTTGCTGATCCCCGTCTTGGCGAATCATATAACACATACGAACTGTATCACATGGCTAGAACAGCATATTTATGTGTCCAAACTGAACCTGAGAGGAGACCATCAATGGCCGAGGTGAACTTTTTCTGCTCTTTAATGCAGTGTACTCTTTTGGAACTTCCCATTTTTTCCACTTAGTTACATATTGTTCTGTCTCATTCCTCGAGAAATATCAAAAGCATTCAATGACTTCTGTTTGTAAGTTTTTTCTTGTGCATCATATCATATATTTTTGGGTTTATTACAAAAAAATACCCTTGAGGTTCAGTATAATTACAAAAAAATCCAAACTATCTTTCAAAATTACTAAACCCCTTAATATTTGTTCTGTCTTAGAAGTCGCACTTATTGAGGGTGGTATTTGTTAAGAAAATACAAACTTCAACTCTTCAACTCTTCAAGGGGTATGAGGGAATATTTGTAGTTCTGAAATATAACAGGATTTTTTTCGTAATTAGGCTAAACCTCAGGGGTAAGTTTTGTAATTTCCCCTATATTTGCTCTACTGAATTTATGATCCAAACAGTTGTTTCTCCAAATTCTTTCATCCCGTCATGCTACCTTCATTTTTGAATCCCGATAATTTCTGCAGGTGCTGCGTTTTCTTGAGGGGGAAAGTGATCATTTTCAGCACTTGACGGAGCAATTTATACCGCATTATAGTAAATAACAAGATGGACGGCATGTGCTGTACTTTACGTCTACGACACAAGTGCAGCTCATGCTAACCCTTTTTGTATATGGTTTTAAGTATCTTAAAGTAGGCTTGAACCCCAACATTATGCTGCTGGCTATAGCTGTTTGGGGTACTTTTCTTTTCTGTGTTTCATACTATTTACACAAACTTGTTCCGATAGACGCAACATTATCACATCAAATGTTGCAACACTTTATGTTCTATTATACGGTTAATAAATTTATCCGAATGGAATTAGTCATTATGAAGTGCGATGCGCCGGTTAAATTTTCATGAAATGTGTCGATTTTTCTTGCCTTTGTAGTTTTTTGTTGTTTGTAAGTGAAAAAAAGCAGAGTATGCTTAAATGTTTGGCAACTGCTGTGAATGTTATGTGCTCTTCAAGATGTTTTTAATTTTTATAGTAAGATTAACAAATTAAATGGTGAATTGTGTGTTTGTTAAATAAAACAAAAAAAAAAAAATAAGTTGGTGGTCCTTTATTTATATATTTGGTTAAGGGGTTTATAAGCTCTTACTTTTTTTGTTTTATCGTTTATAAGTTCTTATTTAATATGTTTTGTTGGGGAGATGTGTTGTTAGATTAACAACGCACACATGCATCATTTGATATTTCATCAAAACATAAAAGATTTGTCGGGTCGGGTATAGTCAACGATAAATTTATATCAAAACATAAAGTGTATATTAAACGCAAATAAATTAGATTTAAAGAAAAAAGATTATTATTCATATTGAACAAAAACTAGTTTTTACAAAAAAAAAAAAAAAAACCGGTAAATTACAAATGAACAATGTTAAAAAACTCAAAATGATTAATTTCTTTTGAGCTGATGTAATTCTCTAGGTTTTATATATGCACACATGATTTTCTTTGTTGAA
This sequence comes from Rehmannia glutinosa, assembly GCA_016081115.2. NCBI lineage: Eukaryota > Viridiplantae > Streptophyta > Magnoliopsida > Lamiales > Orobanchaceae > Rehmannia > Rehmannia glutinosa. The sequence continues at coordinate 5,173,926 of CM071928.1, forward strand.
ATAATTTGAGCATTGAAATTATACAATAATCAATGGATGTCATACCATATCAAAGTATGGGGAACAAGAATTTAGGTGTGACAATGAAACATAATCTTGTTTTCTTTTTTTCCTAATGAAGAAAAAAAAGGACTTGGCATAAATTACTGTAGATTGTGGCAAACTGTGTGAAGTGATGAAAATAATAAGTCAAACTTGAGAGCCAACCAAAATATCTCAAAGTGATGAAATGTTGGGATTATAATGGCTTTGTTTGAATACATTCTTGAAATGTTTGTAAAGAAGACAAGGATAGAGGTGTAAAATAAAATTTGTTGGTTATGTTTGAGAATGTGTTTGGACTAGGTATATACTTTTATAAAATATTAACCTTGTTTGATTATATTTTCAAAGAGAAGATCTTATGTGAGATCGTCTCACGGATCTAAGTTCATGAGACGGATCCTAAACACATACACAAATAAATATGGGTTCTTTCCACATATATGGATTTGGATTGAAATTCTATTTAAATATAGGATCCGTCAAATGTTATATCCATGAGATCGTCTCACACAAATTTTTGTATTTTTCAAATAATGCTTTGATGTAACTACCCTTTAATCAATAATTGCAAGAATAAGGGATAATTACCAAAATAACAAAAAAAAAAAAAAAAAGGTTAAGGCTAATTACAAAAAATCCAAAAAATTTTGAAAATTGCCAAAAAAGACTCCTTGAGGTTTGATCTGCATGTCTTGCATTTTCTCCCTTCATAAAAAAAATCATTTCAAAAACCCCCTTGATATTTACAAGAATTATAGTTATCTCATTAAAATTTACAACATAATTAAACCTGAGGATTTTTTTTTTATGATTTTGAAACATCTCTGTTTTTTTTTTTCCTTTTGTAATTAGTCCAAACCCTAGAGGTGTTTTTGTAATTATCTTTAAGAATAATAGTGTAAATTTACACGAAAAACATTCACTTTTTTAACTCTACAACAATTCATGCTCCATCAAATGGAGGTTTAATTTTGCATGGAGGAAGTATAACTTAACTGAAAAGGAAAAAAAATTGAATATGCTTCCTCAAAAAAAAAAAAATTGAATATGTGGTCGGTAGATGAAATAATTAGGAACAAATAAATTGCAACTCTTTCGCTCTGGCAATATGAGAATTGCTCTGGCATTATAACCAACTTTTTTTTTATTTTTTTTGGTTAAAAAGTGGGAATCCAACTTTGGTTTATTGGAGAATGACATATTTACAATGATTGTTTGGCATCTCATTCATCAAAAAGTTATATATATATATATATATATATATATATAAGCAGAAATTGTATTAAGAAAAAAAAAAGACTTTTGAGAATTATTTTAGATAAGGGATAGAATGTAGTAATTATTAGATTTTAGATTTGGATATGATTTTGGATAGTAGAGCAGAATGGGTTGGAATTTGGAGATGGTGTATTTAAACTTAATGATAATACAAAATTCTATATGTAGATCTATGTATAAAAACATTTCCGATCCGTCCATATTTAATTATTTTGATTTGACACGGGAATTTAAATAAAACTTATAAAGTAAAAATTGTCTATATTTCAACCATCTAAGAAAGAAAACAAAAGTGATAAATTTAAAACATAAGTATCATATTAAAAGAGCTTTCACATTTTCTAGGATTGAGGGGTTGTTTCGGTGAAGCAATATACTTTGTGGGGTTTTAGTGAAATTCCAAATATAAGTTAGCCACACAAATGAATCTTTTGAAGGAAGTGAGACAATCTAACACGTATTTTATGGATGAACATGACACTATTAAGTCTATTATATGTTTGATAAAAAATGGGAAAAAAACAAAACATGGCAAATTGAAAAAGCATATGATTTGAAATTTTAAAATGACAAATTCGCAAGTTTCATTCCATCCTATGACCTATGGCCCATTTGCTATGTCCTATAACATTTTGGAAAGTGTACAGATAAAAAGTTATACAATACTATGTACTAGATGCCACATTTCAAATAATAAATTTTATTACTACAAGTATGATCAAACTAAATTTAATGTTAAGTTCTTTAAAAAAAAAAATAATAATAAGTCAAGTTCAACACGAATCACGATCCATTCAAAAAATGACATGGAGTTGGGTAAAAACGATCAACTTGCATCAAAATTCATCATTTACAATGTCTTGCTTAAATATGACCTTCCAAGTTGCAACCTTATCTCCAACTTGTAAGCAACAAATAGCTAACCTATATTATATATTAAATATGACTTTGCAAGTTGCAACCTCACCTCCAACTTGTAAGCTAGAAATAGCCGCCACTGCCCATGATTTTATAGTTGTGGGAGCGAACTAAAGGAAATATAATAATTGGGGCCGAATATGAAACACTACAAGAAAATTCTATTTTACCGATAAAAATTGTCAACAAAAATGATTTTGTTACTAAATTTTACAGTTACCTATATAATACCAACAAAGCAAAAAATATTATTTTACCTACATTTCACAATTTTCTTAATTCTAACCCACATATTTTTCTATAGATAAATTGGTTTTTTCTTTAATGAAATCTTTATAAATAATTTTAAAATGTAAAAAGATTCATACTGAAAATAAATATTTTTATCTGGGGAAGGAAGCAACCCCTGGCCCTCCACGGCTCCACCCCTATCTGCCATGATATTCGGTCCAGATTTTTCATTACATTCTTTATTTCATTTAGTATTTTTTTACATTATACGAAATATGTGTTGGAATATGTCACTTGGGAGTTATCCAACATTGAATAATTAGAAGAAGAAAGTATTACTTATAAGCAGTGTTGTAAAAATCGGCCTAGGCGCTAGGCACCCCTAGGCCGATCCGATTTTGTCCAAATCGGTTGAAAAATCGGTTTTTCTAAAACTCGGGCTAGGCGGCGCCAAATCGGAGCTAGACGCTCCCCGGCGGCCAAAAATTGGGCCTAGGCGGAGAAAATCGGTGAAAAATCGGGCAAAATTAAAAAAAATAAAAAAATAGAAGAAAAATATGTTATTTCTAGGCGGCCGCCTAAGCGCCCTAGGCGCTAGGCGCTGGGCTGCCGTCCGACTAGCGCCTAGCGATTTCTGCAACCATGCTTATAAGTTAAGTGAACTACTCATTCTATCACCAATTATTTTTACTATGGAACACCACTTGGGTGGGCTTGAGCTCTCCACCTCTATTAAGCATGCTTCATGATGTGGGATGTACCAAATCCCTCCAATTTTAACATGGTATGAAACAGGCCACATGTTCGGCCCAATGTGGGTCATTGATATGGTGTGGTGGAGGATGGAGAACCTTGTGATGATGGTTGATAAATTGACGAGACTTACGAGTGCGGAAACGTGTTGAAATATGTAATTTGTGAGTTACCCACGATAATATCACCTCATGCATGTTGCATTCATTTGGTGTGTTAGAAATGTCAAATGAAATAAAAAATAAAAATTGGAGAAGTGAGGAATTTTTTTACAAATCTTAATTAGTAGACATGTTCTTTCATCTTTTTGTAGTATTAATTTAACTTCCAACTAGCTAGTGGGAAATATTCAAGCAATCATAAGGATGCTAGGGCCCTCTTTAATATGGTCCCAATGTGGATCATGTATGGCAGATATATAGACAAATATTTCTTATTATCTATCTCCAAGCCAAAAGATTCTAAATGGACGAAGAATAACACACCATAATATTCATACAAGATTTGTGCATTTATTTTCGTATCAAATAATATAACTTTTTGCCAGGCGGATGAAAGTGAAATTGTCACTTTTTCTGCTGGCAATTTGAAGAGAATTAAGCAAAAGAATGAAATATTGTCACATATTGAGGAGCTGATAGTGATAATTCATGAAACGCATATTTTTTAGGTTCTAAAGAATTCCTAAAATCTTGTAGTCATGCCCAATTTATAATGAATGGTTGAGGTTGAGGTTGTCCACGCCCTTGCAAATTGGAAAAGGGATAATGTGGAATATTATGGCCTATTGGCTAGTGGTTTGCTTTGCATCTAATTTACAATGAATCATTTGGGATAATGTTTTTTTCTGGGGGAGGTCTAATTAGTGTGTGTGTGTGTGTGTGTGTGAATGAGAGTGAGAGAGAGAGAGAGAGAGAGAGAGAGAGAGAGAGAGAGAGAGAGAGAGAGAGAGAGAGAGAGAGAGAGAGAGAGAGAGAGAGAGAGAGAGAGAGATTGGCCACAAATTGTGAAGTTTAGAGGATCATGGATGGATTCATGGTTTGTTCCAATCATGAAAGGCTTATATATGTGTGTGTATATATTTCTCTTATTTTTATATTTTTGGGAAATTGAGCATGAAAAGGAAGGAATTCAACCCCTAACCTTATCTTACGCTCATTGTCGGACTTAAACTTCTAAGAGCTGAGGACCATAAAAAATTCTATGTAGCAAACTCTAGCCGTCTTCTTTCTGTTCTCTTGACTCTTGTAATCTCATTCAATTATCTTCTAACCATAGAAAGAAGAGAGATCTCTCTTCATTTACGGTAACTACCGAGACTCCCCTAGGGTCTATATCCTTAATAAGTTGAATTTCTTCTAGAGCTTACAAATGATCGAGCCAGGCTGAGCCCATCGAATAAACATAGAAAATTGGGTCGGTCAGGTCGACAAGAAAGCAATTGTGGGCAGCCCAGCCAAACCCTATTTAATGCTTAATTGTGTCGGGCCCGATACTTTTTGGGCCCCTAAAAAGTAAAAATGAAGTATAGTCTAGCCCAACCTTGTATGTGGTCGGACCAATTTTGTCGGCTCTAGTTTTTTCCTCTTAATAAATAGTGTTTTGTCCCACATGGTGGTATTTCATTCAGAGGATTTTATCGTTGTGACATTTCTCAATTTCATAATGTGAGCATTTTATATAGAAGTTTTAGATGTCCCATTACGAGAATTGTGCAGACGATACAGGTGATCCACTACCAGAAAATAGTGTCAGATGCGGGTTATGGATTTATGATTTTGTAGCTAGGTATTATAACTTTGATTTATCAGTTGCAATGTCTTTTGTTGAATGATATATATTGATTAATTCTAAAAAATATATAAAATTCTAAAACCTAAGGCGAGATTCGCAAATGGTGCCCTTAAAACTTAATAAAGGTAATTTTAATTTGCCCCCAAGCTATGCGTGTTTTTTTTTACTTCGCCCACTTAACTTTAAATTATTCTATTTTACCTCCTGAACTTTACAAATTATTGCACTTAGCCTATAATTTCCAGATATACCCCTCATTGTTAGTGGATTGTATGTAATATTACATCTCATATAATTATTTGGATCAATTCTCTCTCAAAATCTTATCGTCTTTAGTCAATATACAAATAGTATTAAATATTGGTAAATTTCATCAATAAACCTATATTATGATTCCATTTCAGATATCACATAATAAAATAACCATAAAGGTTAATGGGTAAATTTGGAAATCATAGGCTAAATGAAATAATTTATAAAATTCAGGGGGTAAAATAGAACAACTCAAAGTTAAGTGGACAACATTAAAAAACTCGCATAATTTGGGGCAAATTAAAATTACTTCAACTTAATATGCATATACATTTATCGACGATTATATAATAACTGGACTAGTTGAAAAACACAAAACTTTATGTGAGACGGTGAAAGTCCGTGAGATCGTGAGACGGTGATACTTTTAGTGGAAAAAGTGATACTAGTCTAAATACACTTAAATTAGTGTATTTACTTTGAATATCACTTTTTACACTAAAAATATCACTTGTTACACTAAAAGTATCACCGTCTCACGGTCTCACCGTCGCAGGATGAGATCTCCTGGTCCACTTTCCCTGTTCCACTATCTATTCCATACACTGGATGAATGACACATGTATAGTTGCGATATCATGCGACATCATCATGTACACATGCCATTCATCCGATGTAGTGGAATATGAGTGGAACATGAAAAGTGGAACAAAAAATCTTAAATCCCACGGTCTCACACCGTCTCACAAGAGACTTGTTGGTTGAAAAATACCACAAACGACCTAATTAATGATTATATTAGAGAAATCTCTTCGGGAGAATTTCATAATAAAGTCCAAATTTAAGAAAATACATTACTTCAAGACCCAAAATTTCAATCTTCTTAAATAAAGACCTGGTTTTTATTTTTCTCTCAAATTAGGTCCTTTCTCAAATTTTGGGTTCTCACTTCAAGACCCAAAATTTCAACCTTCTCAAATCAAGACCCAATTTTATTTTTCTCTTTTTTCTCAAATCGGGCCCTCCCCCAAAATTTTCGGTTCTCACTTCATGTTTTAAAATTTAATAAAAGAGAAATGCTAATGTAATCTATCACGCCACTCATAAAAAATATTTTTCTTTCTCTTTCATTTTTTGGCTCATCCCTTTTTTCCTAATCGATACTTGTTTTAGACTTTAAAATTCAATCATAATTTTCCTATCTTATTTTTTTAGTAACTGATTTTACTTCTTTTTCATTCATAATTTGGATATCTTATTTTTTTAGTAACCGATAAATATTATAACTAGTATTTTTTCATCTTGTTAGCTTCATATATTTAGATGTACAGATCTCAGTATTTGCACGTTAAATAAAATTGACAATAAGTATGACGTAGGAAAAAACGAATGAGCGAAAGAAGCGAAAAGAGAAAGAAAAATATTTTTTGTGACTGACGTGATAGATTACAGTAATATTTCTCTTTTTGTTAAATTCTAAAACCTAGAGTGAGAAATTTAGGGGAGGGCCCGATTTGACAAAAAAATTAGAATTGGGTCTTGATTTGAGAATGTTGAAATGTTGGATCTTGAAGTGAGAACCCAAAATTTGAGGGAGAGCTCAATTTGAGAAAAAAATAAAAATTGGGTCTTGATTTGAGAAAATTGAAATTTTAGGTTTTATAGTGATAGATTTTCTTAAATTTGGACCCTATTATGAAATTCTCCCAAATCTCTAATCCACCAATTTTATGAGTTCATATGAGCAAATGGAAGTATGTATATATTAGCTATTGATGAATGAAGATAGTATTTTTAAACTTTCCAAGAACATTTAGGATTTCCCATTGATTTTCTTTTGAATCCAGAAATTGAACAATTTTTTTAATTAGGACAGGATTTAAGAATCATGAGAAAGGGGGGAAAAAAGAAAAGAAAAGAGAGGTAAACTCGTAATTAAAGTAAATAGTAGTGTATAATTGTCCCCAATAGATAAGCAAAAGGACTCTGAAACCATATCATAATATTAAAAGTTAAATTTATTAAGATTTCTTTTTTCTCTAATTGGGGTACGTGAAACTTAGGCTGGAATATGATTCTATTTCTCATGGTCCAAATAAATTATGCAAAGGTTGAGATGATAGCACTCGTATTACATAATATATATGTGTATATGCATATAATGCATGGTGGAGACTAATTATCTGCCATTATTAGTTTATTTTGATTGCCAAACAGCATATAAACTATAATAAATGGAGTTGTAATAATTATGATACTGGATTAATTGGAGTTTGATTAGACATGAAAACAAAAAAGAAAAAGGGGAAAGAAACAAAGTGGCTGGATTATGGATATGTCCCACCAAAACCTAAATGAAATTTGGAATATTATGATTTGGAATAATGGAAAAAGAAATTGAATAATTTATTATAAATACAGAAGAGAACAATGATTTTATTTTATGTGTGTATGTGCGAATAGAAATATATATTGATAAGGATATTACCATATTGACCTCGTCACGCTTGAAATTACCAGATGCCCCTAAGATCTGCGGATTTTTATATGGGTCTTGACCCGACCTGAGGGCCCCGATCGAGTCACTCGCGAACTCTCCACCGTTGATGGAGCACCACGCGCGTGTACGATGATTCACATGTCATGGTGAACGGTAATATAAATACGACATGAAAATCAAGGTAAAAGGTAACTTGTCATTATTCTAAATAACCTCGCTTTTTAGCTTTTTAGTACTCAATTACCTGATTCTGAATTAAGCTTCGGATTCTCCAACTAGATTAACGTTTACTCTGTTTCAGGTTCCCTCAAACAAAGTACTCCACCTCGCTCCCTGAGACCCTAAATCATGTACATCTGATTTACCTTTTCAAAATACACACACACACACACATATATATATATATAAATCTCTTTCCAAAAAAAAAGTATGTAATAAGAAAATCAGAGACAGAAAACTAGCTAAAGAGAGGATAATTTTGTTATATAGATATAATTAAATTATTAAAACCAAAAGCCTTGTTATTCATCGTGAAAAAGAAAAATCTCCCAATTATTCTTGCATGCGTCAGGAATAAAGGACTTCCATAATTGTTTGGTTTAATTTGGGTTATTATTTTAATCGTTACTATTAAAAAAAAGGTGATAAGAATGCTATTTGAAATAATTGTATTTTATACACCATTACTTTGTTATTGATACCACAAAATACCTTTTCATTTTACATATAATCAGTTTTTTTCCGTTAATATACTGATAAACGAATAATCTATTGAAAAATAAAATTTTGGACACGGCAATTAAGAACAAGACCATTATATATCCCTCATCTTAATTCTTAAATTTATGTGATTGGAATAGCAGTAATTGAAATCATACATTTATATGCAATATAGGGATTGATTTATTTATTTTTAGATAGTGAACCAATTTTTTTTACCCTTTTTTCCATTCTACACTTTTTTTTAATAAGCCGGAGAGAAAGTGATAAATCTCAAAGAAACTGAAAGAGTCAGGATTTGAACCCGAAAAACACCATTTACAAGGGTAAATAATATCACTTGAGCTTCAAACTTGTGGTTTTTCCCATTCTACATTGAAAAGCGGTGGTCTTTTTTCCTTTTTCGTTTTTGTGTCAAGTTCATGATCTAATTGAATTGTAAAGAGTGATTGGTGAGTAGAAAAGATAGTTGGAAAAAAATATAGAAAAAAAAAGAAAAAAAATAGAAAAGATAGTTGGCTTTTTTGACGGAATATTGCGTTTTTTTTACCGTGTTACACAATTGAATCGAAAAAAAAAGACTTAAAAATATAGTCAAAATCGGCTTCACTATCACCGTTTTTCATAAAAGTCAGAAAAGTTGCAGGCCGTTTTTTTTTGAAATTTTGTTTCTTTGATTTTATAAAAGAAAAACGGTCTCTCCGTGACCGATTTCTGCAATTTTGTTTTTTAATATATAATACAAAATAAAAAAGGCTACTTGTTGGACGTCTTTTGCAATTAACAGTGAGTGATTTTTTTTGCTATTTTGAGTGTATTGCATGTTCAACTATTCTTATTTTGTGTAAAATTTTGAGAAAAACTAAAAAGATTATACTATTAAGTAGTGTAAACATAATATAATTATATAAGAATTAAAAAAATTGCTAAATAATCTTAAAATATATAATTTTGGCTAATCTCATCCCGATCACTTCCGCTCTGCGGATACCATACCCGTCCCACCTAATATTTTATTTTCTTAAAATATATAAATGAGGCAAGCATAGGTCTTCAAGTATCTATCCCAATCGTCATCCCTATATTGTTTAGATATAATTTAAAAAATATAATATAGTGAGAATTTTAAAAAAAAATAGTTATAATTTGTATTATTTATTTATTTTTCCTTGGATTTTCTATCCTGGTCCTTTATTTTCTACCACCCTCTAAAAGTATCCCTGCTCCGCCATTGGGCACGGTGAGTATTTGAAGACCTATGCCTGACCCAACAATATGTTTTAAAAATAAAAATATTAGGCAGGTATTCACATTAAAAGTTGAACTTTTTATTTTATTTTTTGTTCCAACCCTCAAAATTTAAGACCGACTATGTACGTAATAATAATATAATATAACTATATATACCATATTATAGTAATTTTAATATGGTATAAAATTACTCCAGGTTAATGTGCATGGTCTTTCATATATACCAGATTATTGTATAAAATGACACCAGGTTAATCAACATGGTCATAGTTTCACAAAAAAAAAATAAAACCATGTTTCCCAAAAAAAAAAGGTTAATCAGCATGCTGATGACACGTTTCATGAAAAAGTCGGCCAATAACTAGCAGTCTTTATTTTATTTTAAATATTAAAAAAAATCTGCAGCTTTTTAATTTTTTTTTGGCAGAAATCGGTCATTACATGACCGTTTTTCTTTTATAAAAAATAAAAAATAAAATCCCACAAAAAACGGTATGCAGCTTTCCGACTCTGAAGAAAAAACGGCGATTCCAAAGCCGTTTTTGATTATATTTTTAAACTATTATTTTTTTGGTTTATTTGTGTACATGATAAAAAAAAATACAATATTTCGTTAAAAAAGCCAAGATAGTTACGCTCAATCAATGTTACTGAAAATGTCTGAAATCAAGGTATATTTACCAATCACTTTCTATCAATAATAAGAAGTAACTCTTTTGAAGGAAATATTGAGAAAATGATAGTTGCCTACTCATGTGGCACATATAGTTACATAATTGATTTTCTTAGAATATGCCACAAGTTAATTATAAATTTGTATCTTCCCATCTTTTTCTATTCCTTATTATTGAATTTCCAAGTTTTACAAGAGGCTCATACACTTTTGAGTTTTGACCCGGTCCAAATTCATCTTGGACACTCTAAATATGTCTTCCCAAATTTATAGAATATTTAATTTGGATGCATCTTAGAGAAATGTTTTGGAATAATGATGAAAACGAATATACTGAAAATATGATGCATCAAGAAAGAAATACATCATATGTTTGGATCATGGGCGGAGTTAGGGGGAGGCCACCCTGGTTCTCGGCGCAACCCAAATTTATTTATCCTATTATTTTCTAAGGGAGAAAAACGAAAAAAGAAATATATGTGTTGACTAAGGGGAAAAATTAATTGGGCTATGGGTGATCGAGCTCCTAGCTACACCCCTGGTTTGGATGTGTTCATGAGAATGATTTGAAAATTATACTGTTTTAGCAAAACACAAACAAATATGATCGTCTCAACTAAGAGTCGCAGTGTCTTCTTAAAATTACTAAAGCATATTGAGTAAATGAAAGTCTTAATAACTTAATTTTGAACTAAATTATCCGAATTTAAACTCAAGAATGTAAACTGTAAAATTGAAGTATCATGTTTATTTTTGTACACATTTCGTTCTGAAATTAGAGTTTCTGTTGGACTAAGTGTTGATCCCCGTTTTGGTCAACCACGTGTTTTATAAATAAATAATATAGTCAAGAAATAAAAAGACTGCAGAATAAGTGTTTTTTATTAATTGAAACTAGAACTGTTAAATGGATCGGATTGGTGCTAGCCTAACGAGTCCAAAAGAAAATCGAAACAAATTGAAATTATATCGGACCGTCATTTTGGAGGCATAAGCCCGACCCAACCTATGAGTCATCATTCTTGATAGGTAAAAAGTGTAAATTTCGCCTGAGTAAGGTCAAAACTAACGAATAACGAAGAACCGATCGTATCTAACACGCGCTACGTATAGCGTGAGAACGACAGCGGAGAGTTGCTGCATAGGAGTCCACTGTTCGGTCGCCGCGTCATTATTTTAATACAGTAAATGCTGTACTTTGTCCGATACACTTATCACGGCTAATCATTCCTTATTTAAATAACAAAAACATTTCATAATCCCTCACGCGCTCTCTCTCCAACAACACCTCCACGCGCTCTCCCATTATTCATCCATGCACCCATTGGCTTCTTTCTCTTCTTCACCGCCTCTTTTTTTATCAACACAGATTCCCCCTCTCCCTCTCTCTCTCTCTCTCTATATATATATATATATATCTCTCCCACGAGAGAGAAACAAAATAAATACAGAGTTGTTAATAATAGTGGGTTTTAGTGCTCTCCAACGTCGAAAGTTGTCATTTTTAATTTTTTTTCTTTCTTCATTTTTAGACACAGTCACTCACACGTCATATTTAGGTGAACCCAACTGTCAAACTACTGAAAAAAACCAACCTTGAGCTAGCTTTTCCAGTTCTGAAAGAAGGTTGGTGGATTATCCGCTTTTCTTGTGCGTGCTTTTGTGTGTGTGTTAGTATGTGCTTTACTGAGATGGGTTTTTCTTGAAGCATCAATTAATTGGTTTAGAGTCTTCCTTTTGTGGTATGGTAGTGATTTCTCTGTAAATTTCGTGTTTTTTGTTGGAGGGTTTTGCTAATTTTGTGGATTTTAATTGAATTTGTGGGTTTTGTGTGTAGTTGGGGGTGGGGGTGGGGGTGATAGGGTCAAAAGCCAATCTTTCAAGGGGTCATAACTCATAAGCATTTGTCAACTGTTTGTGGTAAAACAAGTCTTTGTGATAAAGGTGCACTGATAATTTTTATCTTGTTACTTGTCTTTTCTTGATTTTGTTTTTTGTTTTTGTTTTTTTCTGTTTTTTCTGGGTAAGGTTTCTTGAATTTGTTTGTAACAAAGCTGGGACATGGAGAATTTTGGTGATTTACTACTAATATCACTGGTGAAACTGCATTTGTAAGAATGCTGTGAAGGCTTTTTGTGAACATAAGTTGTAATTTCTGAATATATGCCAATGGATTATGGTTTATTGTCTCATTTGAACATGACAATCATTTAAGCAGTCATAAACATAACACCAAAGTTTAAGTAAGAGCTTGTTTATCCTAGGCTCTGTTTTAAAAATTCCTGCCTCCCCCCAATTAGTCCCCGCCTAGCCCCGATTGGCTCCCCTTGTCCGCCTACCTTTTTCTTCCGATTAGGCCCCGCCTAACCCCGCCCAGGTTCCTGCCTAATCCCGCCAAGGCTCTAGCCTCCCGGCTAGCGCCTAGCGCTTTTAACAACATTGATCCTAGGTTGCCTTAATTACACAATACAACCATTCCAGTACTTTGTGAAAGTGTTGTGTTTGAGCTTGAATTTTAGCTACACAATGTTCGTATATTTCTCGAAATGAACTCATGCGATGTTCCAATTAAGAATTCACTCTATATGTTGGATTCTTATCTGCAAATAAAACTGTTGCAGTGTGATGTTCATTTGGTTGTTGCATATTGGTTGTCATTCCTAATTTCCTTGGATCTTGTGGTTGCTTAGATTGTGAACTACTATCGTCTTTTCTGCAGTTAGATTTACTTGTCACGATGTAAAGGTATCTGCCGATAAAGTGTGCTGCACGTGGAAAGGAACTACTCTCTGACCACTGAAGTTCTCAGTAGCTTTCCTTATCTAAGGTAGTCTTGTTTATGTTTTTACAGAAATTAATATGAGAAGTTCTTGTTACGTATTTCGACTTGAACAGTATCTCTCTCTCGCTTTCTTGTAGAGAGGGAGTATAAGAATCTTGATTCATATTCATCTAAATATATGTCTCTCATATTGTATGAGTGCATCGTAATTTTCGTATTCCCTTATCTTTTATTTTTGTAATTAACCGGAGATAAGGGATCTTGTTCTTTTAACAATTACTGAAAGTAAAGATTATGCCACAGTACTACTATTATGAACTATAATGAATGTTATGTATGTAGAACAGTTGTTCAACAATGTACCAGTCATAGTACAACTATAAATCTTCAAGAAATTTTGATAAGAAAGTAGATTTCTTTACTTGCATAGAAGCTATCCTTACTAAAGTATGTCTTGAAATGTAATGTGACATGCTTCTTAATAACGCTCGCTTGGCTTTGATGCAGAGTGTAGAAAATGGGTTCGTGGGCATACTTTGATCCTGAGTATGAAACATTAAGCATCAGAATGAATCCTCCACAGTTCAGTTTCAAAACCTCTGCCTTTTACTTTGATACATAATGTCCGTCTTCTTGATATATAAATATTTCAAAATTCTAAAAAATGAATCATTTGAATCCGACCATTCGATCATGTTAAATTCAGGTTCATCAGCATTTTAATTATCTGTTCACCTGTTTCAGGGTTTCTGTTGACAACTCTAGTTGCAAGGATTGTACCTTGGTCAAGGTAACCCTCGACAAGAGTTAATTTCCCTTGACCTATTCCCGGGCTTGTTAATTTTTCCAAATTTTGTCAAAATATACTCTGCTGTTGGTTAATAGGCGAAAGTGATTGTTTTTTTGACCAAATTAGCTGAAAACAATACTGTTATGAATTATTTTTTGATACCTGGATTTTTTTTTCATTCAGGTCGACAGCATGAACAAACCGGGAATACTGCTGGAGGTGGTCCAAATCCTTACAGACCTTGATCTTATAATTACCAAAGCCTACATCTCCTCTGACGGCGGGTGGTTTATGGATGGTACGCATGCTTTTTTGTCTTTAAATTTCCTACACAATATAGCTTTGGAAAAAAAGATTGACCGATCTTGCCTTGAGGCTCCAATTTTCTTCTGAAAAACCATTTAGCTAAATTTGTTGACTAGACTCTCGTTGCCTTATCTTGAACCGATGTCAATTAGACTGCTGAAAAAATGTAATATCAATAGTAAGCATGCTTCACTATGTTGGCAAACGTAGGTTAACTTTATGAAGCTATAGCTGCATGATAACATGTATGTTAGTACATTTGTCTTTCAGATCGTAGGTTTTCTACTATAGTCAAAGTTTTGCAAGAAAATTAGCAATTGGAGAGCTATTTAGTTCTTTCATGGGTAAAATATTTTCTTTACCGTCTCTGTCTTTTCTCGACAGTATTTCATGTCACCGATCAACAAGGGCAAAAGATTAGCGACAACAGGACTATTGAACAAATTGAAAAGGTATGTTGTACTTTTTTCCTATTCTTAGATTGTCTAATTCAACGAGAAATTATGTCTACCGGTCAAGTTCCTCGCTGTAATTTTTTTAAATTGGAGTCTAAATGAACTGCAGAATTTGGTGTGTTTTTTAACTTGATCTCACAATACATATAACTAAGGAATAATTACAACCCCAACCCCCGAGTTTGGGCTAATTATAAAAAAATTCAGAGATGTTTCAAAATTACAAAATTACCCCTTAGGTTTGATTCTATCTTAAATTTAAGGGGGTAATTGTAATATTTTTATAAATACCCGGGGGATTTTTTAAAATGTCTTTTCCTTATGAAGTGGAACACATAAGACGGAATCAAACCTCAAAATCTCTTGATTTTCTTGTAATTAGACTGAGCCTCAGGACTTTTTTGTTTTTGTTTTTTTCGTAATTATCCCTATAACTATAATACAGTTGGTTAATTTTCCTTTGAATTACATAAACAATAGGCTTTAGGGCCCAAAGGAAACACCTCAGGCATATTGAAGACTTGGCCCGGAAAGAGGGTCGGGGTGAATTCTATGGGCGAGTACACCGCTATCGAACTCATAGGCCGGGACCGCCCGGGTCTCTTGTCTGAAATCTCCGCTGTACTCGCTAGTCTCCACATCAACGTTGCTGCAGCCGAAGTTTGGACACACAATCGACGAATAGCATGTGTTCTTTACGTTAACGATGATATAACTAATCGTGCGGTGGACGATGCGTCACGGTTATCTGCCATGGAGGAGCAGCTTAAAAACATTCTTCGTGGGTGTGGTAATGATGATGATAATGTGGCTCATACGAGTTTCTCATTGGGGTCCACCCATGTTGATAGACGGCTCCACCAGCTTTTATTTGCTGACCGAGACTATGAAGGTGCAACTGAGCCGGATTGTCCTATTAAACCAAAGGTCACGATCGATCGATGCGAAGAAAAGGATTACTCGGTGGTTACTGTCAAGTGCAAAGATAGACCAAAGCTCATGTTTGACATTGTCTGCACGCTGACGGACATGCAGTATGTTGTTTTTCATGCCACTATCTCGTCTGAAGGGCCTTATGCCTCACAGGTACCTGCTCGGTTTTTATTTTTCATTTTGGGTTGATAATAAAATACCAACCTTGAGGTTTATCCTAATTACAAAAAAGACCCAGTAATATTTCAAAATTACAAGTACCCCATTGGTATTTGATTTTAGGGATAATTACAAAAACTACCCCTAAGTTTTGGGTAATTACAAAATTAAAAAAAAAAACAGAGAAGTTTGAAATGTAAGGGGGCGTTTGAAATGCTGTAATACAGAACCAAACCTCAAAGGGACATTTATAATTCTAAAAAATCTTTGGGTGTTTTTTGTTATTAGCTCAAACCTCGAGGGTAGTTTTTGTTATTATCCCTTGATTTTATTTTACAAATTACACCCCATTGAGGGGGTAAATTTGTAAAACAATGACAAACCTCAAGGAGGTATTTCTATGACTTCATTTTCTTTTTGTAATTTTAAAAGATAAGTGGAATATTTTGTAATTAAGCTAAAACTACATCCCTTTTATTTTTGTTATTTGTATTCAAAGTGTTGCTTTTATCAGTTTGGGAAGGGTTGGGTTCTCAAAGTAGCACTGAATGAGGCCGAGTCCCTTTTCTAATTCCTGTTTCTTGCACGGAATCGGGCTAACTTGTCTTGATTTCTTACATACTCTTTTAGCATAATTGTTCGTAGGTTCCAGTAATTGAGCGTGTTTGACTTATAGGAATATTATATACGTCACATGGATGGTTGCACTCTAGAGACGGAAGGAGAGACAGAGAAGGTCATCAAGTGTCTCGAAGCAGCAATTAGACGAAGAGTGAGTGAGGTAATGGAGATGCTCCACTATACTTCTTGAAATTCATAATTCTCATGCATTTTAAACTTTGGCTTAATTCCAAAAGTACCCTCAAAGTTCACTCTAATTACAAAAATGACCAGATTTGTTCTATTTTACAAACTGCATGCTCAAGATGGGTGCTTGTAATACCTTAAGGGGGCATTTGTAATTTTGAAAGAGTACTGGAGTTCTTTGTAATTAGGCTAAAACTCGGGTAATTCTTGTAATTTGCCCTTAAACTTTCCCAACACCATCTTTTCCCCAAGGGATAATTACAAAAACACCCCTGAGATTTAGGCTAATTACAAAAAAAACCAGAAATGTTTTAAAATTACAAAAAAACCCTTGAGGTTTGGTTCCATCTTACATTTTCTCCCTTCATAAACAACAAACATTTCAAAAAACTCATGATATTTATAGAAATATTACAGTTAACTCCTTAAATTGAAGGCATAATCAAACCTGAGGGGGCTTTTTGTAATTTTGAAACATCTCTGGGTTTTTCTGTAATTAGCCCAAACCTCAGGGGGTCTTTTGTAATTATCCTTTTTCGGAAAGACAATCCATCAACATATGCAACTTTTGAATCCTCATGATGTACAAGAATTTTTAGTCTACTTCTTGTCATTAGAAAACGAAAACACAACTAACCGATGTAAATTTCGGGTTCAAATGTCAACAGGGTCTAAGCTTGGAACTATGTGCAAAGGACCGAGTAGGATTGCTCTCAGAAGTAACGAGAGTTCTGCGAGAAAACGGGCTGTCAGTTACAAGGGCAGGCGTGACAACGGTTGGGGAGCAAGCCATGAACGTATTCTACGTGAGTGATGCTTCTGGAAAACCCGTAGATGCAAAGACGATTGAAGAATTACGCAAAGAAATTGGCGAGACGATGAGGCTTAACGTGAAAAAGGCCCCAACGGACGCTAAAGCGCTCGAAGCAAGCGGATGGGCAAAGACTAGCTTTTTCTTTGGAAGTTTACTGGAGAAGTTCCTCACTTAAGTTTGTGCAATAAGTTGAATGCAAACTTTGGTAATGATTTCTCCGTGCTTATGTTTTGTAACATTTATGCTTTTAACTGCTTTGTGCAAGCTTCTGTTATCTTGTGAATGGCTCAACCGTATTGAACTGTACAAATCAAGAAAATAAAAATTGGAATAAAATGCTGTACAATTAACTTTATTTGGAGTTTAATTTTAGGGATAATTACATGAAAAACCCTGAGGTTTGGGCTAATTACAAAAAAACCCAGAGATTTTTGAAAATTACAAAAAAAATCCTTAAGGTTTGATTCTGCTTAGATCTTTCTCTTCATAAGCAAAAAACATTTCAAAAAATCACCCTGATATTTGTAGAAATATTACAATCAACCCTTAAATTTAAGACAAAATCAAACCTGAAGGTTTTTTTGTAATTTTGAAATTTTCTGGATTTTTTATAATTAGCCCAAACTTTGGGGGTGTTTTTTGTAATTATTCCTTAATTCTATTTGGAGTTTGGACAGGGTGCAGGAATCTGGTTTATTTACTTATTCAAAACGAGACGGCCTGCCACGATGGTGGGCTTGAAAAACCCCAACCCAACCCACCTTGAATTGTGGGCTAGATGGGCCAACCCGCCAGAAATTAAAAGAAAAATCATAGGAATTTAAATTATCTTCGTATTCATATTTTATCTATAATCCATTTACTATTTTTGATACATTTAACTAAATAGTTTGACAATTAATGATATTAACGTAAGAAATTAGGAGTGCAATAATATTTTAAACAAAGTCTAAATGATCAAATAACACAAAGTTCTCTAAAATTCATTAATTATTATATCATCCATTAATATAGTATTCGTTTTCTTCACCGCATTTATCTTTATCTCCATGGATCCTTCACAGGAAAAAGTTGTTTTAATATTTGCACTAACATATATATAAAATACACTAATATAAAGGCAATTAATGTTAGAATCACAATAAACAAATATATCAACTATGTAAAAAATGTAATTTAATAATTTGTTAATAAAATCATAGCCATATAATTCATTTTTTAAATTTTAAAATAATTGATGGACCAACCCGACCAACCCATTTTGACCCACAATCCAAATGGACCAACCCATTTTGACCCATCTCCAAATGGATTACTAAAATTGCAATCTAACCCACTCTTTTTGCTGGGTCAGTCAACTTAACAGATAAAGCTCATTTTGACAATTTAAATTCTTAGAAACAACAAAATCAAAAAAAGGGGTGTAAATTCTTTGTTCCTTTGCATAATAATACAAAACCAACCCAATTTCCCAAACAATAATATATAACTTCTTCTATCCCGAACAAAATTGCAACCTTTGCTACAATATGTAACTATTTCACTTTTATTCCTGTGAAAAACTAAGAAAACATAACAGAAACGAATTGCAGGACTGCATTTTATTGATCAAAAATGGAATGAAGAAACTGTACATTTTTCCATACTCGTCTGCTTGCTATTTATACATGAGGTGGAAAGGAATCTAGCCTAGAAAGGAATAAAAATCAGACAAAAATAACGACTCAATGTAACAAGAAAATCTACAAAGACATTTTCTATACTATTAGGCATGCGATTCTTTTGTCTTTTTTCTCGCAATTGGTATGTCTTCTTCCTTAATTGTTTGTTTGGCCCCTTTGTTTTCGATTCTTGTTTTCTCGAGACCCCCTCAAGATGAGCATAGATGTTCGATATGCTCATCTTGGACAATAAAAATTCGAATCTATCCGCACTTTTCGATCCTTTAGTGAATAAATCCGCGAGTTGAAACTTTGATGGCATATGAACTATCTTAACTTTTCCCGCCAAAGATTTGTTGTCTCACAAAGTGACAATCTATCTCCACATGTTTTGTCCTTTCGTGGAAAAAACAGGATTTCTTGTGAGATAGATTCTTTGATTGATTGTCACAATGATAGGCGTAGTGGGTTCATGAATTTTTACTTGGAATTCTGCAAGTAAGTATGAAATCCAAGTCATTTCGCGACATGTTTGAGCTAGAGCTCTATACTCGGCTTCAAGAAAGATCTTGAGATAGTGGCTTGTTTCTCGTTCTCCACCGATCGGGAATCTCCTAAGAAAATACAATAGCTTGTTGATCTTCTTGTTTTTGACAAGAAGCCCAATCGTAATCACTATAGGCTTTGATAGTCAATTCTCAATGTGATGAATAAAATATTCCTTGTCCTATAGTTCCTTTAAGATATCTAAGGATTCTATAAATTTGAATCAAGATGAATAGATTCTGGCTTATCCATGAATTGGCTCAAGATATTCATCGCATAAGTGATATCGGCCTAGTGATGACAGATAGATTAATTTCCCAACTAATCTTCTATACCGTGACATCTTTGATAATATGATCGATGAATGACATAATTTGTGATTCTTCTATAGGTGTTCTAGAGGTCTTACATCCCAACATTCCCGTGTCATTAAGAATGTCTAGGTGTATTTCCTTTGATTTAGATGAATACCATTTTTTGATCCGCAACTTCAATGCCAAGAAAGAACTTAACTTCACCTAAATCTCTAACTTTAAATTGTGAATGAAGAAAATTCTTGTGAAATGGATAGTTTCAAGATTGTTACTTCCAATCGGGATATCATCAACATAAATAAGAAGAGCTACAAAACCGTTTGTCTTCTTTAGTGAATAGGAATAATCGATAATGATTGCTTAAAATTTGCATCAAGCAAGGTTTTAGTGAATTTGGAATTCCATTGTCTTGATGCCTGTTTTAAGCCATATAAAGATTTGTGAAGTTTACACACTAAGAGTTACGAGACTCCCCTAATAGGAAAACCAGGGGCGGGTCATATATATATCTTCATCCAGTTCACCATTAAGAAAAGCATTGTGAACATCAAGTGATGAAGATACCAACCATGAATTGAAGCTAATGCAAAAATAATCGAATAAAGGGTAATTTTGACAACAGGACTAAAGGTCTCTTGATAGTCAAAACCTTCTTGTTGAGTATAGCCTTTGGCAACCAGTCTAGCTTTGTGCTTGTCAATGGTGCCATCAGCCTTGAGTTTTGTTTTGAAAACATACTTGCAACCAATGGGCCTTTTATTCTGTGGCAATGGTACTATACTCCAAGTACCATTAGCCTCAAGTGCTTGAAGTTCCTCTTTGATGGCTGTTTGCCAATGAGGAAACTAAATGGCTTCATGATAACTTTGAGGTTCAGAAACACTTGACAATGAGACAGCATAAGCTTTGTAGGATGGTTATAAATAGTTGTAAGTAAGGTGATGATGAAGAGGATGTTGGGTTGAAGGGTTGACAAGATTACAATAGTAATCTTGTAAGTAAGAAGGAGGTCTTCTAGTCCGGACAGGTCTGCGAGAAAATGAAGAGTCTTGATTCTGAGAGTGAGACTGGTCAGCATTGTTATCCACATCAATAGGACAATTAGATGAGGGATCAGGGGAAGGAGGAGTAGGAGTATTTACTGATAATGGGGAATCATGAGCAGAATCAAGAGAGAGAGGAATAGAGTTCAAATGGTCTGGCATGGAAGGTGGAAGAGGAATATCATTGTCAATAGGTGAAGAGTGACTGAAAGGAAAAATATTTTCCTTGAAATAGACATCTCTTGAGACAAAAGAGACATTAGTGTCCAGATTGAAGACTTTATAACCCTTTGTCCCGTTTGGATATCCCAAAAAAATGCATTTTTGTGCTCTAGGGTCAAATTTGGTTCTCTGTGGTTTGTTAGTAGAGACATAACAGAGACAACCAAAAATCCTCAAATGACTATAAGAGGGTGAAGTGTTAAACAGGGATTCAAAAGGTGTCTTACCCTTTAAAAGAGGTGTAGGAGTCCTATTATTTAGATATGTGGCTGTGAGAATAGCATCACCCCAAAATTTGGTTGGTAGTGAAGCTTGAAAAAGCAATGCTCTAGCCACATTAAGCAAATGTTGATGTTTCCTTTCAACTACACCATTTTGTTGAGGTGTATAAGGACAAGACTTTTGATGAATAATGCCTTAAGAGGCATAAAATGAAGGCATGTGAAATTCCAAACCATTATCACTTCGAATAATTTTTATTTTTATGTTGAACTGATTAAGAATGAGTTGGAAGAAATGTTGCAAAATGGACTGAGTTTCAGATTTATGTTTCATGAGGTATGTCCAAGTGACTCTACTGAAATCATCCACTATGGTAAGAAAGTAATGATGCCCTTTAATTGATGGTTTTGCATAGGGTCCCCAAACATCACAATGAATAAGAGAGAAAGGAGAGTTAGTTTCTTGTAAGTGAACAGGAAAAGATTTCCTTCTTTGCTTTGCTAAATGACAAATGCTACAATCATCTATTACATGAGAACTGAAATTAAAATCTAAGCCTTCTATGAGCTTCAGTCTTTGAGTAGATAGATGACCCAGCCTTCTATGCCATAAGCTAGCTTCTGGAGATTTAGATTGAACTAGGTGGACAGAAGAGTGTGAACATGGCTGGCCAATGGCCTTCTTGTGGAGTAAGTATAAACCTTGAACAGCCTTAGCATGACCAATCATCATCCCTGAGAGAGATCCTGGATAAGACATTGATGACTGGAAAAAATGAGAACTATGGATGAATTGAGAGTCAGTTTATTAATAGATAAAAGATTAAAATGAAACTGAGGTACACATAAGACATCAGTGAGAGTTATATGATCTGATAGCTTGATAGTGCCTTTTGAGGTCACTTTAATCTTAACTCCATTTGGTAATTGAACAAAAGTATTAACATTCATTGGGGGTGAGGAAAACAAAGAAGGACAACAAATTATATGGTCAGATGCTCCTGTATCAATGATCCAAACAGATTTTGGTGCAGATTGTGAGTTTGAGGAGATATTACCTGCCATGTTGGAGAAATGTGAAGGGTTGGAGGGATTGTCTGGTGTTGGTGATGGTTGTGAGACCTCCATGGGATCTCTATTGAGAAGGGTCATGAGTTTTTGCACCTGTTCTTGTGTGAATGAGAAGAGTTTGGTGTTTTTACGAGTTGTTTGTTGAGATTTACGAGCAGGCACACAATTTCTTTGAATGAGTTGGGCCATTCCCTTTCCCAAAGAACATTCTTGCCCTTAGTAAACTTGAAGTTTGGAGAAAACCAATAATCCTAAAGCATTTATCTATGTTGTGACCAGGCTTCCCACAAAGTGTTGACAGATGATATCGGTTTTGAATTTCTTTTTGGATTGGTAAGAGCCCACCTGCCAGGCGGTATCATTTGTGGGCATGAATGAGAGTCCGCCTCCCTCTCTCTTTCTTCTTGAAGCAACATTGCATACACAAAGTTCTAAGGAAGGAATGGGGTTCATCGGCAAGATTTGCCCCCTTGTGCTATCATAGGATTCATTAAGCCCCATTAAAAACTTGAAAGTATAATCGAGAGATTTGAAAATCACTCACAGCTCTTGTAGCTTGACAAGTACATTGTCCACAACTACGATGAGGAAGGTCTGTAATTTACGAGCTCTTCCCAAATAGTGTTAAGAGAGGTGAAATAATCCGAGATGGATGAAGTGCCTGTGAAGTCGCACCGAGTTGATGTTGCGGTGATAAATTACGATACTATCGTGTTGAGAGTACGATTTTGAGTGTATCCCATACCCCTTTGGGTCAATTCATGTAGATGATGGTTGATGCAATTTCCTTTGTGACAGAGAGTTGATGAGCCATGTGAGAATGAGATTATTACATCTCGGCCATGGAATGTAAAGAGGGTCACTAAAGTCCTGGGGCGAATGGTGCCATCAAGAAATCCTTGCTTGTTTTTCACGAGAGATGCTTAGGAAAAGGCCCGCTCCATGCAATGTAGTTAGTGCCATCCAAATGAGGCCTAATTTCAATTGTATGAGAGTTATCTCAAGGAGGTAAGAATAATGGCTTATTTGGATCCTCGGTGGGAAATGGAGGAGGGAATCGATTTGCGAATTTTTGAGTAGCGGTGGTGATTTTTCCATCCACTTCTTGAATGGTCTCATTATCGGACATGATGAAGAATGTGGTGATTATGAGATATGAATGATTTGGTGATTAAATGATGAGGATGATGAATAGCGGTGAAAGATCTTTTTGCGAAAATCAAAAACAACAAAAATGAGAAAATAGCCTTAGCTCTTGATACCATGTGAAAAACTAAGAAAACATAACAAAAAAGAATTGCAGGGATCGCATTTTATTGATCAAAAATGGAATGAAGAAATCGTACATTTTTCCATACTGTCTATATTTATACATGAGGTGGAGAGGAATCTAGCCTAGAAAAGAATAAAAATCTGTACAAAAATAACATACTCAATGTAACAGTAAATCCTACAGTACATTTTCTATACTATTAGGTACAATTCTTTTGTCTTTTTCTGCAATTGGTATGTCTTCTTTCCTTAATTGTTGTTTGGCCCCTTTGTTTTCGATTCTTGTTTTCTGAGAATTCCTCCAAAAAAAAAAAACTATTTCACTTTTTGAGTATCTCATTATATTCATTGTTATGCTAAATATTGCTAAATTTTAAAATCTTAAACTGAAAACTTAATTTGGTTTTGTAGATGTAATCTGTGATTTCTTTTTTGGTTTTCCATTCTAACAAGAAAAGACTCCAACCTTAATTTCTAAGTATATAATCAAAGAAATAAAAATAGAATACTTGCCAATTGGGCTGAACACTAATTAATTTTTTTGACAGAAAAAAGTTCCAAAGTAACATATAATAATCATCTTTATTGGCACAGTATTTTACATTGCAAGGAAAGTCTATTTTCCCATTTCAGGACTCTATCATGATCATCTTTCTTTCTCCATCTTAAGTTAATTGAGTCCATCATATTTGTTTTATTAATTGGCACAATAGTTCAACTCCACCTTTTAGATTTTTGAACCGGCATAAACTGGGAAGGAGTAAAAGGCCACGAGAAGGATGAAAGCTCAAAGCCATATTATAAATATTATTCTTCTATTGTGATGCGTATAAAATGAATACAAATCAAGTACTTGTTGGAAAAACAGGATCCCACATTCATCGCATAGAGACATACAGAAATAACCGAGAAATAAAATAAAAAATAACAACAATCTAAAACACAAGAATATAACAAATAAGAAGCAGCAGAAGAAAAACAACATACAAAATGAAGAGGAAGAAAGTGTATGCTAAAATCAAACTTTATTAATCAAGAAAAGATAATAATCTAAGAAAGCCAACCAGGCCTATAAATACATAAAAAATCCTAAAAACTCTCAACAAACACCAACGTGTGCTTTATGAAGCATATCCTAAACAAAAGCTAACAACTCCTAAATAATCTGAAAAATAATCAACTTCCTAAGAAAATGGAAAGACCGGAACAATCTTGGACTTATCTTAACAAACTTAGACTTATTCAACAGACTATTTTTGATTGTAAGTTGCACTAATTTGCAACACTCACCCTTAGTGCAAACTTGCTGTCAACAACACCAAGATCACTTCGAAATACTTCAAATTTTGCCTTGTATAGTGCTTTGGTAAATATATCCGCAACTTGACTTTCACTTCGTATTTTCAGTAACTGAATGTCTTTTGTCAAAACCTTCTCTCGAACAAAATGGTAATGTGTTTCAATGTGTTCTGTGCGGGCGTGAAATACTGGATTTTCGGCAAGTTTAATTGCGCTTTCATTATCACAATGAATAGGAACTGGATAATCTATAACAGAAAAAATTTCCTGGATAAGCCTCTTAAGCCAAATGCACTCTTTAGTAGCCATTGTGGCAGCTACATATTCAGCTTCACAACTTGAAAGAGCAACAGTAACTTGCTTTTTGTTGCACCAAGTAATAGCCGATGAACCTGACTAAAGTAATACTCTATTGTAGAGCGTCTGTCATTCAAGTCACCCGCCCAATCTGCATCTACAAAACCATTCAAAAAGAATGAAGTTTGGTACTTATATAGTAGACCAAAATTCAGAGTGCCTTTAACATAGCGAAGAATTCTCTTTCTGCAATTAGATGACTGTCACGTGGCTTGTTCATGAACTGAGATATGACACCTACAGAATACGAAATATCCGGCCTTGTGATAGTTAAATAGAATAAACTGCCAACAAGTTGTCGAAAAGGTGTACTCATTGCTTTTGACTCCCCCATATGAAAACGATCAAGTAAACTTTCAGCATATATTTTTTGTGAGACAAAAAATTTATCTGACCACTTAACCTCTAAGCCAAGAAAACAACTAGCTTCTCCCAAACTCTTCATCTCAAATCGAAGATACAAAGCATCACAAAGATGAGAAATATCAACGTTATCATCACCCGTGATAATCATATCATCAACATAAAGAAGTAATATTGTACACATTGAAGAGAATCTGCATTTGAAGATTTGAAACCACAAAGTTTAAGATATTGAGCAATTTTACCATACCAAGCACGTGGAACTTGCTTGAGGCCGTACAAAGCCTTTTTGAGTCGGCATACGTAGTCGGGAAACTCCTTGGATTTAAATCCTTGTGGGTGCTCCATAAAGATATCTCGATCTAACTCCCCATAAAGGAATGTATTTTTCACATCTAATTGCCACAATTCAACCTTTATAAGCCGCCAAAGAAATAATGGTTCGAATCGTCGTCATTTTGGCAACAGGGCTGAAAGTCTCTTCATAGTCTAAACCGTATTGTTGAGAAAAACCACGAGCAACAAGGCGTGCTTTGTACATATCGATGGTACCATCAGCCTTTTTCTTCAATTTATAAACCCATTTACATGTGACTATTTCAACATTCTTTGGCTTTTGAACAAGTTCCCATGTGCAATTCTTGTTTAGAGCTAATATTTCCTCTCGCATAGCTTCTTCCCATTCAAGATTATCTTTGGCTTCATTGTAAGACTTGGGTTCATTTTCAGAAGAATCTTCTATCAGAAAACAAGACACAATAGAGCAATGATTTACTTGAACTTCATAATTAATTAAGTAGTCTGGTTGTTTTCTATGTCTGGAAGACCTCCGAATTTCAGCTTCTGTAGTGCTATCTTGCTGAATATTTTCTTCAGGAGTAGAAATGCTCCCCCTTTCTTTGGATGCATCATCACCGAAAAATGGCAAAAGACCAGTCGTGCTTTTTTTTCTGTACTTCCATCAATTTGATGTGAAATCTCATCAAACACCACATCACGGGAAACAACAACTCTTTTTGTTTCTAAGTCCATACATCTCCATCCTTTCCTGTGAGTATCATAACCAACATAACAAATTGAACCAAAAACTCAAAAATAACTCACATCGGGTTTTTGATTGTATAATAACTCGAATGGAGATGATTGTGTTCCTGGCCAAGGAGGTAGGCGATTTATGACATAACATGCTGATTGAATAGCTGCTGCCCAGAGCTCTTGCAGAAGGTTCTTCGCATGCAACCACAACAAGCACATAGATGTGAGATGTGCCAACTTACGCTCAGCAAGTCCATTTTGTTGTGGAGTTTCTAGACAAGTCATTTGACGTCGAATGCCATGTTTTCTGCAATAACTTTGAAATTGGTCAGACATGAATTCTCCGCCATTATCAATACGTAGACACTTGATTTGCACCCCAAGTTCCTTCTCCACATTATCCTTAAACTGGATAAATTTATAAAAAGTCCCACTTTTTTGTTCCAAAAAAAACCCCACGTGAATAGAGAAAGTCTTCCACAAGAACCATTACATAACGAAAACCAAAATAACTAGGTGTTCGTATTAGTCCCATTAAATCTGAATGTACTAATTTGTAGTGCAACAGAAGCTCTATTCTTTGAACTCGAGAAAGGAAGACGGTGTGATTTTCCATATTGACAACCTGGACAAACCACATCATTGTGAATTTCCTTAAAGAAACGAATTCCATCAAGAAACTTCTTTGTAGAGATTTTATGCAACAACTGATAACCTATATGGCCCAAACGAGCATGCCAAAGGGTTGCACTTGTATTCTCGCCTGTCTTTTCAACATAAGCATCACTTGCAGATAATACATAAAGTGAGTCCTTTCTTTTTCCAATAAATAAAACATTGGCTTCTAAGTGTTTTATGCTGGAAATAATTTTTACATCATTTGGACCAAACAAAACATACCTTCCAGAATCAGCAATTTGAGAAACTGAATCTAGATTTTTCTTTAAGCCTGGAACATGATAGACATCTTTGAGGGAAACTGCATCGATTTTTGACATATCCTTCTTAACAATGAATTGCCCTTCTTTCACTACAGGATGTAATGAATTATCCGCTGTCATAATGACTCTTTTTCCATAATGTGGACGAACATTAGAAGGCAAAGAATCATTTCCAGTTGCATGATGAGAGCAACCAGAACCAACAATCCACTCCTTGTTATAGTCTATAGAAGGTGTAGTAATAACAAGTTGATCAATAGCTTCAACGGATAAACATTGCTCCCACTTGGTTGTTCAGACTCAGTAGTTTCATGCACCACATTTGCTCCAACTTCTGTGAGATTTACCCGACAATTTTGTTTAATATGACCAGATTTCCCGCATCTGTCACATATAACTTTTACACGACAATCGCGCTTTATGTGTCCAAGCTTTCCACACCTATAACATCCTTTTGAATTATTTCTGGGAAGCCCTTTCTGATTTGGAATGTTTGATGTCACCAGGATAATGTTTGGAGGAAACATTTCTCTTGGATTTGACTTTACTGTAGAGAGCATCATCTACTTGCGGGGAATTTTGCTTGTTATTGCTCGCCATTTGTTTCACTAGTGCTTCTTAATTTGAGAGCAAATTCTCCAACTCAACAATACAAGGATGATTTGCCCACCCTTGCATTGAAGAGATAAATGGCATAAACTCTTCTCGCAATCCACGAATAAGATAACGACGCAATCGAGCGCCACTCACATGTCCCTTCGTGTTTAATTCTGAAATTTCAGAACATAAAGTTTTAAGTTTTAGAAAATATTCTGAAATTGAAAATTTACCTTGAGTCATCCCAGCAAGTTCATTCTCCAAATACTGGAGCCTCATTGTGTTCTTTTGAGTGAACAATCTTTCAAGCGTCTCCCACACTTCCTTGGATGAGTTGACATCACGAACATGCTCGATGTACTCTTTACTGATTGATGTTCGCAAAGCAAATAAAGCTTTGCCACACTTAATCTTCCACTTCCTCCGCAATTCAATATTTTGTGGTGTATCTTCTGGAATTTTATCATCACCAGAAATAAGATCTCACAAATCCTGCCCTTGTAGATAAGCTTCCATACACAATTCGAGTAACTATAATTGTTACCAACAAGTTTGTCTACATACGCTCTGCTTCCACCATTCATCTTCACAAAGTAATAATATCAAACAATTGGTAGACACAACCAAGCTCTTGATACCATGCAACAAATAAGAAGCAACAGAACAAAAACAACAGACAAAATGAAGAGGAAGAAAGTGTATGCTAAAATCAGAAACTTTATTACTCAAGAAAAGATAATAATCTGATAAAGCCAACAAGGCCTATAAATACAGAAAAAATCCTAAAAACTCTCAACAAACACCAACATGTGTTTTATGAAGCATATCCTAAACAAAAGCCAATAACTCCTAAATAATCTGAAAAATAATCAAATTCCTAAGAAAATGGAAAAACTCAAACAAACTTGGACTTATCTTAACAAACTTAGACTTATTCAATAGATTATTTTTTACTGTAAGTTGCACTAATTTGCAACAAAGAATTTATGTGGAAACTCCAAAACCGGAGAAAAACCACGACCCACTGCAAAAGAAATTCCACTATGTGAAATATTTTTCCAATCACACATATATTTCTCTTCCGAGTTCCGACCCAGGCCAGTACTCCCATACTCTTACAAATATTTAACTAACACATCTCTCTCAACTCTCCATACTATAGAATAAGAAAGGAATTTGACTGGAGTCAAACCACAAAGGTTAAAATATATTTGACTGGTGCAATTATAACTACACTTCCTTAAATAACCTTAAGGCTCCCATCCATTTTGTTCCACAAGGAATGTGAGACAAAACACACTTCTTTTATTTGACATAAAATCAATAGTACTAACTTTTTGTGTGAGGATGATGTACTCCTACCGGATCTCCATAAAAACTACATGGATACGCATCTATAGTATCTAGTTTGAAAAAAATGAAGCAAAATCACATCCATATGAATTCTTATTAATTCACATAATGAAAGTGAAAAGATTTGTTCCATTGATGTTATTTTCAGCATGTTTTAGGTGGATCTACGCGAGTTACCATATTTTAGATTTGAGTATTTATGAAAATTTTAGTTTTTTATTCTTGAAACAATAATTTTAATTGTACTTAGTACATCTAAATTTTCAATAATATAATATCAATAATTTTATATGTATTTATATATACCCGTATCCTTAAATTTTCAAAATATTTACAGGTCTCGTACTCATATCAGTTCTTCATAGCTTCTTCCCACTACAAAAGCAGGATATTCTTCGGAAATGTTTGCCAGGTCTGATTTATAGCGCATCATATTTTTTAATAATAATAATAATAATTATTATTATTATAAACGAATTTTCACAATATGAAATACTTGTGAAGATTTTTTTTTCCTCGCTAGCTGATCCATTAATCCAAACCCTAAAATGGGTATGTTTTGGTAAAGTTAATTTGGGCTAGAAAAATATCAAGATAATTGCAGTATTACTATATTATTGAACACAATCTGGATGTTCAATTTTTCTCTCTTCGCAACCATAATTATCAGTTGATGTGAGAGACTAAAAGCCAAGAACATTGCGTGCATAAAAATCAGAAAAATAAAGAAAATTTGGTGAGTACCTCCCAAAATAAATAAATATATAAAAAAAACTCAAATGGGTATATTTTTAGTTATCAATCGATTTTGGGACATCATTATCATTATTAATTATTTTCCCAATATACCAATCTCACCTGATAAGTATTCATATATCCCTGTCAGCTAAGAAGGGCCCGACGGATGGGTAATAAAATATGCGCAAAGATTATCATAAGTTATCATATTTAATTTTTTGTCCCATCCTTGATTTATTGTCCACTCTCTCTAATAGATGCTTAAATTTGCAGACCACTCTAAGTTAAGATTTCTGATAAAATCCAACTTTTTTCTCTGGAACTAATAGTTCTTAAAATGGAAACTTGTAGACTACTATTCAACAAACGTCAGAGGGGCCCTGACCCCTGGGTTTGTCACATAGAGGCCACTCTGACGCAATTAATTTGTTGAGTCAGTACTAACTGGAGAAAAATTGTAGAGCTAAGGATAACAACTGAGAGTAATTACTCCAGAATACTTACATATGATGATTGATCTTATTTATACATGAGTTGATGGGCTGCATGAGCCTTATAGAATGAAGTGGGTGCGTAGACCGATATGAGTCGTGTGGGCCGGATATAATGAATTAAGCCTCACAGACCGCTCAATAATAGTTCGAGCTTCATGAGCTGTCAATGACACTATTTTGACACAATTATTAATATTCGTGACTGAATAATTAAATAAAAGAAGTATAATTACAATTTTACACAAAACACTCGCCAAGAATAAATTTAAGTGGTTTCGTTCATATTCAACGACCATTAAGGGGCTACTATGGAATTTCTGGCATGATCATGAATGCAAACAAATTACGTACAGGAATCTTTGTCATATTTTACTGAGCATGTATGTAAATTAATGAATATTATCATTTATCAACACGTGTCGGATGATAATTCCATTATGTATACAGATCAATCATGCTAAACAATGTTCTAAAAACGCGTGCATCTGGACCAGAACCAAACATGGATTCAAAGGCATTTTGTACTAAGTATAGGATTCCTGTATTGGTTCAAAAAAAGTGCGTTCCCTTGGTGGGATAAGATAAAGGACATATTTTATGTTAGAAAACGCCTAGTATAGCTAGCTAGGAAAAAAAAAAAAAGCAAACATGATATATACAAATATATGATGTATCGAAGATTTCAAAATATAATTCTCAAAAAGAATTCTGAAAATATAAAATATAATGCAATAACAGATTCAGATGTAGCCCAATAAGTGATAAAATATATAGCATATTATTGGTTAAGCTGTCTTTTTTTTTTGTTCTTTTCTTTTTCCAGCAATTAATTATGGCATATTTCTAGATATAAAATTGGCTGTGTTTGGAGGATGAATGTGACAATTGAACAAACAATTGAAATTATATACTTAATATGTAATTCTTAAAACAATGTGATTAAGTTATCAAAGTGATTGACAATTTCTACAAATGTATGTAATGCATTGCCCTAAACGAACTGTCTCTAAAGCCTCATTTATGAACCATCCAGCCCTTTCCTTGAACTACATGTTATTCTTTACCAAATTTAAAGTATGAGACACATCAAACAACGTCAATTTGCAGCAGAAAGTCGCGTGTCGAATACACAACTTACGTGTTGAAATATTCAATTATGTACGAGATTTTTTTTAAGGCAATTATGTGCGAGATTTATAGCTTAATTGATAGTACTTTTCAGATAAACTTTTGAATCCAAAAGTACATTTTTCATAATAATTGTTCTTTGATTATTATTTTAGAATGAACTCTCGCAACAAGAAAAAATCAGTTTATCCACAGAAAAATCTGTAAATAAGTATTAAGAAAACTGTAGGTAAAATCGTTGTAGAGAAAATCGTTGTAGGTAAATATTTTACATACATAATCTAAAACTGTTGGTTTTACCTACAGTATTTTTGTCGGTAAATCTAAAATCCATCGGTGATCTGCCGGTATAATTTGGGAAAAAATAATATTTTTTATTCTGCAGATAAGTGTAAAATTTGGTGACAAAATCGTTTCTGTCGGTAAATTCTATTGATAAACTGGAGTTTTCTTGTAGTGTTTGGATAAGCCACTCTTTCAAAAAGTCTATTCTAAAGAATTCGACATTTGCGACATTTGTAAAAGTCATTTTTTTTAATAAATGCGAAATATTATTAAAAAAGAAAAATATAGTGCACTGTTTACAAGTCAAGCAACTAGCTTTAAAATATGTGTCTCGTTAAAACCTATCAAAGTAAAATCCAGTGGAAAAAACCCTTTGATAGGAAAAAGAGTACCCCATAAAAGAAACAACAAAGATAACTTAAAATCGCAATCTAAATGATGGACATCTATTTCTAGAGGATTTTCGAATGACATTGACATGTGTTTTTCTTGCACGTGCTTGAGTATCATCTTGATGGTCTGATGTATCTTGTGGAATGTCGGTCCAGGATCCTCGAGCCACAATTGCCAGAGACTTCATAGCTTCTGATGACTCACATGAGTGAAAGACAATCGGAGTAGTTGATGAGTCGCCTAATTTGGTCTTTAAAGCTTCCAATTTGTCTTCATCAACTTGATCGTCTTCATCCGCCACATCTGACCAACGTTCCGGGCAGCAGCGACCATAACATTGAATCCCTCTGAAGGATCATTGGAGCTAAAGACATAATCATGAAGAGAAAGACTATTAGAAATCCTTTTCATTGCCTATTGCAAATTAGCATATTGTTCATGTTCATCCGAAATATACACTTAATCTTCTCACACGATTTGTTAGTCGCCATAAGTAAAAAAATAAATCAATTATTGGTCTTCAATCCTTATGATAAAGTATTAGTATGGAAAAAACTAGCAAAAATTACCATTTTCTCCTTGAGTTTAGCATGTGGAATCCAAAATAAAATATTAAAAACCTAGATCAAAGTCATAACTTATTTTTCATTTGCAAGCAAGAATATTGAGGTTGTTGGTAGAACATTTTAGAAGCAAATTCAATTTGTTCTTTAACTTTACAAGTAGACAATTAGTACACGCATAATACTCCCATAACTCTTATTTGAAGGTTCCAATTCTACATAAAATTATTTATTTGGACTTTTTTATTCTCTAAATTACAGTATTATTAAACAACTTGTAATTGAAGCATGTTCATCGGAAAATAATAAAGTACAATAATAAAAATATATTTCAATACTAGATTGTAAGTATCAAGATTGAAAGAAAAAGTAATATAAGTAGTCAAAAAAAGAGTAAAAATGTGTTTTGTTGTTAATACAAATCAAACAATAACTTTGAAATGAAAAGATTGATATTAGTTGCTTTGGGGGGGAAAACAAGTAGAAAGGCCAAGGGAAATTCAAGTTCAAATCTAAATTCAAGTCCTCATGGCATGTTATAATCAAAATACGTATTCTTGAAATTAAATGAAATCAAAGTTCAAATCCTAAAAATCCAGATCTTAAATCGGCATTTAACATTTAAGATCTATTACATTCACTATGAGAAAATTTCAGTTAACGGACAGAATATACCGATAAAAATGATTTAGTCACTAAATTTAACAATTACCTATAGAATACCTACGAAGTAAAAAATATTATTTTCTCCCAAATTATACCGATTGATCACCGACAATTTTTAAATTTACCGTTATATAATTTAACTATAATAATTTTGCTTACAATAATTTTACATACACTTTACCATTATCTTAATACTTAACTACCTACAAACTTTTCTGTAGGTAATTAAACTGATTTTTTTTTTTCGGTGATTATAGACATCATTGTAATTTTATATTAATTTTATCGTTGAAATAATATATATTAACAATCAAGTGATGTATACAGTATTCAATTAAATTTCATCGAGAGAAAGGAAGAAATAGACAACTTTAACATAGTGGGATTCTTTAATGACAAAGAAAAAAGTCCAAAAGATATG
Source organism: Rehmannia glutinosa (assembly GCA_016081115.2). NCBI lineage: Eukaryota > Viridiplantae > Streptophyta > Magnoliopsida > Lamiales > Orobanchaceae > Rehmannia > Rehmannia glutinosa. The sequence continues at coordinate 5,208,370 of CM071928.1, forward strand.
TGATCTATGAATTCCACTACTTTATGTCACACACGGCTACGTTTTTGCGCAAAAAAATTCGGAACTTTCTGGAGAACCATTTTGGTCCATTCATTTTGGTCCTTTTTTCGGATGGTACAATTCTTGAAGTTGCAATTATTATTATTATTATTATTATTTATTTCAAAAATTATTATTATTTTTTGAATACCACTATCAATGATTCATCTTTTACTTTTAAATTTTAGAGTTTTCCTAGCTCAACCCCTAAGTCCCTAATCATAATGCAAATTCCCATCACATCAATGTCACAACTTATATGTAATTAAAGATTAGAAAATTTGATGTTATGGAGCCCACTTGATATAATATCTCCTTAAGTAGTAAGTAGTTCGATCATTATATATTTAAAGGCTATGGTTAGGGAATAATATTCTTTGTTATGGGCCAAGTAAGGTAAGTTTCTTTTTTTTTTTTTTTTTTTAACTCAACATCAAGACTTATGCATGACTATTTCTGATTCCTCATTACTGCCATCAAGATAAACCGCGAGATGTGCACACAAAGATCAGTTTTACGGTACAGTCTATTAACGTACAACCAAATTCTCTCAAGTGAATAGAACAATTATGTTCGACCTCCAAATCCAATAATAGTTGATCTCTCCCGAATCAAACTCACACGAATGCTATTCAGTATGAGTTCTCACCAAATCTTCAACAATTAACATATACCTTGAGTAGCAATTTGATGGAGCAGGGGTTTGAATTCTTGATCTCCACCCAACAAGAGATATTGAGTGTGGCCAAGTGGGCCAACCCACTTGTAGGGTGGAAATAGGTCAGACTAACCGACAAGGGCACTTTGGGCCCAACCTAGCCTAGCCTATTTATTAAATAGGCCAGACCCAAGCCTTTTAATAAATCTACTTAGATAAATAGGCTAGGATTGGACTTTTACAAAAGTCTTTCAAGCCTAATAGACCGTGCTATTTAAAGCCTACAAATTTAAATACAACAATATATATTATATATTTTATTAATATTACTATTTTTATACAATTATTTAATTATTGTAATCGATAAATATATATTAAAATAAAATATATAAGATTTGTAGGCTTTTAATGAACTTTTAATAGGCTCAGGCCAGACCTATTTATTAAATAGGCCAGACTTGGGCTGGAAAAAAAAGCCTACTATTCATAACAGGCCAGACTTAGGCCGAATACACGTAAAATAGATCTAGGCCGTCCGACGCAAAACCTAGTCCGGCCTGGTCTATTTCCACCCCTACCCACCTGGTTGCAAGGGAAATTTTAAGTGGACTAAATGATGTCTTCCGTTGAGAGTTATATATACATTTTTTTTTTGATCGGTAAGTTATATATACATATTTGATTTAAGGGCAAGATGGTGATGACCTACTACACTTTGCGAAATGCCTACTGTACAATCTGGCATACAAGTCTAGGAAATAATTACAACCCCAAAGGTTTGGACTAATTACAGAAAAAACCAAGTGGTTTTTGAAGATTACAAAAATAAAAAATAAAAATCCTAGAGGTTCGATTCCCTTTCTTGGCATCTCACATTATTTGGCAGGTGGAGCGGTATCTCTGAATTTTTGTTTCAGGTCGGCGTCTGAACCCATCAGATTGGTCTGGATGCTTCCCTACTGTTGGTTTTTTGCAAAGGAGTGCTCCACCACAGTTCCACGCAGTCGAGGATTGTGATTTGGCGAGCCCCTCGGTCTCCGGATCAAAGCCGAACACGGATGGTTCGTTTGATCGGGACACATTGATTCTTTGGCGGAGGGGGATTGATTCGAGATCATTCGGGCGGACTTATGTTGGCTTTTCATTGTTCTCTCCAGGCGGTGTCTAGCTTCCATGCCGAGCTTAGCGGGAGATGGGACCTGCGGCATGCCCATCTTTTTCTCTTGATTTGGATCGATTTGGGCGCGGCGGCGGTGGTCACCATGATTACTTCCGGTGGCCTTGGCTCTTGGCGGTTCAAGACACCCTTATTCGCATTCGGAACATGCCGAGGACCTTGATGTCGATTTCCCACATACACAGAGAGGGGGAATCGACCACCGATCACCTTGCGAGTTGGGAGGCTCTTTGCCGCGCGATCACATTGTTGATGTGGGCACGGCTTCTCACCACCTACTAGCGCTCATTCGGATGGACCACCGGATATCCGAGCTTCAGATTTTCATAGATCATTGGTTCTCCTTTTATTTTTAGATATCTCATTATGATAGTCTTTCTAGATATCGTAGTGATAGGTTATTTGTTATTTGATTTTCTCCCGCCTTGATGGGCATAACATTGTATGACATTTTGATTGTTTGATATACAGGTAAGGGATCACGCCTCAAAAAAAAAACTCAAATATAAATAAAATAAAAAAGGTTTACAGTTAAAAAAAAAGTATAATATTTTGATAAACGTAAGCAGATCTTTGAAATATTTTATATATGAAGGAGAAAAATGCAAGACAAAATAAACCTAAAGGGGACTTTTGTAATTTCCAAAAATCTTTGGTTTTTTTGGTAATAACCCTAATTTTGGGGGTATTTCCCTGCAGGATCATCTTCACACCATTTGAAAATGTACCACAACAAATATATTTCAACTCTTGCCCATCATCTGTACACAAATATTCTGATCATAAAAAAATCTTTCTAGCAAAGCCTAATCGCCTTCTTTTTCTTTTCTTTTTCTCTCATACTCCCACAAATGAGGATTGGGAGCAATAATATTTTTCTTAATTTTTCCATTTAGTTATTTGCCTCTGTTGGAATTGGTTTTAATAAATTGGGTTTTGACTCGATTTTGACTAATTATTTAAGTGAGTTCATTTATTCGAAGCATGAAATAAATGAGATAAACGTCATCTACGCCGCGGGTAGATGAGTTTAACATTTTGAATTTCTCAAAACCAAAGTCGGGTGAATGAGAAATAAATGCATAAAGTCGACAACTTAAAATACTTTTATATATGAAATATAAAAGGGTGGGAATATGGAAAGCCATATCCCACATAAGAAACATATTAAATGTTTGACTAGTTAATAAAGAGCTTCACCACTAATAAGGAGTAATGAAGTGGAACTCCTTATGGTACACCCTAGTGGACCAAGTCAATTTTGACTAGCTTTTGGCTAACTCAAAAGGCAACGAGGACAGTTCGGAGCACCGTCCGAGTCGGAGCTGGGCCCACGCATATCCCACATAGTCGCATTGGGCGCTTTAGAGGCGCACTTTGAGGAGCCTTAAAGTTTTGGAAAATCGAACTAGGGTTCAGTCCAGTGGCTCGGTGACGTGGCATGCCAGATCAGGTGGCAGTGACTTGGCAGAATAGTGTAAGTCCAAGCGGCTACGATAATCTAGAGGGGGTGAATAGATTATCTCAATCTTTTCGATTTTACCCTCTTTTTAGAACCAAATGCTCAAAGACAATAATAAAGGTGCGGAATGTAAACAACACACGTCGATTTATAGAGGTTCGACCACACTTTATGGCCTAATCCTCTACCACCCCAGTATATCCTGGATGGATTTCAAAAAGAAAAAAGATTTTATTAATTACCAAAATTAATACAACACCAACTTACAACAACACCTTGAAGAGCACCACACTCTTCTTCAACACCACCTTTGAGATTACCACAATCTCTCTTGAAGATTACCACAATCTCCAACGGCACCTTGTGAAGATTACCACAATCTTCAACCTTGAAGAATACCAAATTCTTCAACACCTCAACAAGAAGATTACCATAATCTTCTTACACCTAACATCTAGATCACCCAAGTGTATTCTTACCACAAGAACACTCACAAAGATATCTTGTGTTGAATGATAACCCAAAAATTCAAGATTACAACTCGATAATGAATTATACAATTGAGTGCAAGTGTAATCAAGAATAGCCTAGACCTCAAGGATGTGAAAGTGATAAGCTAGGCAAATTACAACAAGAATAATGACAATAGAAGACCAAGTGTTTGCTAGATCAGTATATCTTGTTGTGTTGTGTTGTTCTCTCTTGTTGTTGTGCTTCAAATCTTCCTCTATTTATAGGAGATGATTGATACTTGATAGGCTCCTCTTGTAATCTAATATCTACAAACAAATTGCAATTAAAATGAAGATTATAGCTGTTAGAAATCAATTCCACAATTTAGGGAAAGTTGTCATCTGCACAACAATTAGAATTTTGCTATCAAACATTAGGGCGACCGGTCGCGCACTAATAAGATTTGAAAAGAACGCAACAAAAATTCAACAGGGTGACCGGTCTGGGGGTCGACCAGGTGTGCCCCAAGTGCGGCCGTGCGCCCACCATGGTGACCGGTCACCCTGACCAATTTGATAGTTCCGCGAGTTCGGTTTCAAGAAACTCGTTCCCAGGTACCGGTCGCCTCTTTGGTCGAACGGTCGACCTCCTAAATGAAATGTTGTCCAATTTTTGTCGAAAATAAACCTCAGTAAATACTCCAAAAAATTCGTAAAAATATTTTAAACCGATCGGGAGTGTTTAGGATAACATTATAAATATAGTTTTGATGTAATAACACATTAACAAAAAGTGTTGTCCGATATAAATTCCAATAAATACTCCGAAAAATAGTAAATGCAGTTTAGACCAATCGGGAGTATTATAACAACATTTAAAAACATAGTTTCAAAGAAAAAACCATTGACAAAAAATCATTAAAAATTGTTGTCCAATATTATTGAAAATAAACTTGAGGAAATACTTCGGAAAATATTAAAACCATTTTAAATTATTTAGGAGTATTTGGACAACCTTTAAAACCATTGTTTTGGTATAAAAACAAAATCATCAAAATCATGATAAAACTATTTATCAAACAATCTCCCCCTTTTTGATGATTACAAACCAAAATAATTTTAACGAGGTCGATTTTGAAAACAAAACAATTTTACCGGTTAAAGAGAACTATCCGTTGTGAGCGACAACATTTCATGTAATATAACCACAAGGGTGGGAGTAAAGATATTCAAACATATATAGCAAAAGCTCCCCCTATCAATATGCACAACAAGAGTAAAGTAAAAACAATCAACCACAAGCTAAAAGCTTAGCTTTTACAAGTATACAAGTCCATATTTGGACTAAGTATGATGCACAACTTATGGATTTTAGAAGCCATAGCTTATAACTTCTTTCTCGAGCTTTTATTAGCTTCTTTGAGCTAACGAGCTCATAACCTATTTCTCCCCCTTTGGAATCATCAAAAAGAATGTTAACACGATAAATACATCATATATTCATATCAAAGTGCGCAAGTAAACCGGTGTATCGAGCTATTTGAACATTGAAGCTTTTAAACCAAATAGGAGGGAAGAGTCGAATCATACGACTTGTAGAAGCTTATGAAAGATCATTTGATAAGCAAAACATGATCTCTATAAATATATAAGACTTTTGAAATCGAGAGAATCATGTAGGTGATGAATTTTTCATTGAAACATTTTATCGAATACTTGGCGGGCGTCAAAAATTGAAAAAGATATATATAGCCCTTGTAAATAAAATCAAGCCAAGTTTTTCATCACCAAATGCAATTTAATAAACATTCATCAACAATCAATAATCTCATCACAAACATATATAATTTGCATCAAGAAATAGACATTTAAACCAAGTTCTCAAGGGTTCAACCCAATTGAGCTAAAGAGAGTGAAATTCTTACCATTCGATTGGTAAAGACGAGCAATGATTATGATAATCGAGCTAGACAATCCCCAAAATATATAATTTATGCAACAAAACACATTTGAAGTGAATTGTGTGTGAAAATGACAAATGGGACGAAAATAGAGTTAAAAGGCCAAAATGCCAATGTCTGGAAAACAGAACCATTTTAAGCCAAAAACAGGCATAGGGCGACCGGTCCTAGGTGAGGGCGACCGGTCGACTGGGTGGGCGACCGGTTGCCCTCACTCCAGTCAGCCCACTGTCTCCTGTTTTATATAGAATCCGAATTTTGATCCAAAAATCCGATTTTTCGCCCCTAAGTTTTAAAACGTGCAAAATTCAAACGTAGACCTCATTCAATATACATTATGTCATAATCAAGCTCGAAATGAGGTAAAATAGTTGGCGGTAAATGATTTAAAAAGTCCGCGAGTAATCCTTGAGACGGAGTTAAACACATCTCAAGTTTTTGTTAAAATTGCAATCCCTTAACAATTATATCAAATCTCAATATGTTTAGTTCATTTATGATGAACCATAGTTTGAATAATTTTCACCGGACTTGTTATCCCAAAAAATAAGAACGTTTTAAAGCTTTGGTTACAACAAGTCATAAGAAGAAGTGCCTTTCAAATATTTGAAAATTTCTTTTAACGGCACTTTAATGAGATTCGTTGGGATAGTTTTTGAAGTCGAGCATATAGACATAAGGCATATGGAATATCGAGTCTATAGAAATAATACAAGAAAACATACCTCGAATTTGTTTGTCGGCCGATATGCCTTTCTCAACCTTTGTCAATCTTTAGCCATAGAGGTTGAGATGGTTCTTCTTTCTTCAATTCTTAACTTCTTCAAGAGTTCTTTTGAAATATAACCATCTTCTTGGCATTGAATGATTTGTAGTTGAAGCAAGAAATTGAGCTCCCTCATTATGCTCATCTCAAGCTCACCTAGTATCAACTTAGAAAACTATATATTGCATAAATATTCATTAGTAGCACCAAAAATATTCTCATAAATATGCACAAGTAAACAATCTTGCCCCTTTTTAAAAAAAACAAAGAGAGTAGTATCAACTTTACCTTTTGTAAAATCATTTAGCAAAAATAGCTAAGTCTATCATACCATACATGGGGTACTTGTTTTAAACCATACAAGATCTTTTATAAAAATCATTTGGCCTATAAAAATTTTAAACCCCGTAGATTGTTTTACATTGACTTCTTCTTGAATAAAACCATTGAGAAAATTGGATTTAACATCCATTTGGTAAAACTTGAAATTTTCTTAAACAAGAATGGGCAAGTAAAATGCAAATAGCTACTTAAATGTGCTATGAGTGCAAATGTTACATCAAAATCAATTACCTCTTTTTTGAAAATACCTTCGAGCTACTAACATTGCCTTAGTTCAACCAATGTTGCCTTGGTCATCGAGTTTGTTTCGGAATACCCTTTTTGTCTTCTTCATCACTATCATTATAGGGCATCGAGTTTGATCTAAGGTGTTCATAATAGAACATTTACATTCAAATATTTTGAGGTAACTAATATTTGGAGTACTTCATTTCTCATCTACACAACTTAACAATCTCATTACCGGCATCGCTTATATAAGCAAGAAAAAATAGCCCAAGTGTAAAAACATGCCTCAATCATCAAACACAAAATATCTTGCATAAGAGCATAGTAGAAATAGACACTATCTATATAAACCATTAAGCAAGAAACACATACTATGCATTTAGAAGATCATCAAGAGTCTAATAAATCATGCAAGTTCAAATAAGCTTAAGAAAGCTACAAAAGGTCGCTTTTGAAATTTGAAAATCCGATAGCATATAGTTGAGACCTAATTTAAAAGAAGTATTTGAACAAGAGTTGACAAAGCAAATATGTGCAATCAAATATTGAATAGTGCCTTTCAAAAAAAAATTTAAAAATCCTCTTAATGGCACTTGTATGAAATGCTATGAAAAACAAGCACATAGGCACATGGCAATACATATATCGAGTCTATAAGAGTAAGAATAACACAAGTAAACATACCTCGATAATTTATGTCTTTCTTGATAAATAATGACGTAAATAGCCATTAGTGAAAATATGTAAATCCTACACAATTCTTAAAACAAATCTAGCACAAATCATAATGATAAAAGTGTAGGCTAAGAGATATCACAAGTAAGCTCATGCCATAAAAATCCATAAGAGATGATAACACACTTTAGTCTACAAAAATGCACAAGAGTTTTAAAAACATCATATAAGGTCTTTTTTTAAAAAATATTTTAAAAGCACAAATATATATTGAAGACCTTAATTAAAAAATAAATACTTGAAAACTCATTTTGCAATTAAGACACAAATAAAAACATGCATAATAAAAAAATAAAATGCATATTTAAATAAGGAGATACGGGTTACCAATTACGCCATTTCCATGGGTTGTGTCGTTCCCATTGTTGATGATATCTTCCCCTTGAGAAGTCACTTTGTTGATGATGGCTCCTTTGATTACTCCATTTCCAAGATTTTTGTCCTTCCCATTGTTGATAGTCTCTTCTTCTTTGAAAATCATCTTGTTGATGATGTCTTTGCCATTTCAAGTTGTGTTCTTCCCATTTTTGATTATATCCTTTTCTTGGAAATTGGCTTTGTTGAAAATGTTTTCTCCTTTGATCAAATGAATTGGTCATTTGATGTCTTCTTGGCGGTATGAATTTGCTCCGATTATTATTTCGCCGGGTACCTAATAAAATATAATTTGTACCCTCAAGTGCTTGGGTTCTTTAGGATTAGCTTTGAGACTTTTAGGTCTCCAACAATAATTAGAGCTATTTCTAGCCCGACAAGTATTTACCGTATGACCCTTTTTACCGCAATAAAAGCAAGTAATAATTCTAGGAGCATAATGACCAACATGCTTAGAGACTTGATTCTTTTTCATATGATTGACAACATTAAACTTATGATCAAGTTCTAGTTTCGAATTATCACAACAATCAACAATTTCATCGGTACTCAAGTTGGATTTAGATAAATCTTTTTTCATGCAATTAATATCCTCAACAAGAGTACTATTTTCTTTTTCAAGGTTTGTAACCTTGTCAAGTGTGGTGGTGTGAGCACATGATAGTGATTCATAGGAAGTAAATAAATTATCCTTTTCATTTTTCAAAACATTTAATTCCTTTTTCAAGTTTTTGTATTTAACAAGTAAGTCTTGGAATTCATTTTGAAGATCATCAAAATCATTTTGCAAATCACTATAATCATTTTGAATAACAATATCATAAGAAGTAGAGGGTTTAAGACATACCTCGTTTTCTTCTTCGATGTCCATAAGACAGTGTTCAACTTCTTCATAGTTGGAAGTTGTAAGAGGCTTGTTCCTTAGATGTGACATTGTATCCCTTTGAGAAGTAGATGCTTTTGTTTGACTTCTTTCATTTGCATATACTCCATAGATGGCTTCTAATTTTTGTCATACTTTATATGCCGATCGAATTCCTACAATATGTTCATATTCCAAATTAGTAAGTGAACAATACAAAATATTGAGAGCTTTACCATTTAAGGAGATGATTTTCTTCTCTTCATCATTTAGCTCTTTGAGACCTTTGGAAGTGTGTGGTGTGTCTTTCATAGGAACGGATTTTCCATTTATGACGGTGTTCCAAATGTCGAATCCGCAACCTTGTAAATAACATTCCATTCTTTCTTTCCAAAATATAAAATTTTTGGAATCAAATAGTGGTGGCTTGGTGGTGGAGTGCTGGGATAGATGAGCTTCATTAGTAGCCGACGATCGTTTCTCTTCACTCGCGATTTGAAACGAGCTTGCCAAAGAGTTTGGCTCTGATACCACTTGTAAGTCCAAACGGCTACGATAATCTAGAGGGGGGTGAATAGATTATCTCCATCTTTTCGATTTTACCCTCTTTTTAGAACCGAATGCTCAAAGATAATAATAAAGGTGCGGAATATAAACAACACACGTCGATTTATAGAGGTTCAACCCACCTAGGGCCTAATCCTCTACCACCCCAGTATATCCGGGATGAATTTCAAAAAGAAAAATGATTTTATTAATTACCAGAATTAATACAACACCAACTTACAACAACACCTTGAAGAGCACCACACTCTTCTTCAACACCACCTTTGAGATTACCACAATCTCTCTTGAATATTACCACAATCTCCAACGGCACCTTGTGCAGATTACCACAATCTTCAACCTTGAAGAATACCAAATTCTTCAACACCTCAACAAGAAGATTACCACAATCTTCTTACAACTAACATCTAGATCACCCAAGTGTGTTCTTACCACAAGAACACTCACAAAGATATCTTGTGTTGAATGATAACCCAAAAATTCAAGATTACAACTCGATAATGAATTATACAATTGAGTGCAAGTGTAATCAAGAATAGCCTAAACCTTAAGGATGTGAAAGTGATAAGCTAGGCAAATTACAACAAGAATAATGACAATAGAAGACCAAATGTTTGCTAGATCAGTATATCTTGTTGTGTTGTGTTGTTCTCTCTTGTTGTTGTGCTTCAAATCTTCCTCTATTTATAGGAGATGATTGATACTTGATAGGCTCCTCTTGGAATCTGATATCTACAAAAAAATAGCAATTAAAATGAAGATTATAGTGGTTAGAAATCAATTCCACAATTTAGGGAAAAGTTGTCTGCTGCACAACGGTTAGAATTTTGCTATCAAACATTAGGGCGACCGGTCGCGCACTAATAAGATTTGAAAAGAACGCAACAAAAATTCAACAGGGTGACCGGTCCTAAGGGGGGTCGACCGGTCGCCCTAGGGTGCGACCGGTCGCCCACCATGGTGACCGGTCACCCTGACCAATTTGATAGTTCCGCGAGTTCTGTTTCAAGAAACTCGTTCCCAGGTACCGGTCGCCTCTTTGGTCGAACGGTCGACCTCCTAAATGAAATGTTGTCCAATTTTTGTCGAAAATAAACCTCAGGAAATACTCCGAAAAATTCATAAAAACATTTTAAACCGATCGGGAGTATTTAGGACAACATTAGAAATATAGTTTTGATGAAATAACACATTAACAAAAAGTGTTGTCCGATATAAATTCCAATAAATACTCCGAAAAATAGTAAAATCATTTTAGACCAATCGGGAGTATTAGGACAACATTTAAAAACATAGTTTCAAAGAAAAAAGCATTGACAAAAAATCATTAAAAATTGTTGTCCAATATTATCGAAAATAAACTTGAGGAAATACTCCGGAAAATATTAAAACCATTTTAAATCATTTAGGAGTATTTGGACAACCTTTAAAACCATTGTTTTGGTATAAAAACAAAATCATCAAAATCATGATAAAACCATTTATCAAACAAATAGTACGAATGGCGACACGTGGCGCTGATTGGATGCGTCTGTTCGCTGACAGGGCACCGTGATTGGACACGTCTGTCCAGTGTGCAGAGGTGTATGCCAAAGGGTGTGGTTTTTGAGACAGATGCGATCAGGACCATCAGATCGCAACTGTTAACCACAAGGCACGATCTGATGGTCAAGACTGATCCGGACCAAGAGTTGCACCCAGTCTGAAGAGGCACCAAGAGCTCTATATAAACTAGCCCCCAGAATTCATTTTAAGACATCAGAAAAATTCGAATTTTTTGCTTCTTCATTCTGCATTAGTCCATAAGAAAGAGAGTTCAAAAACATTTAAGTGTTCGTTGTGCTTGCGACTTGTAGTGCAACTATCGCAAGTATTTGTCGTTGTATCTTGGGAGACAATTGCCGCATACCATACGCACCGTGAGTGGGGCAATCTTGTTTTAAAGAGAAAGAGTCTAACTCTTGCCTCGACATCTGTTTTCGTATCGAAACTCTGCTCGATTTTTTAGCCATTCAATATACACCATCCAGTATATCTAACAACCTCATGTTATGGTAGTTATGAGTCTCCTCCATTGGGAATCTATGTCCCTTAAATAAGTGGTGTTTTGCTTCACATAGCGATATTTTGCTAAGAAAAATTTGCCATTGTGATGCTTTTCAGTTTCGTAGTATGGGCGTTTTGTGCAGAAGATTCATATGACCCATTACCATATAATTAGTGACAAATGCTATTTCTTGATTTTACTGGATCAATAGGATCTGTACATATTTAAATTATTTTAAAATATGTCTACGTTTTAGATTTAAATATATTTATGGTTTTCCAGATCTTACAATTTTGATCTTTGTTGTCATGTTGTAAGGTTCTTTATGCTGAAATTGATTCAATCTTAAGAAAAATTGTTATCAGTATGTGGTGAAAGATAAATCATATGTCATTCTCTTAGTTATAACTTTCTATCTTGATCTTTTCCTACAAATTGGAATTGAGTCATATCCCTAATCACAAGGTTTTGCCCACTAATATTGAAATTTATGTTGATCACTCATATGAGTATTTTTAGTTAACATAGTTGCAACAAAGAGGGTTTCTGATGAGAATCCAGTCACGAAAGATCCGGGCAACACCAAATGCAAGCTATCTCGAGTTCTTGAAGACTATGTAATTGAGTTCTTGAGTTCTTGTATTTGTTTATCATAGATTAGGTGTTAATTTCCATAGTTTTGAGTCATTTGAGTGGCCAAGTTGATGTTAGAGGCCAAGTATATTGAGTCTAGAGTCATGTTAGTTAATCATGGGTCGAAAGGAAGCATTGACGATCGAAGAACAAGAGGTTGCGTTCAAAAACGTCCAAGCGCGTCAACAGTTTTTAGAACTGGCAGAGTTTAGTATTTTGACCATAACTTTCTCTACAAAATCGATATTGAGCTGATTCAAGATGTTATGGAAAGCTAAGAGAAAGGGATACAACTTTCATGAAGACACCGGGGGCTAATTACGTGAAGAACACGGCCTGACCGTGCTCATTTGCACGGTCGTATTCGTCAAGGACGTGCCGAACACGACCTTCCCGTGTTCAGAAGCACGACCGTGCTTTTTGCCGCGTTTTTTGAGTTTGTTCCGATTTTTGTTTCCTTTTTGGTTTTTAGTTGATTCCTAGTTGATTTAGGGTTTGTTTTGAGTCGCCTATATAAGACAAACACTTGTTTATTTTTCATAACAACTTTGATATTAAATATTGAATTGAGATTTTCTCTTCAACCCTTTCGGTGTTTACAAGAGCTTCAAGATTGTTCATCTTGTTGCGAATTCTGACTTATCAAACAAACTTCCGCATTTGCTTGTGGCGTCTACGCATACTGAGGTTCTTGCTTTTCTAAGTAATGGGTCGAGGTTTCCACCAAATTAACTAATCTAGTAAAGATTTTGGGTTAACAACATATTATTGTTGGGTCGTATGCATAGTTGTTGCTGCGGTTCACATCAGTTTCATCTATGACTAATCATTTAGTAAAAATCAGTTTTCTATGGTGAGATGGAGTATTCATTGATGAAGTCTATCCAATGCCAAAAGTATAATTTAATTTGTCGTTGTCATTGACCCTTTGAGTATCATTTTTTTATTCATTTCATTGTATTTTTTTAAATTCTAAGTCAATAACTTAATTCTCTTCAATAATTTTTGTAGTTTTTATTAATATCTCGTAATCTATAATATAAATGATGAAATGCATCTCGTTCACGCATTCCATTGTCGCTATAATAATAACTTAAAATATGACATTAATATTTTACAATAATTATTATTAATATTAACATTATTTTATGATGAGGTCACAACGATCACATAAGATGTATCTAGTATATATGTAATGCAATAATAAGTTTTGTTGTTAAGATGAGTTTTATGAAATATTTCATTGATAATATGTATGCTTTTACTGCAAAAATTATGTGATATAACACGTATTTATGCAAGTATCTACTTAATTTTAATTCCTTTTTTTAAACAACTGTCCGTCCTTTGACTTTTCATGTGGGGCACATATCTATAAATTATTTTTCTAACTGTATAAATTTTGAATTGCAATCATTTTGCCTCAATTATATCTAACATACTAAACCATTTACTACCCTAATATTATTAAACTTTTGACTTTAACAAATTTCATAGAAGCGTTATTTAACCAATAGTTAAAGTGGTATCTTTAACTCTTTATAAGGGTATTGGTTAAGATTCAAGCCCAATATCTTTTAATTTTATTCTCTCTAATCAATACTCTCAACTTATTAAAAAAATAGAAGCGTTATTTAACATGGAAGTTACTGGAGCCCAACGAAAAAGAGATATTTGATTATTAATTAAAAATAGACTTTCCAACTATTTTTCACTCCATGCTGTAATTTTTTTTATAAATGACATTTATGATTCTAAAAAATATATTGAAGTTACTAGAAAAATAATTCATTTCCAATTGAAAAATACATATAAGAATAAATAGTGAAAAAAAAAGATAAGAAAAAAAACAATGCTCAAATGATTATTTCTATGAGACAATGATATAAAAAAAAATGTGATTTGATTTATTAATCCTGTCCATTGAGAGTAAATATTACAACATTCTCGGGTGCATCATTTGACCTTTCTGATCAGTAACGTGCTGTGTGAGTTTGAACATGTTTCTAATTTATCCGTTACACAATTAAAATCCAAAAAAAAAAAAAAGATAAATAATTAAAGAATCTTAGAAATCTTGGAAATATTTTCATCATGTAATATTTGCTTTCATATACATTTGAGCAATCCATGATAATTGTTAAATAATTAATGATGTGGAAATCTAAATAATATTATGAGCATTTACACGCCAAAGAAGAATTGTAATATTCTTTTGAGGAAGCATATCTCGCTAAATAAAGGACTATTTTATTGAGTTTTACGAGAGTTTATAATATTTCGTCAAAACAATTTTTCGTTTGAGAATCAAATGATCATTTATTCATCAGAAAAAACTTACTATTGACAATAATAATAATAAAAAAAAGCAGTTATAAGTAAGAGTGGCCAAATGAAACAAAATTCGGGTTCTAATTCGAAACCGAAATCATGGTCAATGGTTCAGAGAACCGTTGATCGGAAGTTCTAAAATTGAAACCATGTAGTCTGGTTCCGGTTCCTTGGTCTAAAAAGCTGTGAAACCAACGATTTTAATAGTCGGTTCGAACCGTCGGTGGAACCGTGGTAGAGCCAAGGTTAAAACCAAAGATTTTATTATTTTTTGGAGTAAAAATATGATAGAAGAAATGTTAAATATTTATTATGATATTTTATATTCGCAACCGCATGAGACACATCTTAAATTAAATATTGTAAGTGAGCCACATGAATTTTTTAATTCATCTATATCCTAAGACGATACATAAACAATATAATATTATTATTTATATTAAGTTCAAAATATCATATTATTATGAATATTAAGTCTAATTCCTCTTAATAATATATTATTTATATTAAGTTCAAAATTTAATTTATTATGAATATTAAGTCTAATTTTTTTTTTATTTTTCCTTTTCCTTTTATTTTGTAAATAAATTTGATATATTATTTTAAAAAAATTCAAAAAGAATAAAAAACAAAATGGTTCCGATTAAAACCGAAACCGAAAACATGGAGGAACCGGATTCCGATTTGGAACCGAAACCGTTGGATTCAGTTTTGGAATCAGAATTGTGAGCCCCCGGTTTCGGTTCTGGTTCCCCATTTTGGAAGAGTCGGAACTGGTGGTTCCGGAACCGTGACCACCCCTAGTTGCAAGTCCTACATGATCATAAATCTATACAGATCCAAATAAAAAATTTTAAACTTGAATATATCTAATTGAGCAAGTAGAATCGAACATCGCAAATGATCTGGCTTTGAAACACGTCACAAAAAATTGATCTCATTTTTATTACTATCATCGGACAATGACTCATGTGATATTTTGAACATACATGACAAATTTATTAATTGAAAAAAGGCATCTACCAGGACAAATAAAAATTATCTATTAAAGACGACTTTACAAGACGAATTTAAGGTGAAATATTTAATTTTTATAAGACTAGGGGTCTAGTTTCTTCAAGAAAATAAATATATTTGCCTTGTAATGACACACCGTACTATTCACATGACACGTGGCTTTGTACTCGTCGCCCAATTTTCTTCCTTCTGCCCCCTCTCTTTTTCTCTTAAAAGCCAAAACCTCATTTTCTTTTGACTCATCTGCAATTTCTCATTTCTGAGGTACAATACAATCATCTTCATCTGCGTCTTCAATACACAAACACTGTAAATCATGTCGACCCTTTAATCATCTGGTACCAATATTAATATGTGACCATCATCTTCTCTGATCAAGTCCTTTTTTGAAAAACTCAGCAACCTAAAAAGGATCACCTCTTTTAATATTTCTTGGGAAAGATAAAAAAAAAATAAAAATTGATTTTTCTAGAAGAAGTTGACACTCTGAAGAAGAACCCTTTATGCTTTCGACACCTGTTGAAAAATTTCAGTACTTTTCTTGCATTGATAACTGAGTTTTTATTTTTTTTATTTTCACTTATTAAAATTCCATGTTTATCTCTTCTCTGGTTTTTTGCTTTTCAGATTGTCAGGAGCTCAGTTTTGGCTTTTTCTGTTTTGGGTTTTATAGAGTGAGGAATGAGGGGAACAGAGGGTCTGGACTTGAGTTTTGAGAAGCTGATGGTTTTTGGTGGTGTTGAAAATATGAATCAAAGTAATAGTGGTGGTGAAATTAAAATAGGGGGTGGTTTAGGTGGAGGGCAGAGGATAAGTGAGTGGAAAGATATTCCAGTTGAGCTGTTGCTGAGGATTTTGTCTCTGGTGGATGATCAGACGGTGATTGTGGCTTCTGGGGTTTGTTACGGATGGAGGGATGCTATTTCTTGGGGCCATACTCATCTCTCCCTTTCTTGGTATATGCTTTTATCAATTTTTTTTTTAATTATGGTTTGGATGATAATATGTTTTATTGTGTTTTGGGTTGTTTTGTAATGAGATTTTTATTTGTTCTGGAGCGGTGTTAAACGAATAATTGTTTGCTGTATTGATATCACTTAAGTTAGCCCTGTTTTTGGAAATGAAACTGGAGAAATTCAATGATTTTTTGTTTGCAAGATTGGTTGATAATTGAAAATTTTAAGCTTGTTGATGTTTGGATTTTGTTATTGTTTGTTTCTAAGTGATGGTATTTTAGTTGGTTGTGTGAAGCTCCTCTGTTTTATTTCATGTCAGATTGGTATTTCTTTTTCTTTTCGATTTTTGCTTCTTTCTCTGAGATGATCTTGTTTTTGTTTTTATTTTGTATATGAGATGCTTTGACCTGATTAGGTTTTCTTGTTAATCAAATCCTTAAAGAGTGTATGATTAGGCTATTTGAGATCTTTTTTCACCTTGTTTGGTTGGGACATGGAGTTCCACCATGGATTTGGCACATTTTTTCAACTTCTATTTTTAATGAAGAAGTGGTGTTTGTATGTGTGAGGCCATTTTTACTTTAACCTTAAACATAATGATATGTTATCAAACAAAGTTTACAAACATACGAAAAAAGAAGGGATAAAAACACCCCTGTGATTTGGGCTAATTACAAAAAAATGCAAGAGATGTTTCAAAATTACACAAAAAAACTTTAGGCGTGATTTTGTCTTAATTTAGTGGGTAACTGTAATATTTTTATAAGTGTTTGGGTTTTTTTTGAAATGTTTATTGCTCATGAAGAGGAAAATGTTAGTATGGAATCAAACCTCTTTGCAATTTTCAAAAATCTCTGAGGTTTTTTGTACTTAGCCCGAACCTCATGTGGTTTTTTTTAATTATCCCAAAAAATTTGGTTTTCAATTTGGATTTGGGTGATCGATTCCATCGTTCCTCTGCCGCAATGGGAAAAAGATTCACTTCTCATTTTCTGCAAAACATATGTTCAAGTGCAAACGCATATTGACTTTCTTCATCATTCCTATGGTGGTTGATCGGCTTTGTTCAATGTTCATCCTCAGGTGCAAGAAGAACATGAACAATCTGGTTCTCTCATTAATTCCCAAATTCACCAAACTACAAGTTCTAATATTAAGGCAAGACACACCACAACTCCAGGATGACGCTGTCGAAAAAATCGCAGATTATTGTCATGACCTGCAAGAGTTGGATCTCAGTAAGAGTTTTCGACTCACTGACCGTTCCTTGTATGCCTTAGCGCGTGGTTGCCCTGATCTTGTGAAGCTGAACATTAGTGGCTGTTCGGCCTTCAGTGATAACGCGCTTGGATATTTGACGGGTTTTTGCCGAAAATTGAAAATTTTAAATCTTTGTGGGTGTGTAAGGGCTGCAACCGATAGGGCATTGAAGGTATGAAAAAAATTGTTAAGGCCGTTTAGTGATATGTTTTCTAGTATGTGATATGATTCGTCTAATTTTTGTTATTATGAAGGCCATTGGGTACAACTGTAATAAACTGCAGTCGTTGAATCTTGGATGGTGCGATCGTGTTGGAGATGAAGGTGTAAAGAGCTTAGCTTATGGTTGCCCTGATCTCCGAGCTCTTGACTTGTGTGGATGTGTTCTTATTACAGGTAATGCGTTCTTGTATTTCTGTCACCTTCATTTATGCCGTGCTAAAAATTATGCAATAACTTGTATGTGACGTGCGTTGTGATATTCACAAGTGTGACATTAAATTGGATTGTGATTCGTAGGAGGCGCAACGGCTGTTAATTTAATCTTGATGCCTGCAAGTGCATACTTTTGTCATGGCTTTGTTTATGAAGTGTATCCAAGTTATCGTTTGTCCTTTTAGTGTATGTCGTGCTAGAATTTGAGGAATATGCATAAACTTACCATAATATGAAAATGATCTAGTGGCTTTTGATTTGTTTGATTTCGGGTTACGAACAAAAACTACCCATAAGATTTAACCTAATTACATAAAAAACCCAGTTATGTTTTAAAATTGCTAATATCTCCTTGACATCTGTTTTTATCTTACAAAATGCACCCTCAATGCAATCTCGATAAAGGGGTATTTGTTAGGTAAATACAAACCTCAAGGGGATATTTGTATTTTGAAAGATAACTGGAGTGTTTTGTAATTAGGCTAAACCTCAAGTGTGGTTTTTGTAACGATCCCTTGATTTTATTGAATGCATTTTAATTCTCTAGGTGATTGATTGATGTTGAGCTTCATTTGCGCGTCTTTGACGTGTTTCTCGATTTTCTGATACTAATACATTTGGTTTTTGGTTCTTCCATCAGACGAGAGCGTAGTGGCGCTGGCAAACAACTGCCTTCACCTGAGGTCCCTCGGTTTGTACTATTGCCAGAATATCACCGACAGGGCCATGTATTCTCTCGCACAGAGCCGAGTGAAGAACAAGCCTGAAGTTTGGGCATCGGTCAAGACCAGGTGTGAAGAGGAAGGGCTTACGAATCTGAACATAAGCCAATGCACCGCCCTTACTCCCCCGGCCGTTCAGGCGGTATGCGACTCTTTTCCTGCTCTTCTTACATGTCCCGGTCGACATTCACTGATAATTAGCGGTTGTCTGAATTTAACATCGGTCCACTGTGCGTGTTCTATCCACCGTGCGTCAACTGCTATGCCTCGTCTTGCCCACTAAACCGAGTGTGGGAAGGAAAAACTCGGATTTCATGGCTGAAAGCAAAGTAGGCCATTGTATATATAAGTTTGTTTGAATTTTAAACAAGCACATTTGTGGTTATGTTTCTCAAGGACTTTACTTTTGTGGTGTTGTGATACTTTATTATTGCTTTGGGATAATTACAACCCCGAGATTCGGGCTAATTACCAAAAAACTAGAAATTTTTGTAAATTACAAAACTCCCCTAGGTTTGATTTGTTTTACATCTTCCTCTGCAAAAATATTTCAAAAAGTTCCCTTTATGTTTATCAAAAATACTACAGTTACCCATTTGAAATGTCTTTACTTCCCCTTTAAATTTTCAATTGCTAAACGAAAAAAAAGAAAAATAAAAGAAAACACACACACACATGGGATTTGAGATTGGTGGCCATATTTGAATGGTAAAATTCCATATGAGACGGTTTCACGGGTCAAATCCATGAGATGAATCTTAAATTGACTCATAATAGTTAACCTGTATAAATTTGGATCTAATTTGTTTTGATTTGTAAATGTGTTGGATCCATTTCATATATTTAACTGTGTGAGACGGTCTCCACATAACATTTGCTCGATTTGATAATGGATCATAAGGAATATCAGGGGATTACCTAATAGTTGGGGGTAGGGTGGGACATTTAATCAATTGCAGGCCTGATACATGGGCCCAACCCTCATGGGCCCTTAACAAATTTCCCAAACCTGAAAATGGACTGACAATTTTCATTTTCCTGGACTGTAATCTACTCATATTTCACAGACAAACCTAAATTAGATAAATCTTCTTAGTCAAAAGTTAATTCCGGAGTCATCCAGTTTCATTAGATATAATTCGTTCTTGGGTTGAGTCTATGAAAGTTAAGTTGCTGCCAATTGGAGATGGTGCAAATGTAATTAACTTTAATTGCCAAAAAACGGCGGATAATGGCTTTATGGCGGCCCTGAGGAGGATCCGAAAAGGCGTCCGCCCTGGCCCCCAACTTTTATTGGCTCATTTATACTGTATATGCATATATACTGTATTGGCTCATTTATTTTTTCTTTTTATACACTTGTCAATTACCAACTGATATAGTGCTTAATAAATCATAAACCTTATCGTATTCAATATTCGTGTATTTTATAAAATATAGTGATAATTAACAAAAGACCTTTGAGGTTTGGGCTAATTAAAAAAAATCCAAATGTTTCAAAATTACAAAAGACTCCCTCACGTTTGATTCTTAGATATCCATTCGGATGATTTAAGGATAATTTGAAAGCATGGTTGTCTTTAGATATCCATTCAGATGATTTATTTACCTAGCTTAAAGTATTACGAATGGTTGTACCAGTGAATAAAAGATAACCCCTTGAATTCTTAGAATTTGTAATTGCTTTGGATTGCTATCCTAATATCTTGATTGCATATAGAATATTGTTAACAATTCATGTGAGTTGTGACTAACATCTGTAGAAAGAAGTTTATCTAGGTTAAAATTGTTAAAAAAAAAGTAATTAAGAAAGGTTAAATGAATCAACAACTTTGTGTATTGAAAAAAACATATGTTGTATCAAATTAATTATTAAAATATTATTGATGAATTTTCTTTTCAAAATGCTAAAAGAATCCATTTTAAATGAGTTTTTGATAACAAAAATTTGGTTACATTGTGTGATTTTATTCTTTGTGATGTTGCAACTTGAAGGGCCATGTTTTAATTTTTCGCCGCGGGCCTCCAAAATATCAGGACCGAAACTGTTTTTTGAATAAAATATAATAAAATAAATTAAAGTAAAAGTTTATCGAAATCTCTTAAGAAAGCATAAGTAATAAAGATCTTCACACTTTAATAATATAGTAGTTTTATAGTTTTTTTATCCAAAATATATAAAGAAATAGTGAAAAGAGAAGATGTTCACAAAACCGAACATCTAGCTGAAAACAAAAAATAAATGCAAATATATCAGAATAGAAAAGGAAATCCCGCTACGGTTACTCAATTTAACGGAACTTGGCATTCAGACCTATATTTCTTATAAGTACTGTGAGACCCCGAATTTTAACGTGAGATTCGGTGTTATGTAGTGATTATTTATTCGACTATGTATGACAAACCTATTATTAATGAAACTCGACTCTATTTTTATTTATTTCTTCCAACGTCAATTACGCATTTCGCATTTTTAGAGCTTAGCAATTTTATATTCTTCCTCTAGTATTAATACTTGATCGAATGACTACTACTTTAGGAATATTAGACCTCCAACAATTTAGGAGTACATTCCAATCCTTATCCTAATATTTCATCCTATTCTATAATTCATCCCAACCAATTTCCCAATCAATTTTTTTTAAAAAAAAAAAATATATTTTTTTTATATTTTTAAAATAATTTCGAAAATTACCATAAATGGGGAGGTTGTTTCATATTCTTTTCAAGACCTACAATTATATATGTATATATATTTACATATATATATTATTTTTTTTTTCAACTTTTGGTCACATGCTTAAAGGATGGACAAACTTTTCTTTCCACCAAATTCTAATAAATAAAAATATCAACACCATGATTATTATTCCCTTCAACTTTTGGCTCCTTGTCTTAGGGGAATCAATTATTTTTGTTATTTTTGTTCTTTATCTACCAATATTATTCATTTCATAATTATCATAAAAACAAGACTTGCTTCCATTTCCCTCTCTAAAGGATCAAATTCTTCAAGCATAAGGTAAGAAAATCTTCATTTCTCCCAACTCTATTTTTCTTCTCCAATCCTCAACCTTATACCTTCACCATCTAATAATGTTGAATCCTTCTTGTTGAGGTACTCCTAGAGAAAATTCTTGAAGAATTAGAGACCTAGATTTGACTACAAGCTTGAAGAGGAAATTCAAGATTACATATTATTAAGGTGAGAAAATTATGGTTTTAGTATTTTTCTCTTGACAACATGAAGAATTAATTTTTGACTCAAGAATATAAATTTTTGGAGTTTAGGGGCTGACCTACATCATCTCAAGTGGAGGTTAGAGGCTTGAAGGAAAATTTCCATTTTTGAGACTACTTGAAGATATTAAGGTGAGTAGTAACCATTTGGTACTAGTATATTTTCTTTAGACTTGAGACTTTAATTTTAACACCAAATTATGGTTTGGATACCATTTAGGGGCTGATCTTCAAGAGTTTGAGTCAAGAAGTTGATTCAAGGAAGAAGACCACATTTTAGATCAACCCGAGAAACTACTACGAGGTGGGTGGAAAAATTCTTTCAACTTCTAGGTGTTTTTTAAATTGAAAATATGCATGTAGTATTTTGTTATTGAGCACTTGAGATATATATTATGTATTGCATGCTATTTTCTTGTATCAAGTTGGAAAAATTCTCAAGTGTTGCTCAAAAATGTGATTTATCGAAAAATAGGGCATACATGCACATTTTATTGTTATACTTGATGAAATTTTGTAAGAGAAGGATATGTATATGTATGACTCTTGAAATATATGTTTTGAATGATTTATAACCTGTACAAGTCGAGCATAATTGATTAAATTTCAACTTTTGGACTTAAAATGCAAAAATGGAAAGTTGGTGGACTTAATTGCAAGAAAATAAAACTTAAGGGACCCCTCTGTAATTTTCGATTTTTGGGACTGAACTCAAGTTCAAAAATTATGTTTTGACATTTTAATAAAGTTTTAAGAGTTTTTAGATAAATAAAATCAACCCTTAAAAGCCCAAGGACTAGATTGTAAAATTCTAGAAGTTTAAGGGCTATTTTGCAATTTTCGAAACTGTACCAGACCCTAATTTTAAAATTTGAAATTTTAACTCTTAAGGGACTGGAAATAACATATTTTAAGTGTATTCCAAAAATCCAAGTGTTTAGAGCTTGGAAAGTATTTTTATAAAATTTGAGGGACCAAATTGTAAAAGATTAAACTTGAGGACCAAGATACAATTTCCAGGACTTATGCAGTCCATGCACCTGGAAATACTAATTTAACTATAACATAATTATATCTTAGACCCAAGGTTCAAATTTCATAACAATTGGACCCCTAAAAGCCTTAAAGGCAATTATTTCAAAACGGACAAAAATGAGATTTTTAAAAGTTAAGGGACCTAAACTTATTTCTTTTTAAAACTGCTTTTGTCCCAATATCCTATTAACCTTAGTGACATTTTCCAACTGGAATCACATTAAAAGCCCTCCCGGTTTGTGAGTTCCGATTATTTTAAACTTAAGGCCCGAAATGACAATTTTAACAAATTTGGGGCCAATGTGAGAATTTTATAAAAACTCGACCTCAAAACTTTAAAAACCTGAATCTCTGAACAATTTAGAGATTTTAGGAACTGACCTCATAATTTTTCAAGGTCGGGATATTTATTTATTCAATTTTTAACCCCAAAAGTATTGGTTTTTACAAAACGGGGCTAATTGTAAATTTTTCTTTTTATCAAGGACCTAACTTAAATTATTTTTCATTTACTAAAACAGCCCTGGACCCTCTGACTTTAATTATTAATTAAAATATTTTATTTTCTCAAAAACTACTTGACTTATCGGATCGTCTTGACCGATTAAAACCCGATCGCGGGCGACTTCCTCGTGTTGCGATTTCGAATCTATAACGGACTTATGTTCCACCTAATCTTTCAAGATATCGAAGATTGCTTATCCTCCCGATAATCATCTTCATCCAAATAACTCCACCAACGCCATAATTACTTTACGCAAATTTTCGAAAACTTTTTATGAATCGCTTCCCGAATCAATATACTCATTGCTGGTTGACTACCCGAACGTGTATTTAATTTCTTGCCTGAGTCAACTTGGTGTGTCGAGCTCACAACGGAATGGATACGTCGGGGATGGAACCGGCGCAGCTCGGCCGCGCTGCTATTCCACTCTTCCGCCCCATCGTCCCTAATCCCGCAACCGAGGGACGGAGTTTGTCCAAGGAAGCGGGTCGTAGTACTTGAGGTATAATCATGATTATGACGAATCCGAGCCTTGCTAGCTCCAACGTGGATTTTGTCTTTGCCTATGGAGCAATAAGGTGACAGTCTTGACCATCATGAACGGGAGTTACAAGGAAGAACGAAGGAATCGTTTGCGATCCACACGATTCCGGAGTTGAACGGAACGTTTGGTTGGCGCTACACTTCAAGACGCAACCGCTACTTGTAATGCATGGGTTGGCGCTACACTTGATGCGCAACCACTAATTGTCTTGCATGGGATTGGCGCTACACTTGATGCAATCCTCCTCGCCTTGAATCATCGTGCACGTGTGACCATGAACTATTTCTTAAACTATTTAAATATATTACTTAATATATATTTATCATGATGCTTATGGGCTATGTATGAAAACATGCATCATATCTCACGCGTTTTCATACAACCGTTTTCTCGCATTAACTATATATATCGCCACACTTGCACGATCACCCCATCCACCGAGATTTCCTCTCACTCCCTCCTCGTTTTCTAACCTTTAGATGAAGAGTACGTTGAAGACGTCGAACCTACCACAGATTAAATTCCCTCTCATGATGTGGAGCGACACTCCTTTTACTTTTATTTGTTGTTGGACTCCTTCATTTTATTTCTGTTGGACTGTAAGTTAATTCAGATAATCTTTTGGGTTGTTTTCGGATACCGCCAGACTTAAGATGTAATTTGTACTTGTGTGTATTTTATTCCGCTGTATTAGACTCTATTTCACTTGGAGTTTGTATCATTGGTTTAGACTATTGAATTATTTCTGTTTAAGTGATTGATCGTTGTCGCGTCACGTTTGGGGCGTGACAGTTATGGTATCAGAGCTCGGCTAGTAAGATGGAAACTTACACCGAGCTGACCCAGGATAGGTTTCTCTGACCTTGGATTAGGTACCACTACTAGATGACCTAAGTTGAATCTTGGATGAATATTTGAACTCTTTTGGGTTGTTATAGTGTTAAGATAACCGAATATTCCTCTATTTGGATGTTAGGTGATTTAGAAAATCCGTGATTTAGAGATTATAATGCCTGATATGGTGAGACTCGAAGGATATGAGGATATCTCTTGATAAGTATATGATTTGGATGTGATATATTATGGGATCTAGACACCTAATGATATTACTTTGGGAAAATGATAGTAGGGGAATCACTAAGTATAATGATCAATGATAATACCCTTATGTTATTCATTCTCAAGTACTTGCACAAGCTTAAGTAAGGGAATTTGACTTGTGGTTTAGGTATCACGGATAAGATACATTAAGGATGTGACTATTATACGATCTCGACTAGATATTACAACTAAATATCCCCTCCCGAGAATAGACGAACTATTTGATCAACTTCAACTAGCGACGGTGTACTCGAAGTTTGATTTACAACAAGGATATTATCAGCTGAAGATCCGTGAAGAAGACGTTTCCAAAACGGCATTTCAAACCAGATATAGACACTACGAGTTTGTAGTGATGCCTTCCCCGATCAGCGAATGCACCGCGCGTTTATGGATCTGATACATCGAGTCTTTCAACCTTATTTGGATCAATTCGTAGTGATATTCATTGATAACATACTCGTATACTCTAAGTCTAGAGAAGAGCATGAACATTATCTGAAAATTATTTTGGAGACACTACGAGAGCACAAGCTGTATGCCAAATTCAGCAAGTGCGAATTTTGGCTTAGTGAAGTCGCATTCTTGGGACACATAATATCGCACTTTGGGATCACCGTGGATCCTTCGAAGGTACGGTGCAAAGTTGAATGGAAACAACCGAATCAGAATTTTATCGATCGAAGTTTCTTAGATCGGCCGATATTATCAAAGATTTATCCAGATTTCTCCAAGATAGGACCACTCACTCGACTAACCCGAAGCATGTCAAGTTTGAGTGGAATGATAAGTGTGAGACTAGTTTCAAGAATCGAAGAAACGACTTACTACGACTCGAGTCTTAGCCCTTCTAAAGGGAACAAAACTTTGTCGCTTACAAATGATGCATCAAAGGAAGGACTAGGAGCGGTGCTCATGCGAAGGAAAGGTCATTGCTTATGCATCACGGAAACTCAAGCCGTATGAAACCAATTACCCAACGCATGACTTGGAATTGGCGGCAATAGTGTTTGCGTTAAAGAAATGGAGGCACTATCTCTACGAGCAACATTCACGGTTTACATACGCATCATAAGAGCCAAAGTATCTATTCTCTCGAGAAAGATCTCAATTTGAGACAACGAAGATGGATGGAGTTAATAGAAGACTATCACTTTGATATTCAATACCATCCCTGAAAGCTAATGTAGTAGCCGACGCGCTTGAGCGAAAAGCGAGTTTAGCCGGGTAATGATTCGAGAGTGGAAATCATTAGAAGAGTTGAGCACTTGGAATCCGACAAGAACCAATACTCAAATTTTGTGTGCTAATATTTCGGTTAAACCCGACCCATCGAACGAGATCAAAGCAAAGACAAGAGGATGTGCAACTTCAAAGACTAAAAGAGAAGATACTTAAAGGAGAAGGTTCGACTTCTTGGTACATGAAGATGGAATTACTAGATTCCAAAAAAAAAATAAAAAAAAAAAAAAAAAAAAAAAATCAAGTTTGTGTACCGAGGACGAGCATTAGGAATAGAATCCTCGCAGAGGCACACCGTTGAAATACACTATACAACCCGGAGAAAACAAGATGTATAAGGACTTGAAACGGAATTATTGGTGGGTAAACATGAAGAACCAGGTAGTGGAGTTCGTTGCGAGATGTTTGACTTGTCAACGAATAAAAGCGAACACCAACGACCATCCGGTTTATTGCAACCGCTTGAGAATTCCGGAGTGGAAGTGGGAACACATAACGATGGACTTCGTGATGGATCTACCAAGGACCAGACGAGGTGATGATGCTATATGAGTAGTCGTAGACCGACTCATGAAATTTGCACACTTCTTACCTATGAAGAAAAACGACGACTTGCGAAACTTGCAGTGCGGTTATGTCCGAGAGATCATTCGACCGCATGGAGTGCCACGACATAGACATAGTGTCAGACAGACCCGAGATTTGTCTCCCGATTCGGAAATGCTTTCACGAGGAATTGGGAACCTCGCTAAGTTTCAAAGACAACAACACATCCCCAAATTGATGGCGATCGAGCGAACGATTCAAACCCTGGAAGACATGTCTGCGAGCATGCACGTTGGATTTCCAAGGAAGTTGGGATTCACACTTACCATTGGCCAAGTTCGCCTATAATAACAGCTATCAGGCCACAATTGGAATGGCACCCTACGAAGCCTTGTATGGGCGAAAGTGTAGATCCCCACTACATTGGGAGATTGATAACCAATGGACTCCAAAAGAGAAACGAAAGTCGCCATCGACTCCAAAGGTCGACTTGGTTTAGGAGGCCATGGAGAAGGTCAAGTTGATCAAGGAACGGATCCAAGATGTGGTACCGAGCCGCCAAAAGAGTTACGCGGGACAAGAGGAGAAAGGACTTAGAATTTGAAGCCGGAGATGAAGTATTTCTCAGACTCTTGCCACGAAAGGGATTGATCAATCCAAAGAAAGGAGGCAAATTGAGTCCGAGATATATTGGGCCTTACAAAATTTTGCGGAGGATCGAAAAATTGCCTACCGACTAGAGTTACCGCACAAGATGCGCGGAATGCACGATGTGTTCCATGTATCGAGATTGAAAAAGTATCAACCGATCCCGAGCACATCATCACTCGTGATGCTCCTCCTCTAATGGAGAATTTATCTTACAGGAAATCAATCGAAATCATTGACCAAAGCGGTACATCAATTGCGTAATAGAGAGATTCCAATGGTTAAAGTTGTATGGCGGAATCACAACCGAGACGAAGATGCAACGTGGGAGATGGAAGAAGACATGAGGAATCAATATCCAGAATTGTTCTAAAGAGAATTTGGGGACCAAATTCTTTTAAGGAGGGGTGAATGTGAGACCCCGAATTTTAACGTGAGATTCGGTGTTATGTAGTGATTATTTATTCGGCTATGTATGACAAACCTATTATTAATGAAACTCGACTCTATTTTTATTTATTTCTTCCAACGTCAATTACGCATTTCGCATTTTTAGAGCTTAGCAATTTTATATTCTTCCTCTAGTATTAATACTTGATCGAATGACTACTACTTTAGGAATATTAGACCTCCAACAATTTAGGAGTACATTCCAATCCTTATCCTAATATTTCATCCTATTCTATAATTCATCCCAACCAATTTCCCAATCAATTTTTTTAAAAAAAAATATATTTTTTTTATATTTTTAAAATAATTTCGAAAATTACCATAAATGGGGAGGTTGTTTCATATTCTTTTCAAGACCTACAATTATATATGTATATATATTTACATATATATATTATTTTTTTTTTCAACTTTTGGTCACATGCTTAAAGGATGGACAAACTTTTCTTTCCACCAAATTCTAATAAATAAAAATATCAACACCATGATTATTATTCCCTTCAACTTTTGGCTCCTTGTCTTAGGGAATCAATTATTTTTGTTATTTTTGTTCTTTATCTACCAATATTATTCATTTCATAATTATCATAAAAACAAGACTTGCTTCCATTTCCTCTAAAGGATCAAATTCTTCAAGCATAAGGTAAGAAAATCTTCATTTCTCCCAACTCTATTTTTCTTCTCCAATCCTCAACCTTATACCTTCACCATCTAATAATGTTGAATCCTTCTTGTTGAGGTACTCCTAGAGAAAATTCTTGAAGAATTAGAGACCTAGATTTGACTACAAGCTTGAAGAGGAAATTCAAGATTACATATTATTAAGGTGAGAAAATTATGGTTTTAGTATTTTTCTCTTGACAACATGAAGAATTAATTTTTGACTCAAGAATATAAATTTTTGGAGTTTAGGGGCTGACCTACATCATCTCAAGTGGAGGTTAGAGGCTTGAAGGAAAATTTCCATTTTTGAGACTATTTGAAGATATTAAGGTGAGTAGTAACCATTTGGTACTAGTATATTTTCTTTAGACTTGAGACTTTAATTTTAACACCAAATTATGGTTTGGATACCATTTAGGGGCTGATCTTCAAGAGTTTGAGTCAAGAAGTTGATTCAAGGAAGAAGACCACATTTTAGATCAACCCGAGAAACTACTACGAGGTGGGTGGAAAAATTCTTTCAACTTCTAGGTGTTTTAAATTGAAAATATGCATGTAGTATTTTGTTATTGAGCACTTGAGATATATATTATGTATTGCATGCTATTTTCTTGTATCAAGTTGGAAAAATTCTCAAGTGTTGCTCAAAAATGTGATTTATCGAAAAATAGGGCATACATGCACATTTTATTGTTATACTTGATGAAATTTTGTAAGAGAAGGATATGTATATGTATGACTCTTGAAATATATGTTTTGAATGATTTATAACCTGTACAAGTCGAGCATAATTGATTAAATTTCAACTTTTGGACTTAAAATACAAAAATGGAAAGTTGGTGGACTTAATTGCAAGAAAATAAAACTTAAGGGACCCCTCTGTAATTTTCGATTTTTGGGACTGAACTCAAGTTCAAAAATTATGTTTTGACATTTTAATAAAGTTTTAAGAGTTTTTAGATAAATAAAATCAACCCTTAAAAGCCCAAGGACTAGATTGTAAAATTCTAGAAGTTTAAGGGCTATTTTGCAATTTTCGAAACTGTACCAGACCCTAATTTTAAAATTTGAAATTTTAACTCTTAAGGGACTGGAAATAACATATTTTAAGTGTATTCCAAAAATCCAAGTGTTTAGAGCTTGGAAAGTATTTTTATAAAATTTGAGGGACCAAATTGTAAAAGATTAAACTTGAGGACCAAGATACAATTTCCAGGACTTATGCAGTCCATGCACCTGGAAATACTAATTTAACTATAACATAATTATATCTTAGACCCAAGGTTCAAATTTCATAACAATTGGACCCCTAAAAGCCTTAAAGGCAATTATTTCAAAACGGACAAAAATGAGATTTTTAAAAGTTAAGGGACCTAAACTTATTTCTTTTTAAAACTGCTTTTGTCCCAATATCCTATTAACCTTAGTGACATTTTCCAACTGGAATCACATTAAAAGCCCTCCCGGTTTGTGAGTTCCGATTATTTTAAACTTAAGGCCCGAAATGACAATTTTAACAAATTTGGGGCCAATGTGAGAATTTTATAAAAACTCGACCTCAAAACTTTAAAAACCTGAATCTCTGAACAATTTAGAGATTTTAGGAACTGACCTCATAATTTTTCAAGGTCGGGATATTTATTTATTCAATTTTTAACCCCAAAAGTATTGGTTTTTACAAAACGGGGCTAATTGTAAATTTTTCTTTTTATCAAGGACCTAACTTAAATTATTTTTCATTTACTAAAACAGCCCTGGACCCTCTGACTTTAATTATTAATTAAAATATTTTATTTTCTCAAAAACTACTTGACTTATCGGATCGTCTTGACCGATTAAAACCCGATCGCGGGGCGACTTCCTCGTGTTGCGATTTCGAATCTATAACGGACTTATGTTCCACCTAATCTTTCAAGATATCGAAGATTGCTTATCCTCCCGATAATCATCTTCATCCAAATAACTCCACCAACGCCATAATTACTTTACGCAAATTTTCAAAACTTTTTATGAACTCGCTTCCCGAATCAATATACTGATGCCGGTTGACTACCTCAACGTGTATTTAATTTCTTGCTGAGTCAACTTGGTGTGTCGAGCTCACGAATCGGAATGGATACGTCGGGGATGGAACCGGCAGCTCGGCTGCTATTCCACTCTTCCGCCCCCATCGCCCTAATCCCGCAATCGAGGGACGGAGTTTGTCCAGGAAGCGGGTCGTAGTCTTGAGGTATAATCATGATTATGACGAATCCGAGCCTTGCTAGCTCCAACGTGGATTTTGTCTTTGCCTATGGAGCAATAAGGTGACAAGTCTTGACCATCATGAACGGGGAGTTACAAGGAAGAACGAAGGAATCGGGCCGTCCGATCCACACGATTCCTGGAGTTGAACGGAACGTTTGGTTGGCGCTACACTTCGACGCAACCGCTACTTGTAATGCATGGGTTGGCGCTACACTTGATGCAACCACTAATTGTCTTGCATGGGATTGGCGCTACACTTGATCTTAATCCTCCCTCCTCCGCTTGAATCATCGTGCTATGTGACCATGAACTATTTCTTAAACTATTTAAATATATTACTTAATATATATTTATCATGATGCTTGTGGCTATGTGAAAACATGCATCATATCTCACGCGTTTTCATACAACCGTTTTCTCGCATTAACTATATATATCGCCACACTTGCACACGATCACCCCATCCACTGAGATTTCTGTCTCACTCCCTCCTATTTTCTAACCTTTAGATGAAGAGTACGTTGAAGACGTCGAACCTACCACAGATTAAATTCCTACTGTTGATGTGGAGCGACACTCCTTTTACTTTTATTTGTTGTTGGACTCCTTCATTTTATTTCTGTTGGACTGTAAGTTAATTCAGATAATCTTTTGGGTTGTTTTCGGATACCGCCAGACTTAAGATGTAATTTGTACTTGTGTGTATTTTATTCCGCTGTATTAGACTCTATTTCACTTGGAGTTTGTATCATTGGTTTAGACTATTGAATTATTTCTGTTTAAGTGATTGATCGTTGTCGCGTCACGTTTGGGGCGTGACAGTTATGGTATCAGAGCTCGGCTAGTAAGATGGAAACTTACACCGCGACCCGATAGGTTTCTCTGACCTTGGATTAGGTACCACTACTAGATGACCTAAGTTGAATCTTGGATGAATATTTGAACTCTTTTGGGTTGTTATAGTGTTAAGATAACCGAATATTCCTCTATTTGGACGTTAGGTGATTTAGAAAATCCGTGATTTAGAGATTATAATGCCTGATATGGTGAGACTCGAAGGATATGAGGATATCTCTTGATAAGTATATGATTTGGATGTGATATATTATGGGATCTAGACACCTAATGATATTACTTTGGGAAAATGATAGTAGGGGAATCACTAAGTATAATGATCAATGATAATACCCTTATGTTATTCATTCTCAAGTACTTGCACAAGCTTAAGTAAGGAATTTGACTTGTGGTTTAGGTATCACGGATAAGATACATTAAGGATGTGACTATTATACGATCTCGACTAGATATTACAACTAAATATCCCCTCCCCGAGAATAGACGAACTATTTGATCAACTTCAACTAGCGGCGGTGTACTCAAGTTTGATTTACAACAAGGATATTATCACCAAGATCCGTGAAGAAGACGTTTCCAAAACGGCATTTCAAACCGGATATAGACACTACGAGTTTGTAGTGATGCCTTTCGATCCGATTTAATGCACCAAAGCCAGGCGGCGTTTATGGATCTGATACATCGAGTCTTTCAACCTTATTTGGATCAATTCGTAGTGATATTCATTGATAACATACTCGTATACTCTATGTCTAGAGAAGAGCATGAACATTATCTGAAAATTATTTTGGAGACACTACGAGCACAAGTCGTATGCCAAATTCAAGAAGTGCGAATTTTGGCTTAGTGAAGTCGCATTCTTGGGACACATAATATCTGGCACTGGGATCGCCGTGGATCCTTCGAAGGTACAGACGGTGGTTGAATGGAAACAACCGAGAATCAGAATTGAGATCGAGTTTCTTAGAGATTTGGCCGGATATTATCAAAGATTTATCCAGGATTTCTCCAAGATAGCCGGACCACTCACTCGACTAACCCAGAAGCATGTCAAGTTTGAGTGGAATGATAAGTGTGAGACTAGTTTCCAAGAACTGAAGAAACGACTTACTACGACTCGATCTTAGCCCTTCTAAAGGAAAAAAACTTTGTCGTCTACAAAGATGCATCAAAGGAAGGACTAGGAGCAGTGCTCATGCAGGAAGGAAAGGTCATTGCTTATGCATCACGGAAACTCAAGCCGTATGAAACCAATTACCCAACGCATGACTTGGAATTGGCAGCAATAGTGTTTGCGTTAAAGAAATGGAGGCACTATCTCTACGGAGCAACATTCACGGTTTACACAGATCATAAGAGCCTAAAGTATCTATTCTCTCAGAAAGATCTCAATTTGAGACAACGAAGATGGATGGAGTTAATAGAAGACTATCACTTTGATATTCAATACCATCCCTGGGAAAGCTAATGTAGTAGCTGACGCCTTGAGCAGAAAGGCGAGTTTAGCCAGACTAATGATTCGAGAGTGGAAATCATTAGAAGAGTTGAGCACTTGGAATCCGACAAGAACCAATACTCAAATTTTGTGTGCTAATATTTCGGTTAAACCCGACCTACTGAACGAGATCAAAGCAGCACAAGAGACAGATGTGCAACTTCAAAGACTGAAAGAGAAGATACTTAAAGGAGAAGGTTCAGAATTCTTGGTACATGAAGATGGAATTACTAGATTCCAAAAAAAAAAATAAAAAAATAAAAAAAAATAAAAAAAAAAATCAAGTTTGTGTACCGAGGGATGAGCAGATTAGGAATAGAATCCTCGCAGAGGCACACCGTTTGAAATACACTATACAACCTGGAGAAAACAAGATGTATAAGGACTTGAAACGGAATTATTGGTGGGTAAACATGAAGAACCAGGTAGTGGAGTTCGTTGCGAGATGTTTGACTTGTCAACGAATAAAAGCAGAACACCAACGACCATCTGGTTTATTGCAACCGTTGAGAATTCCGGAGTGGAAGTGGGAACACATAACGATGGACTTCGTGATGGATCTACCAAGGACCAGACGAGGTAATGATGCTATATGAGTAGTCGTAGACCGACTCATGAAATTTGCACACTTCTTACCTATGAAGAAAACGCGGACTTGCGTAAACTTGTGCGGTTTATGTCCGAGAGATCATTCGACCGCATGGAGTGCCAACATAGTGTCGACAGAGACCCGAGATTTGTCTCCGATTAAATGCTTTCACGAGGAATTGGGAACCTCGCTAAGTTTCAAAGACAACAACACATCCCCAAATTGATGGCCATCGAGCGAACGATTCAAACCCCGGAAGACATGTGCGAGCATGCACGTTGGATTTCAAGGAAGTTGGGATTCACACTTACCATTGGCCAAGTTCGCCTATAATAACACTATCGTGCCACAATTGGAATGGCACCCTACGAAGCCTTGTATGGGCGAAAGTGTAGATCCCCACTACACTTTGGGAGATTGATAACCAATGGACTCCAAAAGAGAACGAAAGTCGCCATCGACTCCAAAGGTCGACTTGGTTTAGGAGGCCATGGAGAAGGTCAAGTTGATCAAGAACGGATCCAAGACAGCTCGAGCCGCCAAAAGAGTTACGCGGACAAGAGGAGAAAGGACTTAGAATTTGAAGCCGGAGATGAAGTATTTCTCAGACTCTTTCCACGAAAGGGATTGATCAATCCAAAGAAAGGAGGCAAATTGAGTCCGAGATATATTGGGCCTTACAAAATTTTTGCGAGGAGGATCGAGAAAATTGGCCTCTACCGACTAGAGTTACCGGCACAGTATGCGGGAATGCACGATGTGTTCCATGTATCGAGATTGAAAAAGTATCAACCAGATCCTGAGCACATCATCACTCGTGATGCTCCTCCTCTAATGGAGAATTTATCTTACACCGAGGAATCAATCAGAATCATTGACCAGCAGGTACATCAATTGCGTAACAGAGAGATTCCAATGGTTAAAGTTGTATGGCGGAATCACAACCGAGACGAAGACGCAACGTGGGAGATGGAAGAAGACATGAGGAATCAATATCCAGAATTGTTCTAAAGAGAATTTGGGGACCAAATTCTTTTAAGGAGGGGTGAATGTGAGACCCCGAATTTTAACGTGAGATTCGGTGTTATGTAGTGATTATTTATTCGGCTATGTATGACAAACCTATTATTAATGAAACTCGACTCTATTTTTATTTATTTCTTCCAACGTCAATTACGCATTTCGCATTTTTAGAGCTTAGCAATTTTATATTCTTCCTCTAGTATTAATACTTGATCGAATGACTACTACTTTAGGAATATTAGACCTCCAACAATTTAGGAGTACATTCCAATCCTTATCCTAATATTTCATCCTATTCTATAATTCATCCCAACCAATTTCCCAATCAATTTTTTTAAAAAAAAAATATATATATATTTTTTATATTTTTAAAATAATTTCGAAAATTACCATAAATGGGGAGGTTGTTTCATATTCTTTTCAAGACCTACAATTATATATGTATATATATTTACATATATATATTATTTTTTTTTTCAACTTTTGGTCACATGCTTAAAGGATGGACAAACTTTTCTTTCCACCAAATTCTAATAAATAAAAATATCAACACCATGATTATTATTCCCTTCAACTTTTGGCTCCTTGTCTTAGGGGAATCAATTATTTTTGTTATTTATCTACCAATATTATTCATTTCATAATTATCATAAAAACAAGACTTGCTTCCATTTCCCTCTCTAAAGGATCAAATTCTTCAAGCATAAGGTAAGAAAATCTTCATTTCTCCCAACTCTATTTTTCTTCTCCAATCCTCAACCTTATACCTTCACCATCTAATAATGTTGAATCCTTCTTGTTGAGGTACTCCTAGAGAAAATTCTTGAAGAATTAGAGACCTAGATTTGACTACAAGCTTGAAGAGGAAATTCAAGATTACATATTATTAAGGTGAGAAAATTATGGTTTTAGTATTTTTCTCTTGACAACATGAAGAATTAATTTTTGACTCAAGAATATAAATTTTTGGAGTTTAGGGGCTGACCTACATCATCTCAAGTGGAGGTTAGAGGCTTGAAGGAAAATTTCCATTTTTGAGACTACTTGAAGATATTAAGGTGAGTAGTAACCATTTGGTACTAGTATATTTTCTTTAGACTTGAGACTTTAATTTTAACACCAAATTATGGTTTGGATACCATTTAGGGGCTGATCTTCAAGAGTTTGAGTCAAGAAGTTGATTCAAGGAAGAAGACCACATTTTAGATCAACCCGAGAAACTACTACGAGGTGGGTGGAAAAATTCTTTCAACTTCTAGGTGTTTTAAATTGAAAATATGCATGTAGTATTTTGTTATTGAGCACTTGAGATATATATTATGTATTGCATGCTATTTTCTTGTATCAAGTTGGAAAAATTCTCAAGTGTTGCTCAAAAATGTGATTTATCGAAAAATAGGGCATACATGCACATTTTATTGTTATACTTGATGAAATTTTGTAAGAGAAGGATATGTATATGTATGACTCTTGAAATATATGTTTTGAATGATTTATAACCTGTACAAGTCGAGCATAATTGATTAAATTTCAACTTTTGGACTTAAAATGCAAAAATGGAAAGTTGGTGGACTTAATTGCAAGAAAATAAAACTTAAGGGACCCCTCTGTAATTTTCGATTTTTGGGACTGAACTCAAGTTCAAAAATTATGTTTTGACATTTTAATAAAGTTTTAAGAGTTTTTAGATAAATAAAATCAACCCTTAAAAGCCCAAGGACTAGATTGTAAAATTCTAGAAGTTTAAGGGCTATTTTGCAATTTTCGAAACTGTACCAGACCCTAATTTTAAAATTTGAAATTTTAACTCTTAAGGGACTGGAAATAACATATTTTAAGTGTATTCCAAAAATCCAAGTGTTTAGAGCTTGGAAAGTATTTTTATAAAATTTGAGGGACCAAATTGTAAAAGATTAAACTTGAGGACCAAGATACAATTTCCAGGACTTATGCAGTCCATGCACCTGGAAATACTAATTTAACTATAACATAATTATATCTTAGACCCAAGGTTCAAATTTCATAACAATTGGACCCCTAAAAGCCTTAAAGGCAATTATTTCAAAACGGGACAAAAATGAGATTTTTAAAAGTTAAGGGACCTAAACTTATTTCTTTTTAAAACTGCTTTTGTCCCAATATCCTATTAACCTTAGTGACATTTTCCAACTGGAATCACATTAAAAGCCCTCCCGGTTTGTGAGTTCCGATTATTTTAAACTTAAGGCCCGAAATGACAATTTTAACAAATTTGGGGCCAATGTGAGAATTTTATAAAAACTCGACCTCAAAACTTTAAAAACCTGAATCTCTGAACAATTTAGAGATTTTAGGAACTGACCTCATAATTTTTCAAGGTCGGGATATTTATTTATTCAATTTTTAACCCCAAAAGTATTGGTTTTTACAAAACGGGGCTAATTGTAAATTTTTCTTTTTATCAAGGACCTAACTTAAATTATTTTTCATTTACTAAAACAGCCCTGGACCCTCTGACTTTAATTATTAATTAAAATATTTTATTTTCTCAAAAACTACTTGACTTATCGGATCGTCTTGACCGATTAAAACCCGATCGCGGGCGACTTCCTCGTGTTGCGATTTCGAATCTATAACGGACTTATGTTCCACCTAATCTTTCAAGATATCGAAGATTGCTTATCCTCCCGATAATCATCTTCATCCAAATAACTCCACCAACGCCATAATTACTTTACGCAAATTTTCGAAAACTTTTTATGAATCGCTTCCCGAATCAATATACTATCGCTCATTGACTACTACGAACGTGTATTTAATTTATCGCTGAGTCAACTTGGTGTGTCGAGCTCACAATCGGAATGGATACGTCGGGGATGGAACCGGCAGCTCGGCCGCTATTCCACTTTCCTTCGCCCCATCGTCCCTAATCCCGCAAATCGAGGGACGGAGTTTGTCCAAGAGGAGCGGGTCGTAGTACTTGAGGTATAATCATGATTATGACGAATCCGAGCCTTGCTAGCTCCAACGTGGATTTTGTCTTTGCCTATGGAGCAATAAGGTGACAGGTCTTGGACCATCATGAACGGGGAGTTACAAGGAAGAACGAAGGAATCGGCCTCGATCCACACGATTCCGGAGT
The DNA here is from genome assembly GCA_016081115.2 of Rehmannia glutinosa. NCBI lineage: Eukaryota > Viridiplantae > Streptophyta > Magnoliopsida > Lamiales > Orobanchaceae > Rehmannia > Rehmannia glutinosa. The sequence continues at coordinate 5,246,699 of CM071928.1, forward strand.
TGAACGGGCGCTTTGGTTGGCGCTACACTTCAGTACGCAACCGCTACTTGTAATGCATGGGTTGGCGCTACACTTCAGTACGCAACCACTAATTGTCTTGCATGGGATTGGCGCTACACTTCAGTACGCAATCCTCCTGTCTGCTTGAATCATCGTGCCTGTGTGACCATGAACTATTTCTTAAACTATTTAAATATATTACTTAATATATATTTATCATGATGCTTGTGGGCTATGTATGAAAACATGCATCATATCTCACGCGTTTTCATACAACCGTTTTCTCGCATTAACTATATATATCGCCACACTTGCACACGATCACCCCATCCACTGAGATTTCTGTCTCACTCCCTCCTATTTTCTAACCTTTAGATGAAGAGTACGTTGAAGACGCGAACCTACCACATTAAAATTCCCTCATTGTTGATGTGGAGCGACACTCCTTTTACTTTTATTTGTTGTTGGACTCCTTCATTTTATTTCTGTTGGACTGTAAGTTAATTCAGATAATCTTTTGGGTTGTTTTCGGATACCGCCAGACTTAAGATGTAATTTGTACTTGTGTGTATTTTATTCCGCTGTATTAGACTCTATTTCACTTGGAGTTTGTATCATTGGTTTAGACTATTGAATTATTTCTGTTTAAGTGATTGATCGTTGTCGCGTCACGTTTGGGGCGTGACAAGTACTTTATTGATATATTTTTTTAACAAATTACATAACTTGTAAAATACAATCTTTATTGCCAAAATAATATCATTTGACATGATAATATTTAAAATTTCTATTATCAATTGAATATCTCAATTAATTTGGAATTTGATGCTTATTCCAAAAAATAAATTAAAATATAAAATTGATAAGTAAAATCATATTACACATATCAATATATTAATGACTAAATTTTCAATATCTATAGGACCAAAATACCATTAGGTTTCATTTGGATTGATGAATTTGGAACTAATTATGATTTTACATTCATTAAGCTTGTAATTTGGATAATCTTATGATACAATGAATTTCAATATTTGAGCTATTATTTAAGTCTTCTTAAGTCATTATATACGGTGAATTTTGAGTCGTTTGAAATCATTTCTCTAAATTCTCCTTAAATCCAATACCTTTTGTGCAAATGCAACCCTAATTAATTTGGCTAAATATATTGAGCTAAATATATTGGTTTGAACCATATATATTTAAGTGTCCGCCCACCAACAGTACCAAATGTGATCATTTTTGTGTGCATAGATGAGAATTAATTAGGAGTATTTTTAATGAATCTAATGGCAAGATTTATTTGATAAATTTTGATTTTATATAATTCTAAATTAAGATGAGTTTAATTCGATGAGATGCATTTATAATTCTAAATTAAGTTCAAGGTGCTGTGAAGTTCGAATAATTTAGCTTAATTGACTACTGATGAGATGCAATAATCTGGAAATTTTGATTGGATTTATTTCAATTGTTTTGGAAGTATATTTTGGAAAATACCCTTTTAAGATATTGTTGGGGAATGAAAGAGCATTTTGATGGGTTGTTGGAACATATTTGATGTGGTGTATTTTCAATCATAAAACATGTGGATGAACATATAAATTATAAGGTTTTGTACATTAAGATGTTGATTCGAAAATATTAGATGTTGTTAGGTCAGGTTGAAAAACGAACCAAGCTACTCGTACTCGATTGAGATCGATCGTTAAAAGCTCGTTTGAGCTTGGTTTGTTAACATAACGAACCAATTCTTAACATATTTTTTTGTTGAGATACATTTTGCCCCCTAAACTATAGGCGTTTTTGGGGTTTACCACCTAAACTTTTCCGAGTTCCATTTTATCCCTTGAACTCCTGAATTTTTTGCTCGATGCCATATATTGGCCACTGCCGGCGGAATATTCCCAGAATATTCCGTCACATGAGGGCAAAAATCATCATTTGTCTCAAAGTTGTTGTATTTTGCCACCTGAACTATGTTTGACTTGCACTTTACCCCCCTAAACTTTGTATTATTTCACTTTGCCACATAAAATTTAACAAAATTTAAAAAAAGTTATATATTTATACATGTATTTTATTTCTTTTTTTTCCTTCTAATTCTTTATCCACAAAAATAAATAAATAATTATTTTAGTTAAGTATATTATCAACAAAATTACACTAAATTCATCATTTTAAACTTTCTTGTAAAATCATAATTTATTTTCCTTTTATTGAGTTAATTTTTGCATTATAATTAAAAATATAAATTATTCTTTTATTTTCTAGGTGAATAGAATTATAAATATTCACCAAAGTCAATTTGAACATAATACGATGCATTTAGCTTTCTTTTGTAAGTAAAATTATTAAGAGATAAAAGTATTACAAATTTAATAAATTTGATCATTTTTACATTTAAGTACTAGTAATGTATAAGATTTGTAATAAAGTAAATTTATTATCATATTGTTTTATAATGTATTATATTTAAATTCCTGGAAGAATATTCCTTTCGTCAATTTAATTTTTTTGTTTTATAATTAAAAATTATGAAAATTAATTTACTTTATTACAAATCTTATATATTACTTAAATGTAAAAATAATCAAATTCATTAAATTTGTAATACTTGTATTTTCTAGTAATTTTACTTACAAAAGAAAGTTAAATGCATCGTATTATGTTCAAATTGACTTTGGTGAAAATTTATAATTTTATTCACCAAAAATTGAAAAGGATAGTTTATATTTTTAATTATAATATAAAAACTAATACAGTTAAAGGGAAAATAAACTAAGGTTTTACAAGAAAGTTTAAAATGAAGAATTTATAGTGTAATTTTATTGATAATATACTTAACCAAAGTAATTATTTATTTTTTGTGGATAAAAAATTAGAAAAAAAAAGATATAAAATAAATGTATAAATATATCTTTTTTTTAAAAAATAATTTATGTAGCAAAGTATAATAACGCAAAGTTTAGGGGGATAAAGTGCAAGTCAAACAAAGTTGAGGTGGTAAAATGCAACAATTCTTTAAAAAATTTGAGACAATGACGATTTTGCCCTCACGTGCAAGTCACATGCCGGAAAATTCCGCCGTTGGTGGCCAATATATGGCATTGTGCAAAAGTCACGGAGTTCAGGGGGTGAAGTACGACTCGGGAAAGTTTAGGTGGTAAACTCCAAAAGCGCCTATAGTTTGGGGGGTAAAATGTAATTATCTCTTTTTTGTTTGATAAGATATAAAGCTCGGCTCGAACTCGACTCGATTAGTAAATAAATAATAAAATATGTACAAAAATAAATTACTCGAGCTCGATTCATATTCGGCTCGACTAAAGCTCGTTCGAGCTCGATTCGATAAATAATAAAACCAAGCTCAGACACAATTTTTGAAGCTCGATTAAAATTCAAACAAGCTTGAACAGAACTATGTTCGGCTCGACCCGATTAGTTTACACCTTTAGATGTGGTGCGTTTAACTATCCTCATAAATATTTTAACTCCTTACAAATAAAATAAGTTAGTGAAAATAACTAAGATATTGCGAAGGGATATAGAAGATATTCCACTTCAAGGTTTTATTTTTGCTGCAATGCTAAAGCTACCATATAAAAGTGAATCTTCAAAAACTAAATCTGCTATTTGTTACCGTACTAAAAAAAAAAAAGAATTATGCTATTTGTTACCAAATAAAAATCTTAAACGGTTTTTCTTTTTTTTTTTGGCTGCATTTAGTTACCTTATAAAAGTGAACAAATCATAAATTACTAGTTATATAATTACCATGTACAAATTGTTTGTGCCTGTACAAGGACACAATTAAATGTAGGGATTATCTCCAGAATATTCATGAGTCATTCTCTCATAAGGAAGCAGATTTATATCCTAAGCAAATATATAATAATATGGAAAAAATAATCCTTTATTACTTTCATTAATGATTTCACTTAATTAATTACCTTATAAAATCTGCCCGCAAACAATTAATCAATGGCAGTATTCTTCTATAAATTGTACAATTTTCCAGAATAACAGTACCAAGAATTTCATAGACATAAAAAAAAAAAAAAATTATAGAGAGACAAGATGCAGCAAGAAACGACAGTGCTAATTATTGGGGCAGGGCCTGCTGGTTTAGCAACTTCAGCATGTCTAAACCTACAAAATATACCAAACATGGTCTTAGAAAAAGAAGATTGTTGTGCTTCCCTATGGAAAAAAAGAGCCTATGATAGACTCAAACTTCATCTAGCAAAACAATTTTGTGAACTACCCCACATGCCATTTCCCCCTAGTGCACCCACATATGTGCCCAAACATGGTTTTATCCAATATTTGGATGACTATGTTTCCCATTTCGATATAAGTCCGTTGTACCATCGTCACGTTGTGTGTGCGTCGTTCGATGGAAAAAATTGGGTTGTCGTGGCCAAAAATACGCTCTTTGGCACGATCGAGAGTACCTAGCCAAATTTCTTGTTGTCGCGACTGGGGAGAATAGTGAGGGATATATCCCTCCAATTCCAGGATTGGATTCGTTTAATGGGGAGTTAATGCATTCTAGTTGTTATGAAAATGGGAAGAGATTTGATAAAAAGGATGTGTTGGTCGTTGGAAGTGGAAATTCTGGTATGGAAATAGCGTTTGATTTGTCCAATTGGGGTGCTCGTACTTCTCTAATTGTTCGTAGCCCTGTAAGTGCTAATATATAACAAACTTGTTGCATTTATTTAGAAATTAATTTCCATAAATTCTAGATACTTAGTTGTTTTTGTTTGAATTGTTTCTAGGTGCATTTTCTAACGGAGGGAATGGTGAAACTTGGGATGGGATTATTGAAGTATCTACCGTTAGATCTTGTGGACAACATTGTACTAATGTTAAGCAAATTGAAGTACGGAGATATTTCTGAATATGGTATCCAAAGGCCAAGCAAGGGACCCTTTTATCTCAAAAAGGCAACTGGTCGATCTCCGGTCATTGATGTTGGGACTATTGCCAAAATTCGAACACAAGAAATTAAGGTAAATTTATACTCTCATTATATGAACGTCACCTGTATAATAATCACATAATTTTATATACGCCAACATTCACATGTTAAATTGAAACATTTAACGAAACACAATATTATAGTGTTGCTTGACATGATAGACGCTAATATGTCATTAATGTAATATAATTGATAGGTTTTGCCATCAATCAAGAAAGTGAATGGACATCAAATTCACTTCATGAATGGAGACATAAAAAGTTATGATGCCATTTTTTTTGCAACTGGTTACAAGAGCACGGTGGGAGATTGGCTTAAGGTGAAAATTAATTCTCATTTTATTTATCATTTAATTTAACCATTTATTTCATAGATTTATTTTTTTTAATATAATTAAATGTAAAATTTCCATTCTCATGTAGGATGATGGAGGGCTTTTTGGTGAAGATGGAATGCCTAAAGAGAGGAATCCAAATCACTGGAAAGGAGAAAATGGGATTTATTGCGTCGGATTTGCAAGGGCGGGAATATTTGGGATTTCAAACGACGCTAAAGCTATATCGCAAGACATATTTAAATCACTAGTTTGATATATGAGTTATATTCTCCCTTCGTTATACTAATATAGGTCAGCTTTCCTTTTTCGTCCATCCTAAATTGAAAAACCCATCAACATTTAAGAAATTGGGAGAAATCCAATTTTTGTATCCCATTTTGATTGAGAAAAAGTAATGAATGAAAGCGTGAATACGGTGCTCTTTTATTTGTATTTTAGTTGTGATAAATTTTATTATTGCAATCGAACTGTGATAAATTACTTCTGTATACATATGTAATAAATTTCGTTATTAGGGAAAAATGCAAACTTAGTCCCGTATCTATAGGGGTGTTGCAATATTAGTCCTGTAGCCTTTGAAATTGCGATTTTAGTCCTGTATATTTTGCCTTTTTTGCAATTTTGGTCCCGCAAGTTTTAGATTTGTGCAATTTTGGTCCTATAAGTTTTAAGTTGATGCAAATTTGGTCCTAAGGGCTATTTCAATATTTTAATTATTCTCAAAATACCATTGACAACCAAAAATCAATATACCTAAGATCAAGTTTAAAATAGTATCAGAACCTATATTTTATTTACATGAGTAGAATTTATTTATCACTGCCTAATGATGGTATGAATCCATATCAAAATCCAAGATACGAGTTCTACATGTAATATTTCCTAATTATGAAAATACAAAAATACGTAAAAATTATGCCAAAATTGGTCATTTTTAATAATACGATCGAAAGTACCACAACTAAAAAATAAAAGACTAAAATTGCCAAATTTTAAAAATTACATATTAAATTTATTATTTTTGCTAAGGGACAAAATTGTCATAGGACTAAAATTACAACTTTAAAAATTACAGGACTAATTTTGCAACTCTCCTATAGATACTTGACCAATTTTGCAATTTTCCCTTCGTTATTACATTCCATATATATGTAAAATATTGGAAACTGAAAGAGTATAACGACAGTACCATTTGCACCAATTTTCCACATGGACCAACAAAAAAAAAAAAAAAAAGAGTCTTGCACACTTCCAAGGATATTACACTTTAGGCAATTCACATTCTTAATTTTTAATCGTAAAAATTTGAATCTTGTACAATCCGTGACGAAAGATTCAGAAAGTATTATAAACGTGTACCGCTACTATTTCATGTTAGACCAACGGGTATAGTAATTTGAAAATTTTAAAAAACAATAAATAAATAAATAAATAAATAAATAAATATTTCGCTTACTTGGCCACTAAGGTGGACAATTTGTGGGCAAATCGACTTAGCATTTTGATAGATACATGAAGAATTAAAGAACAAACATACAAACAAACAATATTATTCATCTTCTTCATGCCCTTACACCCACATCCAAATTCATTGATAGTTCTTCACAAGAACAGATCCAGAATTTATAATGGTGGCACAAAATGCATACAATTATAAATTATATTAAAAATAATTAATAGGGGCATATTTTGTTTTTTTAACCTAATTAATATGTATTTCTTAAATTTTAGATCATGAATTATGTTATAAAACACTATTAATACTTTATATAGTAATATCATATAATATTTTTCAAATTTTTAATGTTATAATGATATTATAAATTAGTGTTATAATGCTAATAATGTTTTATAAATTATAGTACTTTTAGGCATAAACGACAATAGAAGAAAAAAACAAGACAAAAAAAAAGAGAAAGAACCTATGGGGGTATGTGCCCCCATGGGAGGAACAGTAACTCCGTCTCTGGTTCTTCACCACATCATTTAATTCATCTTCACTCAAAACACACAAAGGCACGACCCTAGGTGGTCAAGGTTAGGGTGTCAATGGGTCGGGTCTGTCTGGACCCGAAATCCGACCCGTTAAGAAAATATAATACACATACCCGTCCCAACCCACCTCACCTTAGACCCTTACCCGCCCCGATCCATACCTGTGTCTAGCGGGTAAGACCCGTTAGATCCACTAGAACTACCAACTTTATATATTTGATCAAATTTGTACAATATTTATTCAAAAGTAGTGCACTAAAAAATTATATCAAATGTGATATTTATATAATTTTGTAGATTTAATATGAATTAGGAAATAAGTACTAACGATATATATATATATATATATATTAAGAGTTATTGAACAACAATATACACACTCTATTATATAGACTTAAAAAAAACAAAACAAAAGAAAAACAACCATATGGGTCGGGTCTGGGTCAGGTCTTACGGGACCCGTTACCCTACATATATGTACCTGTTTGGATCTAAAAATCAATATTAGTCCCCCCTTCCCCCCAATTGAGGTGGGCTGATCTATTGCCATCTCTAATCCAAGTTCCTCCGACGATAAGGGTTCGAAAGTTCTCTCACTATATATAAAGCTTGATATAAGTAACATGAGTGGTATGAATATTTTGCTTGAACATTGGGGTCTAAACTCTAATTATCTTTTTTTCTCTTTTTCTTTTTGCAAAAAAAACATGCCCACCTCATTCATATATTGCCGCTATTCTCCCAAATTTAAAAAATCTATATAATATATAAAAACAGAATAGTTATAATTCTGGAAATTTCCCGCCCAAAACCAGCTGCTAATTATGGAAAGTTGTTCTTTTAATTAATTAATGATTTTGCTATTAAAACATATATATTTTTGCAGCACTAATTACTTTTGCAAGATATCGCTTGAGCAAAGGCAAATAATCTCAATACCTTTTTTTCTTTGTATTTATGGGTGGTTTGAATTTCAAGCATTAGAGCTTTATTATAGCACATGATTAAATTGCATTATTGTACTGGGTAGGAAATTGACTAATCATTTGATTGCATTGTGTTGAAACTATTTTTCTTATTTGACATTACATGATTTATATACTTTATTATACTCTTCAACTTATTGATTAATCATAAATCTTAATTATATAAATCAAATGAGTCGTGAATACTCATTGTTTTGCAATCAATATAAATAACTAATAATAAGTAAAGCATAACTGATAGAAGAAAAACAGAATACATAATAGTAAGGGATAATTACAAAAACACCCCCAAGGTTTGGGTTAATTACAAAAAAACCCAGAAATGTTTCAAAATTACAAAAAGCCCCCTCAGGCTTGATTTTATCTTAAATTTAAGGAGTTAACTGTAACACTTCTACAAATATCAAGGGAGTTTTTTGAAATATTTTTGCTTATGAAGGGGGAAGATGTAAATAGATACAAACATTAAGGGTTTTTTTGTAATTTTCAAAAAACTTTGGGTTTTTTTGTAATTAGCCCAAACCTCAGAGGGTTTTATGTAATTATCCCTAATAGTAATAGTGTTTACTTGGAATGTGGGTGAATCAGAAAGCATAACAATTAATTTTGCAATTTACAATATGTGAACCCTTCGGTTTTCATTTGAATCATAAATACAACTTTAGGAAATTGGAATAAAATACAGAACAGCAAAATTTAAACTTGATTTCATTGGAAATGCATGCATGCATGCATATAAAGTTGAAAACACATAAAACGAGAGTGCATTGTAATAAATACAGAACAATTAACAAAATTTAAATTTGACTTCACTGGAAAGACGAGGTATACATGGAGACTGCAGTACGGTTTTAATTAAAATTCAAGCATTCCCATCTAATCAAATAAAGTTTATTTACACACGGAACACATTATGCCATTAATATTGTTGTTTAAAACTCTACTATAAATACTCACCAATCAATCATTCAAGACTTACCATTTCTTAGCCCCTCAAAATAAAGGATAGGCCGCCGACATCCCCACACTGTCAGCACAATGAACAAAAATAGATACAGTCATACCATATACCACACCTGAAAAATATTCCATATTTAATTTGGTCAAAAATATAAAGGGTAGCGCTATTTGCACCTCTTATTCCTCTAAACACATCCATTCTATTTAATTATATAATTTTCATCAATTCAAAAGACTTAAATGCCCTTAACACCCACCAAACGTCTAAATACACCATTTTATCTTAAAAGGGAGAGACACCCACAACGGCGTCCATTGAGGGGTTGTCAAGGGCGGCCCTGAGGCAGCAGAGGTGGTGCCGCCGCACAGGACCCCCCGCCAACAAGGGTCCCCAAATTATTTTTTTATATTATAGCTATACATAGGATATATCGAATAAATGCGTATTGAATTAATGAAATGGTAAGTTAGCATGGTGGTTGCGTTGCCTTTTCTTCAATGTCAAGTCTCTCGGGATCAAACCCCACTGGAACCAAAGATCTGATTTTTTTTCCTTTCCTTTTTTGCTTTTCAATCTCTTTTTTTGCTCTATCTAATTATACTATGGTTTTCTTTTTTGCTTTTCCATCTAACTATATATTTTTTGCAAAACTAAAAAGAAAAAAATAAATGAATTTGCAAAGCATAACTGAAGGTTTTTTTTTGTCTTTTGTCAACTAATTTCTTTTATCGCCTTTTTATTTAACTAATTTATTTTTTAAGGTTTTCTTTTTGTCTTTTGCATTTCTATGTAACTATTTTTTCCGCTTTCTATATGTTTTTGTCTAACTATTTTTTTTTCTTTTTGCAAAACCATAAACATAATTAAAGAATTTAAGAGTTGTCCACTTTTAAACCCTCATTCTGTCATTCATATTTGCTATTTTATTTTTCATTTTGCAAAGCCAAAAAGTAGAATTGAAGAATTAAAAAATGCATCAATTTTTCATAGCCAATTTTTTGGTTTTTTTGTCTTTTTCTCTATGGTAAATTATATTGAACAATTTTTTTCGTAATTTGTTTTAATAAGATCAAAATGTTAAAGTTGGAGTTGGATATTTTTGTTATTATATATTTTATTTTTTATGTTAAATTAATGAAATTATATTTGTAACATTAATTAATTTTTTATGTAAACACAAGGGCCCCCATTTATTTTTTTCGCTCCGGGCCCCTCGAAACCTAGGACCGGCTCTGAGGGTTGTGATTCTGAATCTATGTCATCAGCGGTGATATCAAACAGTGGCACAGAGAGAGAGAGAGAGAGAGAGAGAGAGAGAGAGAGAGAGTAGAACAATGTGTGTTGTGTGTGAGAGAGAAAGAGTTATCCGTGTATGAGAACAAGTGGTAAAAGCAGCATGCATATTAACAGTGAGAGAGACATAAAAAATTAAAATATAAAAATAGAAAAAGAAAAAAGAAATTTGGAAGAAGGCTTATATTGGTGGTTGCGGATAAGAAATGAAGGAGAAGCAGTTGCTTTTTTGGAGGCCTCACGGGCGAGAGCTGTAATTATGCGTTTTTAATGCAAACAACAAAAGAACCATTATGCGTTTTTAATGCAAACAACAACAAATCGCTTCCAAATTTCCATTGTTCAAAATCAGTGGTTGCCCAAAATTCAAGTTTCAGTGGGGGGAAGACCTTAAATTATTCACCGCCATTCATGTTTCTTAACTGAATCTGAGTTTTATGCATCAAGTAAATGACTATTGGGATTGGGGTGTATTTAGAGATTTGATGGGTAACAGGGGTGTTATAGTGTTTAATTTGATGAAAATAATATAATTAAAAGAAGGGGGTGTATTTAGATGAATTGGGAGTGTGAATAGCAACACCCAAATAAAAATCCAAGCAAACTACAGTGGGCATTGAAGTTTCTCTAGGTTCATGTTTAAAGTGTGATGTGTACTATCGTTTGGAAATAATTTAAGTGTGTTAAGTTTAGAGTGCATATTTCATGATACAGATGTATGTAAATTTTATTTAATTTATAACATTGTTTTCAATTTAAAAATATAAAATAAATAACCTAAAAACTAACTATTGATTTTTCTAATGACAGAGGATCCAAGCTCCAGCAACACTAAAACGAGGGCAAGTCGAAAAGTTTCAACCATTAAAATAACACAATTCAATTTTTAATCCAGTGCGTGAAAACATAAAAAAAAAACATGGAAACAACCAAGAAACAATATAGAAATAAACCAGAAACAATAAAGAAAACACCATATGAGCAAAAAGAGTTAAAAATAGGTAAAAATTGTATTTAAACATCAAAAACTATATGGAAACAACATAACAACATTAAAAACGCAATGTAAACAACCTAGAATCAACGTAAAAATATTAAAAATACCCCATGAATAAAACAAACTTAAAAATAGGTAAAAATTGTATTTACACATTGAACACTACATGGAAACAAGAACAAAAATTAATTACTAGAACAACATTAAAAAATATTATAGAACAACACATAAACAATAGAAATAATGTATAAAATAATAGTTAACGAATAAAAATATCATAAAAATAGAAGTTATTTTATAACGCCGAAACAACAAAGAAATAAATTTAAATAACATTGAAACAACATATATAACATACAAAGCAATACATGAACAAAAATAAAAAACCCTCTAACAACGTAAAAATAATCAAAAAATATGCATGAGCGTAAAAAATGAAAAACAAATAGGTACAAAAGGAAAAAGAATAAATACAAAGCGATAAGAGCGTATTTTATGGTATATTACCGGAACGAGGGTATTTTATGTAACTTCCTTTTTTCCCCCACAGTATCCCAATTGGCCTTTTTTTTAAATCTTTTTGTGTATTTTCCAGTTAATGTTGTTTTGCTTATTTTTTGTATTCAAATATTCTGTAGGTTGTGCTACAAATAATAATAATAATAATAATAATAATAATAATAATAATAATAATAATAATAATAATCTGTAATTTGTGTTACATTTCTTTGTCCCATAATGAATTGAATTTGTGATATTATTTTAATTAATAGTTGGAAATTTCGAATAGGATAAATTGTTTTAATTGCTAAGAAAATTTAGAAATAATAATAAAAAAATTTATTGGGATTCCTTTTTGCTTTAATTTTTGGGCCTTTAGGGATTTGGGCTCAAATTTTTTTTTTTTTTTTATTTTTTTATATGTCAAAATTATTCAGAAAATTATTTATTTTGAGATTATATATCTCTTTTTTCAATGAAAATTTTGAATTTAAAAAATGTAGGAAAAAACATCTCCATGAAAAGCAAGTTATTTGGCTTTACGATTAAATAATCTATCGAATTTTATTAACTAATATAATTAAAATATTAAATTTTCCTTCATTTAAGATGTATAATCCATGCATCGCACGGGTGGACTGCTAGTATAGCTAAATCATTAATAGTTTTTTTTTCTTTTTTGTCCTTTCTATGATAAATTATACTGAGCTATTTTTTTGTAACTTTATTTTAATGAGACCAAATTGATAAAGTTGATGTATGATATTTTTGTTATTACATATATATAAATAAATCAATAAAAAGTTACATTTGTAACATTGATTTTGTAATTTTTTATTTTTTTATGTAGACACAAGGGATCGACGTTTTATTTATTTATTTATGTGTGTGGCTCCAAGCCCCTCGAATCGACTCTACTCACACATATTAAAAACAGAGAATAAAAAACCAAGAATAAAAAAAAAATAAGGGGAATAATCAATCTCTCAAATTAACAATGACATCAGCAACAACCGATCACTTAATGACGGAGGTAGGGGGCAACCTGGGCGCCCCCCGTTCCCCCACTTTTCTAAAAAAAGGATTTTTTACTAGGTAATTTTTTTAATAATTACTTTTATTTAATATTTATATGATTTTTTTTAGTTTTTTTTATTTGGATCATTCTAATTTCATGTATCGGCCTATCCCACAATATTTTTTTGCTACGTTATTGCGATCACTTCACCCATAACAATTGTGAATACTTAGAGTCTAGTGTACATTTCACTGAACTTATTTTTCTAGTGCATTAACTTTAATTTAATTTAGTATTGTCTTAAAAAACATTAATTTAGTATTTTTAAACATTTTTCATTAAAAAGTAAATAATATATCTACGGATAAAACTTTTTCTTAGTTTATTATGGTTGAAAATATATATACATTTAAATTTATTATGACTGGAAGATAAATAAAAAGAATGAATTACATTGATCAGAAAATGAAAATTCACTTTAGAAAATATATAAAATGTCACTCCTCCAAATGGTCCAACATAGTGTACCATACACATTATTATCCCTCGAAATTAACCATTATTACTCCTTAAAATTAACCATACGGATAATTGGGCGCACACTGAGCAACCAAGAGGTTCATAAACCCATTTTGTCCAATATCATATGTCGATGGGTTGATTTGATTCTGATTTTTGAAAGACAAGATCTCCCATTCGATGATCATTTAGTTGCAATGTAACAAATACTGTTGGTTCAGTGCAAACTCTAGGTAATTGTTGGAGATCTTTTTCGGATATAATTAATGATTTCACCTCATGCCCGTCTTTAATTGCACCAAATAGTGTAATTTCTAATCACATAAATGTCAATCACAATCACCACATAAAATTTATGAACAACATCCACAAACCCATATATCGTATGATATAGACCGCAACAACATAATAATGAGCACCTCTCTTCCCCATTTTTGTACACTAAACCGTCCCAAAATCCACTACGGATGATTCTAACACTTTCATCCTCCATCTGAAAAATTAACGATTATCAGGAAAAGGAAAAAATTGTTGGAAATGTTTTAGTAGAAAAATGGGTTTTGACCCGATTTTGACCAATTACTTAATTCGGCTATTTATTAGTTGTGGAAATCAATGATATAATCGTAATCTACATCAAGGTAGATGAATTTAGCATTTTGAATTTTACAAAAGCAATTTCGGGTGAATGAGAAATTAATGCATAAAGAGAAAGAGAAAGTGTGTTTATTTGTCAGCAATTTCCCAGCCAACACTCACGTCGGAGCTGGGTGTTTGTCTGGTTTTTCCATTGAACTCATTCGTACGTTAATGTTACATGTTGCAAGTGTTGCTCGAACTGTTGCAAATTTCACCAAATTTGAGAAAGATCAGAAAGAGGGCGTGTGTTTATTTGTCCAACATTAAAGTGAGGGAGAGAGAGTTATAATGTCTGAGAAACCAACCCCAATAAATGATAGAAGAGTATGATCTAGTCAAAATGGTTAAAAAGATATTTTCTAAAAGAATGGCAAAAACTAATGTTGACTTGGGTCAAATGGATAAAAATGCCTATTTGTACTTATAAAATTATCGTTGAAGTTTAGCCTATTAACAATTAACTGATATGTTTGAACAAATCAATGCAGCCATACAAACATTCATCAAATGGGTTTCCAGAGGTTGACAAATCTAAACAGCAAGTTCATCCAACTGGGTAGAATTAAGGCTAGCAATGAGTGACATGATAGATAATACGATATGAACACGATACGATTACAAACACGACATGATACAACACGAAACATGAAACAAACACGAAATTATAAATTAAGTTAAATTTATGATAATTATTATATTTAAGAACAAATTAGATAACACAAAAAAACAACAGTGCAACACCACTACAAGAAAAAACTAGTTTACCTGCAGAAAATCTGTAGGTAAATGTTAAGAAAATTTAAGGTGTAGGTAAAATCATTGTAGGTAAAACCATTATAGGTAAAATATTTACCTACAGAATCTAAAACTGTTGGTAAATTCCTACAGAAAATCTATCGGTAATTGAAAAACTATCGGTAATCTGTCGGTAATTTGTTGGTATAATTTGGGGGAAAATGATATTTTTTATTCTGTAGGTATTCTGTAGATAATTGTAAAATTTAATGACAAAATCATTTATGTCGGTAAATTATGTCGGTAAACTGGAATTTTCTTGTAGTGCACAAACAGATGGCATGATTTGTCACCCTTAGGTAGAATGAACCGTGAAAAGTCAAAACTTAATTTAGTCAGTCCATACAAAACAGAAGTTAAATTTTATATTGAATAATAATTATTAAAAGACTCGAGAACAATCGAATGTCTAAAATTTGTGAAGAACAACCTAAAATCATTTATATTCTTTTTTGACAAGCCACCAGGCGAAGCCTTGAGAGTTAGGATTATTTATGAATTGGTTTTGGGACTAATTCAGGGCTTCAAACCTAAAAACAAACATTAGACTAGTTGTGATAAAATACTTTGTCCTTTCTTTTTTTTTTTGATGTGGGCGGACAAAAGTTTGAAAAGAAGACGAGCTGAAGCCTAAAAACAAACATTGGACTAGTTGTGGATGGACATAAGTTATGAAAGAAGAATCGATTTTGCATGGGATAAGTGCAATAAGAAGTTTGTACGGTAAGGCGGGGAAGAGGCAAGACAATGAGCGAAGATGCAAGGCATGCTAGGGAATATTAGAGGCAAGCAAAGGTAAACAGACCAAACATGAGAGACAAGCAAATAAGAAAACTAAACTTAGAAAAGATAGGGAAACCTCCTGGGAAAATGAGAGGACGAGAGAAAAGGGCAAAAGGAAAGATGACTATTAGTTGTTTGTTACTATGTTCTCAACATATACTTCATATCACATTTGCTTATATTTCCGTAATTTATTAAGGGGTGGGTCTAGTAGAACCCATCACTGCACCAACCCGACGGGTCTAGAATACATGGATCCATTACCTGCCTCAAGACCCACTATACCTAGTTTAAACCTGCTCCAAACAAGTGAGTTTAAAATGGGTTCAGGTTAATTTGAACTTGACCTATTGTCATCCCTAAGTGTCTCAGCAAATCCGAGTAAGTTAGTCTAGAATTATATTACAAATAAGAAACTGTGTGTTAAGAAGTGCAAGAAGATGACTAAGTAATAAAGACATTATATAGCTTGGAAAATATAACTTATATATTGATTCAAACTTTCTTACAATTGATTGATAGACTACAAATGTAGTCCTACTTCTATTTATACTACTCTACATCTTTAATGGAGGATGGTGATTTATTTAATCTAATGGTTGGAAGTAAGTCTCTAGATTTTTCCATGAAATATTTCTAGAAGATACTTCAAGATGTTTATCTTGAATCATCCTACCATATCTACAAAAGTTCATATAAGATTATCGAAAATTCCATTTACAAAATGGGCCTACGTATTAGGCCAACAAATGGGCTTGAATTTGAGCTAACATCTTAGCTAATTTGTAGAGAAAATTCGGTCCAATTTGGGGGGCCGTTACAACGTGCTTCTGTTGAAGAATAACACGTCTTGTGGTATGATTTTTATTTTATCATAGTTGATGGTTTTTGAACCTGGGACAAAGAACCATCTCTCAACAAAGCTACAGCTTAAGGTTCCCCATTTTGGGGAATCGGAACAGGTTGTTCTCGAACCCATGCCACCCCAAATTAGATGCATTAATTCAGATTAATAATCTAGAAATTAAAATAAAGTTACACTAAATTTGAAGTTAATCAATATTTTGGAAAGAAAACAATTTCAAGATATTGTAAAAGGGAATATGTAGAGAATTTTTTTTTGTTTCTATGGGTTGATAGAGAACAATTAATGCAATGTTCGAGAATAATTAATTTCAAGTTTCGGCAACATTGTGGTTGGGTAAATATATACACTTAAATCTCTATAAATTAATAATTTTAGGACATCCAAAATCTATTAATTTAGAGAGATATTACATAATCGATAAATTAACAATCTATTAATTTATAGAAATATTGTTTGTCAATTTTTTTTTTGGCTTGTGGATGATTGTCATACTCATCTAAAAACTATTGAAGGATTATAACATATTGAATTTTTTTCATGCTGCCAATCAAAGTATCAAAATATTGAACCTTGTAATTCAGATATTATACAACTGGAGAGATGTTGGCCGGAGAGCAGATAATCAAGAGCGACATGCGAACTGTGATGTTGAAGATAATAATTCTACTGTAGTTCATCTTTTTCAAAAGGAAGCTCAACATTAATGACATTGAATAACTTTTTGAGGCTTCGAGAAAACAAAAAAGTTCTTGCTTCCTTAACAAAAATCAAAGATGAAGCTGAAGGTGACAACAGTTTCAACAAGAAATAAATAACAATAGTTATTTTTTATGAAGGCTTTATATTGTAATACTCATTAATTATATTAAATTATCGATGACTTAATATTTAATTAAACTTGATATTTTGTTAAATCCATGTTATTATTTGAGTTTGGATTATAATAATTCATGTATAACATTATTCATTTTTATGATTGAATGAATAATATAATTATTTTAATTAAACTGATTGGACCCATAGATGAACCAACCCGACTAACTGAATCGTGAACTGATAGCAAAATAACTTTTTTCACATGTTCTACTTTTAAAAAAGGGTAAATCACACTTTGTACCCAAAGGGCGGATGAGGGGGGACAAGGGGGGGAAATTTCTTGCAAAATTTTCCAAAATTATTTTTCCCCCAAAAGTTTTTTAAATTATTTTTTTATAGCTAAAATAGGGGATTTTTTTTACAATTGCCCCCACCCCCCAAAAACTTTGATAAAAAACTTCAAATAGTTGTGTTTTACAATTGCTCCCCAAATTTTTTTCCTCATAGTTTAAATATATGAACTCGGTCCGTTTTTCGCCCCCGAAAGCCGGAATCCTGCGTCTGCCACTGTTTGCACCCATGTATTTTTCTTCAATATAACTTTATTCCCTTATACTCTCAATTGTATAACTTACTCGCTTATAATCTCACTTAGTATCACTTTACCCCTTATAACTTTAGAATATTATTTAATAATTACTTACGAAAAATTTGAGCATTTCATCCTTATTAACTTAGCAAAATAAAAATATCATTTTAAAAGTATTTAATACTAATTAACTTGTAGTTATTTTGTAAATTTCATAAATTAATTAATTAATTAATTAATTAATATTTAATTTATTATATTTTACATTTATTTTCTAATTAGTTAACTTTAATATATTCCCTATTAAATTACTATATAGCATAATATTTTATTTTAGCTAATACATTTATAATTTTAATTTCTTATCCATCAAAAACTTAAAAATATATAATATATATGCAATGCTTTTTATTAATTTTTTAAATTTTAATTGAATAATCACAATTAGAAAAATTGTTATTTTAGTGTTTAATTATTTGATACTTATGGCTATATAATTATCTAAATATACATATTTTTAAAATTATATTATTATATTATAATTCACTAATGCTGAGAAACTTAATACTAATAATTAACTAATTTAATAGAAATTAGATAAAATTTAATAAATAGCAAATAAGAATTTTAATATATATATATATATATGAAATTAATACCATTAACTTAATTTCAAAACAACAGTTGAGACAATTAAATCATTTAAAAAGTGATAAAAATTGAAAGTATAATGGAGTAAAGAGATACAATTGAAAATACAACAGGGTAAATTGATATTTAATAAGAGTATAGAGGGGTAAAATGAGATTTACACTTTAAAAAATTGGTCATACTACTTGTTGTATTATACAGTTAGGACATGTTTGGGAACTATTATTAGGTATGCATGATAAAGCCATTTATCAAGCCCAATCATTTGTTTGAGAAATTGAATACTGGCCCGGTATTACATTTCGGGCTGGGATTGTAATACCATTTCCATTTGATAAACAATCCCAGCCTAGCCCCTAGTATTAAATTATCACTATATATCCACACTTGTGAAATGTCTAGTTTACCTATCTATTAATATGTAGTATGACTTGCATGCCTCTTATTCACCCAGTATTTACAAATTATTACATATAAAATGTGTTCTTTCTTCTGTAAACCTTAGCGAGCCCGACCATAGTGAAGGTAATAAAATCCGATTGCCATTTGATTCTTTAACAACTCTGCAATTATATATGTTAAAGTTTGCCCGACCAAATGGTTTCCCGTCTTTCATTTTCAGCCATTTAGGAATTATTATTAGTCATGTCTTGTTTATGAAAAGTATTAGTCCAAGTGGCTACAAAAATCTAGAAGGGAGGGTGAATAGATTTTCCTAATTTTATGATTTATGCCTTTTTTTCCGAACAATATGATAACAAATGAAAATGTGCATAAAAATAAATCAACACTCAAGGATTTATAGTACTTCAATCTACGTAGGGCCTACGTCCACTACCACCCGGTGTATCCGAGTAGATTTCGAAAAGAAAATTTTATTAACCGATATCAAACGATTACCACTTTACCTTAAAGAGCACCATACTCTTCTTACAACAATAACCTTGAAGAGCACTACACTCTTCCAACTCGAAGAGCACCAAACTATTCAACATGAAAAACACCAAGTTTTTCAATCAACTATCTCTAATTAACCAAACATATTCTTACCAAAAGAGCACTAACATGGATTTCTTGTTTTGGATGATATTACAACTATTATCAAGACTACACTTTATATGAAATATTACAACTCAAAAGTACAAGTGTAATAAAAAAAAGGAAACCTTATCAAGCAGGATGTGAAAATCTAGTGCTTAGGCCATTACAACAAGAATATGAAAATGAAGTACAATAGATTTGCTGAGATTTTTCTTGTTGTGTTGTAGAATTGTGTTTAGTATTTGATCATTCAAATTCTTCAACTATTTATAGAGAAACTTCAAGATTTGATTCCAATATAGGCTCCTCCAAATTGAAAATTGTCTGCAAAAAAAGATTCAAAATATCTACAAAAATGGTTAAGAATTGATAAAATAGATCTTGCTGATAAGTGTTGCAACAATGGATATAATTTGCTGTCAAATATCCTATAGCCACCTGTTACTATGTTGGAAATTCAAAAGTTTAAACCGTTGGATCAAGATTTGACAAAGATCTGGACACAGGGCGACCGATCTTTGCCTATAGCACCGATCGTTGTATCATAGTGACCGGTTGCTCTGAGTAGGTACGATTCGCCCTGTTTTACAGAGAAGAAATTAGATTTTGGCAAACTTTCAAGCATTGGTCTCTATATAAAGCGATTGTCACCCTAGCTTGTGAAAAGTCTTTGTTCTCAGTCAATTTTCAAACACTTCTCAGGTACCAGTCGTCCTAGGTAGCGATCGCTCGCCCTCTTCACAGGGACTACTCTATTTTTCGAAAACCCTTAAAATCTTTCAGGTATCGGTTGCCATGTTTAGTGACCGACCACCCTTAATACAGAGATATGTCCAAATTTTGACAAAAAGAAGTTCAAGGAATACTTTATAAGCTTAAAATAAAATTGTATTGGTAAATATGAAGTATTTTGACAATATAATAAAAATATTATTTTGGTTAAAAATCCAATATGAAATTATCAAGATAAAAAATAATTTTATTCTAACAGGAAGTACATAAGTGCCCAACCTGATTTCAGAAGAAAGAGGAAAAAATGGGTAAGATTGATAGCAACTAGGATTGATATGTGAGGAAGGAATTTGTTGTCCCAACTGCATCTACCAAAATAACTTTGAAGGGTACATCAAACATTTTACAATATTATCAGACTTAATCACTTTTGCCAAACACAAAAATTGATTATACATTAAAAAAAAATTCATCTCAATCACAAATATTCAAACACAATATTAAATGGTATTATATAATCAATTAACAGTGTAATCCTATCAAATACTAGATTTTTACCCAATCCCATCAATATTCCCAAATGAGTCCTTAAGGCATTGATTCGAAGGCTATAATTATAGTAAAACAGTATAAGTGGTATATATACAATATATATATATATATATATATATGAGAATGATAGCTAGCTCTGATATCAAAGACCATTCATTAAATTAAAAATTAGTCTCATGTCTGACGGTCTGACGAATCTAATATGTCAGATGGAGCCCCACTAACATACCGATGTAACTTAATAAAACCCCTGCAACCAATCAAGCTGGAGGAGTACAATCCACAGATTGCCGAATTTGGAGAATTCTTCTCTTTGAAGCATGAAACCATTATTTTTTGGACACTGATAGAATATGATGTCTTAAAAACTTTAAACAAATCAGATTCTTACGGTGTTGTATGTTAATGCTGTAACACTGAACCAAACAACACAAGTACACAACAGAATAAAATAACACGGGGATTTTTTACGTGCTTAGATTTCTCAATCTTAATGCACGAGGCCACGCCCAGAGAAAAAACAATCCAATATTAGAAAACAAACAGTTATTACAAATACGACTGGATTTACGTAAAGCATAAAGACTCCCTCTTTATCTTATACACCAACACTCGTATAAAACTAATATTCTTGATCGATTCTTCCAAAAACCTCAACCTTGTTGGAATCCCTCCAACTTCAAATCCCTTGAGCGGTTGAGTCCATCCACACCGTAGATATTCACTGTCTTCTCCCGAAGACTAAAATTATAACACATATATTTCTTGAAGAAGAACAATAAGCTCAAAGAGTATTTTTCTCGATAATCTTCTTCAAAAGATGAGTTCCTTTTTATAGTGACTAAAACCAATCCTCACAAGGCAGGACCGATCCTTTCTTGGCTGAAATCAAGTGATGCAGATTTCCAGCTAGAAGTTACACAACTATAAAAGGTAAACAGCAAGAGATAAAATCTTTCCTTATGGGTAAGAACAAATACATAAGGAAGGAGTTTGAATGGCAATTAAATAGATTGAATATTTCTAGATAAGCAATCACGGATTATCAGCAAGCTACTTGAAATAGAACAATTGCCATTAAATAACCACAAAGAATCTGGCTGGCACGATATCAACCCAGATTTGCACAGAAGGTATTGCACTACTGTGTTACAACACTGGATTTTGTAATGTGCAGACAAAAACAAAATTGCCAATAATCACAACATTAACAGACACCTATCGTGAAGGAAGCTCTATTTCTCGACCACCTCTTCTCATTGCAACAAATTTCTCCTACTGAAAAGCCAAAATGAGAGCATTCATCAAATCTGTAGATGAACGTGCTTGGAAATCCATCCTGATTGGTTGGACACCACCTACTGAAGTTGTTGATGGCAAAAGTTTTCCAAAAATGAAACTCAATGGACAACTGCTGATGACCAACTGGCAAATTCGAACTCAAAGGCTCTCAATGCAATCTTCAATGCAATCGATGAGAATCAGTTCAAATTGATATCTACGTGTGAAATCTCAAAAGAAGCATGGGATGTCCTACAAGTTGCCTATGAAGGAACTGAAGCTGTAAGAATGTCTAATCTCCAAATGCTTACTTCTAAATTTGAGAATCTTCGAATGAGTGAAAATGAAACCATAAGTGATTTTAACTCTAAACTCTGTGATATCTCTAATGAGTCTTTTTCTTTGGGAAATACTCTAATTTTAAACTTGTTAAGAAAGTTCTAAGGTCTCTTCCTGAAAGGTTTGCTTACAAAGCAACGACCACTGAAGAATCAAAGGTCCTTTCAGAAATGAAACTTGATGAACTAATTGGGTCTCTTCAAACCTTTGAGATGAATCTTGAAGAAAACAAGAAAGAGAAACTCAAAGAAGAAAGTTACAAAAAGGAGAAAAACAGGGAGATTGCCTTTCAGGTTGAAGCATCAGATGAAATAACTCTTGAAGTAGGAAAAGAGATTCAGGAATCCCTTGAGTTGATTACCAAGAACTTTAGCAAAATCTTCAAATAGGGAAACAAGGGAAGTAATTTTCCTAGAAATGGAAAGACTTCTGGAACACAGAGAAAACAACATGATGGTGGAAAAGGCATAAAATGTAAGGAATGTGGAGGTTTTGGACATATTCAAGCCGAATATGCAAACACCTTGAAGAAGAATGGAAAATCGTTCACA
This sequence comes from Rehmannia glutinosa, assembly GCA_016081115.2. Taxonomy (NCBI): domain Eukaryota; kingdom Viridiplantae; phylum Streptophyta; class Magnoliopsida; order Lamiales; family Orobanchaceae; genus Rehmannia; species Rehmannia glutinosa. The sequence continues at coordinate 5,269,930 of CM071928.1, forward strand.
CATCTTGGAGTGATGATGAACCAGAAGATAATGAAGAAGAAGAAAATGAGAGCAATCAAGTTGCCTTCACTGTGACTAAAGAAGAGGTTGGTTGTAATCAAACGCACCCTAGTGCTACTTCTGGTGTTACAACACCATTCAGGTATAACTCTAACTTTCATTTCACTGAAACATGTCTAAACTCTATACTTCATGCAGAGGAGATCAATTCAGATACTGAGAGTTCCGAGGATGAGTCCGATCTAGATGAGGAGTCAAGAAATGAAGAGCTAAGAAGGATTTATCAAAAAATACTCGACAAATGTGAAATAGTCAGCAAGACGAATGTGATTCTGGAAAAGAAAGTGGTGTCTCTTACTGCTGAAAAAGAGACACTCAAGGGAGAAGTTGTCAAGGTTGAAAGACTTGCCACAGATAGAAAAGAAGAACTTGCCAAGGTAAAGAAAGAACTCAGTGAGATGACAAATTCTGTCAAGAAACTGAATACAGGCAAATGAAGATTAGATGAAATTCTATCTCAAGGAAAATATCGACAAGATTGAGCAGGTATTGGCTTTGGTTCTAATTTTAACAAAAACGTTACTAAGAAGGATAAAAACTCTAAAATTGCTTTTGTTAAAGAAGGAACATCATTCAGTTAAATTGGGAAAAGAAGCAATGACTTTGTTCCTATATGTCATTATTACAATCATCCTGGCCATATAAGACCTAAGTGTTATCGTCTTCTGAAACACACTAGGCAAGGTAGGGTGCAATCGCAAGTGTTCCAACATCAGAAAAGGAACACTCCTCGTTTTATAATAAATTTATCAAACAAACCAAAGAAAATCTGGGTTAGGAAGGATGAATTTTCTTGCTATGTTGTGCACACTTCTTTGAAAGCCAATGTGACTGAATCATGGTACTTTGACAGTGGTTGCTCTCGTCACATGACTAGAGAATTGGAAAAACTGACTGAATTTGAAAAATATGAAAATGGATTGGTTACTTTTGGTGATGGTGCTAAAGGGAAAATTTTGGGAAAAGGAATCTTGAATGTGTCTGGTCTTCCTTCTCTAAAAAATATTTTATATGTTGAAGGATTAAAAGCCAATCTTATCAGTATCATTCAGCTTTGTGATAATAATTTACTTGTGAGATTTGATAAAGATGTGTGTGTTGTTTTTGATAAAACTAACAAATGCATTTTGAAGGGTAACATATCTTCTGATAATTGTTATCTGATGCAGGAACAACTCCAGTGTTACAACACTAAATGTCATAACACTAACTTGACTGGGTTTAGTGATGTTAATTTGACAGGTGATATCGATGATCGGAAGAGCACTCATGGAGGATGTGTCTACCTTAGTAACAATTTAGTTTCAGTGTACAGTAAGGAACAAAGTTGTGTATCCCTATCCACTATTGAGTCTGAATATACAACCTTACAGAGCCTTTGTTCTCAAATGTTGTGGATGAGACAAGTGTTTGACTGACTATGGGGTTGAAGAGAAAACTCTTATTGCTTACTGTGATAATTCAAGTGCCATAAACATTTTTGAAAACCCAGTGCAACACTTCATAACTAAATACATCGATATTCGACACCATTTTATTAGAGACTTGGTTGAGAATAAGATTATTATTGAGAATCAAATTGCTGATATTTTCACCAAAGCCCTAGACTTTCAAAGGTTTAATTACCTGAAACAGTCTCTGGGTGTCTGTTCTCTCTGAGCAGTGTGGGTTTCAGTGTTACAACACCATATGCATCATCTCTATTTCTTGATGTATTGCTATCTCTTCTTGATCTTATTCTTGTGCATTAGACATTTTGCATTTTTTAAGATCATTCATTGGCTTATCTCTGTTTTATTGTTTTGACTCAATTGAGTACTCTTTTGATAAAACTCTTGCCTAAAAACAATTGTGGATCAAATTGCAAACATAATGATTTTTTCCATGTGAAATATGTATTTTTTTTGGGGCCTTTAACAGAAAAAGTTGCATATACATTGTGTGTGAAAGCTATTCAGCTGTGAACTATTCTATGTTCTTTTATATGCTTGAATCATGTTATGATCTTCTGAGAAAGAGTTACCCATGTTTTGAAGCGAAAGCTACCGACTGGCTAAGTATTCTTCTGATTATTCCTTTCACTAAAAGATTATTAAATGGGAAAAGAATTTTGATCCATTGACTTTGTGTGGTGATGTTCTTGAAAAAAGGTGGTACAACACTGTGTTACAACACCAAAATGCCTGAGGCTATTTTTTTTCTTGTCAGAAATAAACTCATCATTCTAGGCATCCCTCAGATCATTTTGGGCCTTGTGGAAAATATCTCTTTTCTTGATTCGATGTGGTACATTATTTTTGGAAATGGTTTTTTTTCCTAAATTTCTCTTTTATAAAAGGAATTGATCATCAGTGCTTGTTTTGGATAAATTGCACACCTTGGATATGGAACTTTTCCAAAAATATTTGAATTTCAAATTTACAGTTGTAAGCTTTTCTATGAAACTCCCATAGTCGCCATTTGTATCACTCCAATTATGACGGTTCATTCTCTCATCAATTTTGGTAAGGATTACATACATATTCTTGAAGGAGATTATTTTTACCAAAAAATAGCCAAAGTTTGGTTGGCTTCATTTGTTTTTTTTTGGTCAAAAAGGGGGAGAGAAGAGACTCTAGTGAGGTGAGACCCAAGTAAAGGGGAGCAAACTGAGTCTCTTCTTGATGAGACCCAATTGAGGGGGAATCCGAAAAGTCCAGTGATAAGGAATAAGATAATGATGATGCTTCTAAGGGGGAGTTTGAATACGTTGGTGAGGAAGATGATGTGACTGACTCTGAGGGGGAGTCAAAAAATGACTTAGTCTATAGCATTCAATGTTTAACTTGGACCAACATGTTTGAAAACTTTTGAAATTGTTTGTCAACTAGGAAATATTCCTTTAATTTCTTTATAGACTCATTTATATTATTAATCTTTCTTTTTCAGTGATTCTTGTTTTCCCAATTTCAATTATTGTGTGTATAGTTTGTTTGTGACTGTGGTTGTGGTTTTGGTGGCGCGATGTGGACAAAGAGGGGAAGAGGGAGACGAGAGAGATGATGAAGTAATTATGGGGAGAGAATTATACTTTTATGGGAAACTATTGATATTTTTTATGAGAAAAATTAATATTTTTTAGGTGAATTAGTAAAATATCTTTAATTGAAAAACTTAATATTTTTCAAATAGACTACTAAGGTATTTGGGGAATTACTAAAATATCTTAAATTCGATAATTTAATATTTTTAAAATGGACTACTAATACGTTTTAGGGGAATTATTAATACTTTAATTTTAAGTGAAAAAATTAATACTTTTACTATTAAAAATACTGTTCAAGGAACTACTAATACTTTATGTGAGAAAAATTAATACTTTTCAAGGAAATTACTAAATATCTTTTAGAGGAAAAACCAATACTTTTAATTTGAACTTGTAATACACTTAATTAGGATTACTAATAGGGATGGCGATGGGGCAGGTCAAAACCCGCCTCAGCATTGACACCGCCCCTAAACCCGGTCAAATGGGTCCCGGGGTGGGTTTTGGACCAACTTGACTAAAATCCGCAAGGTCCGAGGCGGGTAACGGGTTTGGTTGGGCCGCCCTGGACCCACGCCACATATATACATTCCTTAATTTTTTATTATATCAAAATATAGTTATTACTCATTATTGTAATTTTTTTACATTATACTGAAAGTTGATATCTTGTTTTTCTTTTTGATTCTGAAATAGTTTTCTTAGGGCTTTAATCTAGAAAGAGTTAAGAATTCAAATAAATTACTTTTTAGAATCATGTTTTATTGATTTATAACTGAACGCGAAGAAGGGGACTGTTTCCATCTGTATAGAAAACCAGTCAAGTAGCTTAAGTTATTTATATTAATGTGAGTACATACTACTGTTTGTGAATAACAAACTTCATTTACCTCATATTTTGTTTTTTGTATTCTTAGATTGATTTTCATTATTTTTACTCTGGACAAAATATTTTCAGCAATCTTCATAAATTCAGTACTTTAGAGTTTAAATTGATGCGTAAGAATCATGCAAATTTAGAGTGAAAACAGAAATTCAGCAAGTTGAATTTACATATTTTCACAAATGGCCATTTACGTCATTATTTGTCAAGAAAGGCATAAATTATCGAGGTACGTTTACTTGTGTTATTTTTACTCTTATAGACTCGATATATGTATTGCCATGTGCCTATGTACTTGTTTTTCATAGTATTTCATACAAGTGCCATTGAGAGGATTTTTAGATTTTTTGAAAGGCACTATTCGATATTTGATTGCACATATTTGTTTTGTCAACTCTTGTTCAAATACTTCTTTTAAATGAGGTCTCAACTATATGCTATCGGATTTTCAAATTTCAAAAGAGACCTTTGTAGCTTTCTTAAGCTTATTTGAACTTGCATGATTTATTAGACTCTTGATGATCTTCTAAATGCATAGTATGTGTTTCTTGCTTCATAGTCTATATATATAGTGTCTATTTCTACTATGCTCTTATGCAAGATATTTTGTGATTGATGATTGAGGCATGTTTTTACACTTGGGATATTTTTTCTTGCTCATATAAGCGATGCCATTAATGAGTTTGTTAAGTTGTGTAGATGAGAAATGAAGTACTCCAAATATTAGTTACCTCAAAATATTTGGATATAAATGTTCTATTATGAACACCTTAGATCAATTGGATGCCCTATGATGATAGTGATGAAGAAGACAAAATGGGTATTCCGGAACAAACTCGATGACCAAGGCAACATTAGTCGAACTAAGGCGAGGTTAGTAGCTCGAAGGTATTTTCAAGAAGAAGGTAATTAATTTTGATGTAACATTTGCACTCATAGCACATTTAGTAGCTATTTGCATTTTACTTGTCCATTCTTGTTTTAAGAAAATTTCAAGCTTTATCAAATGGATGTTAAATCCAACTTTCTAAATGATTTTATTCAAATATAAGTCTATCGGAGTTTAAAATTTTAGGCCAAATGATTTTTATAAAAGGCCTTGTACGGTTGATAGACTTAGCTATTTTTGCAAAATGATTTTACAAAAGGTAAAGTTGATACTACACTTCTTGTTTTGAAAAAAGGGCAAGGTTGTTTACTTGTGCAAATTTATGTTGATAATATTTATGGTGCTACTAATAAATATTTGTGCAATATATTTTTCCAAGTCAATGCAAGGTGAACCTAAGATGATCATGATGAGGGAAGCTCAAATTTGATCATTGGAATTCAAATTACTCAATGCCAAGAAGACGGTTATATTTCAAAAGAACTCTTGAAGGAGTTAAGCATTGAAGAAAGAAGAACTATCTCAACCTCTATGGCTAAAGATTGACAAAGGTTGAGAAAGGCATATCGGCCGACAAACAAATTCGAGGTATGTTTTCTTGTATTATTTCCATAAACTTGACATTTTATATGCCTTATGTCTATATGCTCGACTTCAAAAATTATCCCAACGAATCTCATTAAAGTGCCGTTAAAAGAAATTTTCAAATATTTGAAAGGCACTTCTTCGTATGACTTGTGTATCCAAAGCTTTAAAACGTTCTTATTTTTTGGGATAACAAGTCCGGTGAAAATTATTCAAAATATGGTTTGTCATAATCAAACTAAACATATTGAGATTCGATATCTTTTTCTAAGGGATTGCGTTTTTAACAAACACTTGAGATGTAATTAAATCCCGTCTCAAAGTTAACTCGCGGACATTTGTTCATTTACTGCCGAGTATTTTACCTCATTTCGAGCTTGTTTATGACATAATGTATATTGAATGAGGTCTACGTTTGCATTTTGTACGTTTTTAAAACCTAGGAGCGGAAAATCGGATTTTTGGATCAAACCTCGGATTTTCAAACAGAACCAAAATAGTGGGCTGCCAGGGCAGGGGCCAACCGGTCGCCCACCAGCTCGACCGGTCGCCCATGCCCTGGACCGGTCACCCTGAACGATTTTTTTGTTAAAAATGGTTCTGTTTCCAGACTTAGCCATTTTGGCTTATTTTGTCCATTTTTCGTCCCCTTCGCCAATTGCGCACAAATTTCACTCTAAATTTGTTTTGTTGCATACATTTCATATCTTGGACCTATTTAGGCTTGATTATCATCATCATTGTTCGTCTTTACCGTCTTAATGGTAAGAATTCTACTTCTTTATCTCAATTGGGTTGAACCCTTGAAAACTTGGCCTATATGTATTTTCTTGATAAAATTTGTATATGTTTGTGATGAGATTGTTATTTATGATATATTGTATTGTGTTTAAACTGATTTGGTGATGAAAAACTTGGCTTGATTGCATTTACAAGGGCTATATATATCTTCTTCAATTTTTGACGCCCGCAAAGTGTTCGATGAAATGTCACAATGAAATTTTCAACTTCTACATGAGTCTCTTGCTTCCAAAAGTCTTCAATACTTATTGAGATCATGTTTTGGCAAATAAACCGAGCATATGAACTCTTCATGATACATTTCTCCCTTTCTTCTTTGGTTTTTAAGCTTAAATTGCTCAATGGTTGATAAATCGTCTCTTTAGCGCACTTTGAAGTATTTGTATGATGTTTTTATCATCCTAACATTCTTTTTGATGATTCCAAAGGGGGAGACACAGGAAAATGGCTCATTAGCTCAAAGAAGCTAATAAAAGCTTGTTATAAAAGCTATAAGCTATGGATCTTAAAAGCCATAAGTTGTGATTTATTTTTAGTCCAATTGTTGCTTGATGGACTTATATACTTGTCTAATGATGTTTTGTGACAGGGGGAGCTTATAAGCTCTTGAACAATTTGTAAAAGCTAAAGTGATGTATGGATGTGTTTCCAAGTTCAATTTCCAGTTTCTAGTGTTGGAAAATGAATTTTCAAACTTTATGGTTTTCGTGTGAGAAATGAAAATATGTTTGGTTTGTTGTCTGAATTTCTGTTTAGAAATGAAAATATGTTTGGTTATAATTTTTTATATGTATTTTTGACATAGATATGCGTGATTGTAGTGTATTTTCACATAGATTTGTGTGACTATGATGAAAACTTGTTTGGTTGTATTTTCAAAAGAATCTTTTCCATAAAAAATGAAAACTGAAAATGACTTTATTTCTATTGAGAATTTCCTAAACAAATATAAACTCATTTTCTGGAATAGTTGGAAATTGGAAAATTACATTTGAAAACAATTCCATACATACCCTAAGCTTTTAGCTTAATTGCTTTTACATTATTCTTGATGTGCTAGTTGATAGGGGGAGCTTGTACTTATTATTGAATATATTTACTCCCTTACTTGGTTGCTTATGTATTTTGGAAATTTTGGTTGCTTCCAAACGGTTAGATGTTTTTGCCGGAAAATTGTTTTTAAAATTGTCCTCCTAATATCTCTAAAAATTGTTTTGGTTTGTAATCATCAAAAAGGGGGAGATTGTTTGATACATGTTTTTATCTTAATTTTGATGATTTTATTTTTACACCAAAACAATATTTTTATTTGTTGTCCAAATACTCCTAAATGATTTAAAATGGTTTTAATATTTTCCGGAGTATTTCTTCAAGTTTTATTTCAGATAAAATTGGACAACACTGTTAATGAATTTGTGTTTATATGTTTTTACTTCAAAACAAGGTTCCTAAATGTTGTCTAAATACTCCCGATTGACTTAAAATGTTTTTACTAAATTTTCGGAGTATTTCTTGAGTTTTATTTTCGACAAAAATTGGACAACATTTCTGTCTCTTGGTCGACCGTCGCCCATAGGCAACCCGTGCACGAAGATGATTCTTGAAACAGAAAATGAGACGGAAGAAAAAATCAAGCAGGTCGATCGGGCGTCGACCGGTCCGGTCGACCGGTCGCCCAGTGGTCGATCGATATCTGCAAGTCTTGGTTTTGAAACAGACTTCTGCACTTTGATTTTTAAGGATGTGCGACCGGCCAACATAGGGGACGACCAGTCGAACCCTACGTCGGCCGCCATACAAAATTTCTTTGAGTTTCATTTCAAACTTCTATTTATGTGCGACCGATCTATCTTTTGACAAAAAAATATGACCGTTTGACAGCAGACAAATTTCCTTAAAATGTGGGATTGATTTCTAACAGCTATATTCTTGATTTTAATTGCATTTTTCTGTCGATTTTCAATCCCCAAGAGGAGCCTATGCTTGATCAATCATCTCCTATAAATAGAGGAAGTTTTGGAGCAACCAAGACAACAATTGAGATACAATACAACAAGATACACTTCAAGCAAACACTTGTCCCTCATTGTCATTATTCTTGTTGTAATTTTGCCTAGCTTATCCCTTTCACATCTTTGAGGTCTAGGCTATTCTTGATTACACTTTGCACTCATATTGTAATATTCATTATTGAGTTGAATCATGATTTTAGGCCCTAGGTGGGTTGAACCTCTATAAATCGACGTGTGTTGTTTACTTTCCGCACCTTTGTTATTATCTTTGAGCATTCGGTTCGAAAAAGAGGGCGTAATCGAAAAGATGGAGATAATCTATTCACCCCCCCTCTAGATTATCGTAGCCGCTTGGACTTACAAAACCCGTCTCAGATCCGCCCCGTTGCTATCCCTAATTACTAATATTTTTTAGGAGAAAAACTAGTACTTTTAGGGGGAATTACTAAATACCAATACCGAATACTTTTCAAAGACTACTAACATAATTTACTGAGAATACTACTAATAATTTTGAAGGGAAAAACTAATATTTTTCAATAAGATTTACTAAAATAAAGTGATTTTACCACTTTACCCTTAAAAAGGCCTAATAGCTGACTAAAGGAGCCAAGATCCGCGGACTGTTCACCCGGGTCGGGTTCACCCGATCCACCAACCCGACCCGAACCGACTCGACCCTAGCTCCTCCCCACCATTGATCCTCTGATAAAAAGGCTCTCTAGATGATGCCACGTGGACCAATATGTTTGTACATAATCACCACTATAAAAGTCAGGTACAATGATCATGAGGTTAAGCTTTTACTCTTCATTCATCTCTTCACTACTCTTACTTCACCTAATCTCACGACCCGAACTGACTTAAGCATCGGAGGGCCTTAGCCGGGGGCTCCCTCCGGCTAGCCTAACGTGCGTTCATGTTTCAGGTCACCCATCTAAAAATACCCGAAGTGACCCCGAAGGTCAACCCCGAAGATCCACCCCGACGTTCCACCCCGAAGGGAGCCTTCAGGTATACTGATTTTCCTGGTTAAATCAGTTGGCGCCGTCTGTGGGAAAGTGAGTAGAAGTAAAGATGGTGATCAAGATGTCGAAGAAGACGAATGAAGTCTTATAAATTGTTCATGTTTTCACCTTCATGGCAAATGAGAAAGGAGCATCAAGAGGTTGAAGACCGAGGGTGCCAAAAAAAAAAGTAGTTGAAGCTAGCAAACGAGTAGTTGAACACAGTAGAAAAGGGAGGGCGCCAGTGACCACTTAGGTCAAAAGTGAAGTCCCGCCCCAAAATAGGAGAAATGATGTGCCACCCCGAGATGCTACTCCCAAGAAGCATAGGGTTAGAAAATATGAAGAAGAGATGAATATGCTAAAAGTACAAGAAGGGCCAAGCCTTCCTCAGTCTGAAAAAGTCAAAGAGGCACGTCCCTGAGGCAAGGGAGCTCGACCTCGACCCCGACCTCGAAGCAAAAAGGGCCAAGCCTTCCTCGGTCTGAAAAGGTCAAAGAGGCACGACCTTGAGGCAAGGGAGCTCGACCTCGACCTTTAAGCAAAGAGGGCCAACGCCTTCTTTGATCTGAAAACGTCAAGAGGCACAACCTTGAGGTAAGGGAGCTCGACCTCGACCCCGACCTCGAAGCAAAAAGGGCCAAGCCTTCCTCGGTCTGAAAAGGTCAAAGAGGCACGACCCTGAGGCAAGGGAGCTCGACCTTGACCCCGACCTCGAAGCAAAAAGGGTCAACCTTCCTCGATCTGAAAAAGTCAAAGAGGCACGACCTTGAGGCAAGGGAGCTCGACCTCGACCTTGAAGCAAAGAGAGCCAAAGCCTTCTTCGATCTGAAAACGTCAAGAGGCACAACCTTGAAATAAGGGAGCTCGACCTAGACCTCAATCTCGAAGCAAAGACGGCCAAGCCTTCCTTAAAATTTTATAAAAAAAAACAACAAAACCAAGAAGATGAAGAAGATCAATGATATGCATTCCAAGTGTCAGAGCATGTGTGAAAGTTGGATCCTTATGGGAAGCCTCAAAGTGTGCATAACCTCAAAGTTTCATACGTGGAAGCATCTCTATATTGTAAGTAACTCGTTTCAAATTATAAATAGTTTGCATTTGAATGCAAATTTTCTTTGAATGCACACTTCACTTTTTAAAGATGAAGTCATATTCTATGATCTTGAATATCACTTATCAATGAGTAAATACAATGCAATGAGGTCACAAGGCAATAACCTAAGTGTAGCTTGAAGTGAAAGTGAATATAGAGGCGCTTGGCAAAGAATGAATTAAAATAAGAGTTCATCAAATGAAATGAAATGGGGTACACAATGAAGTGCACAATGATGTGAATGGGGCATAGTGAAGTGCACCATGAAGTGAACCATGAAGTAAAGAGAACAATGAAGTGAAATGAAGTGATGCTAGAAGATTCACATAAAAAAGCTAAATGATCTGAAAAAGATTATGATATTAACCGAAAACGATCTGAAAAAGATCATGACATGAAGCTAAATGATCTGAAAAAGATCATAACATTAACCGAAAACGATTTGAGAAAGATCGTGACATGAAGCTAAACGATCTGAAAAAGATCACGACATTAATCGAAGGCAATCTGAGAAAGATCGTGACATGAAGCTAAACAATCTAAAAAAGATCATGACATTAATCGAAGGCGATCTGAGAAAGATCGTGACATGAAGCTAAATGATCTGTGGAGATCTAAAAAAAATTTTACGACATTAAGGGAAACGATCTAGGAAACATCATGTTATGAAGTTAGATGATCTAAAAAAGATCATGGCATTAAGCGAAACGGTCTGAAAAAATCGTAATGTGAAGTCAAATGACCCGAAAAAGTAACTCAAGGATAATTCGACGAAGTTAACTATATCGTCACCTTGTGCCAGCGCGAGGCCGTTTATATGTGTGCGCGAAGCGGTTGCGCGAGGCCGAACATGCTTCTGTGGCGAAGACGGTAGCCACTTACGCGCGAAGCGCGCGAGGCCAGACATGCTTACGCGAAGCGAAGCGCGAGGCTAACCATTTACGTGAAGGGAAGCGAGAGGCTAACTATATGCTTACACTAAGCGAAGCGCGAGGCCAGACATATGCTTACGCGAAGCGAAGCGTGAGGCTAGCCATTTACGTGAAGCGAAGCGAGAGGCTAACTATATGCTTACGTAGAGTGAAGCATGAGACCATACATACACTAACGCGAAGCGAAGTGTGAGGCCAACGACATGCTTATGCGAAGCGAAGCGCGAGGCTAGCCATATGCTTACGCGAAGCGAAGCAAGAGGCTCCTGTGACGCCAGGCAAAAGGCTCACGTGAGGCCGGAGAGCGAAGCGCAAGGCTAATTATATGCATACGCAAAGTGTGAAACCAGCCATACACTAACGCGGAGCGAAGCGCGAGGCTAGCCATATGCTTACACAAAGCGAAGCGCGAGGCTAGCCATATGCTTATGCGAAGGGTGAGGAGTGAGACTAACCATACACTAACGTGTAGCGAAGCACGATGCCAACTATGCGCTTCGCTAAGCGAAGCGCGAGACTATCCATATGTTTATGCGAAGGGTGAGGCTAACATCTGCTTACACAAAGCGAAGTACGAAGCCACCCATATGCTCATGTAAAGCTAAGCAAAAAATAAAAAAATAAAATAAAAATTGTTCAAGTGTAAAGCTAGGCAAAATGCTCACGTGAAGTGAATCATGACGTGAAGCACAAGCATGAAGCATCACGCTAGACAAGAGGCTTGCGATAGGCCAAGTAAGAGGTATCCGAAAGGCCAAGTAAGAGGCTCCCGTGAGGCTAGGCAAGAGGCTCGTGGGAAGCCATGTAAGAGGCTCTCGTAAAGCCGGGCAAGAGGCCCATGCGGAGCCAAGATGCTCACGTAAAACCAAGAGGCTCGTGCGAAGCCAAGATGCTCACGTGTAACCAAGAGGCTAGCGCGGAGCCAAGATGCTCACGCGAAATTGAGAGGCTCACGTGAAGCCAAGAGGAGGACGCTAAGCGATGAGGTTCGCTCTCCAAGAGGCTCACGTGAGGCCAAGCAAGACGTTCATGCTCGAAAAGGCTCATTTGAGGCTAGGCAAGATGCTCATGTGAAGCCAAACAAAAATATGAAGCGTGAGACTAGGCAAAAGTTCACGAGAAACGAAGCGGGAATATAAGCAAGAACATGAAGGATGAGGCTAAGCAAGACGCTCATGTACGACGAAGTGTAAAACCTACACAAGTCTGAAAATAATTCTAAGGCTAAGAGCTCACTGGAGCTTCATCTAAAGAAGAAAAATTAATCTGAAAAAGATTGATTGGATATCATCTGAAAAAAATAAAATTAATTGGAAAAATATCAATTGGATATTATCTGGAAAAAATGAACCAAAACAATGACTTGATCTAAAGAATTTCATTAACAAGAAAAATGATAGAATACATTATATTCTATTACAAAAATAAAGGTTGAAGAAGACGGATAGAGCAGGCGGTTAGGGCAGGTGGTTAATGTGGTGCAAGCTGAGACCCATCACCTCCACCCTCCACGCTAGAGCGTAAAGAGCCAGCCTCACCCTGCCAACCAAGGTAGACAGGTGGTTCTATTACAAAAATAAAGTATGAAGGTTGAGGCAGGCGGATAGGGCAGGCGGTTAGGGTAGGTGGTTAGTGTGGTGCAAGCTGAGACCCATCACCTCCACCCTCCACGCTAGAGCGTAAAGAGCCTCACCTCACCACGCCAACCAAGGTAGACAGGTGGTTCTCATTACAAGAATAAAGTATGAAAGTTGAGGCGGGCGGATAGGGCGGGCGAGATAGGGCGGTGGTTAATGTGTGCGGTATGACCCATCACCTCCACCCTCACGCTAGAGCGTGAAGAGCCAAAGCAAGACTAAAGGTCTTAAGCTATGCTTACGCCTTATCTCCGTGTCGGGAACCCTCTTCCCTAGCTCTCTTCTCTTCTCCCCTCGAGAAGGATTAACCACCCGTCTTGGGGTAACCTCCACAATGGGTAGGTAGGGTCTCTTGAGGCTAAATAGCACCTGACTCCTCATCGGGTTGAGATTCCACCTGAGCCTCATATGAGAGAAAGAAACACGAAGTGAAGAGCGAGGAGGGGAGGTAGAGGTGGCACTAGGCGTAGAAGACACCTAATGGGGTGAAGCGGGGAGGTAGAATAGGCACAGGGAAGCCCCTCTTGCAAATTAGGCCTTCATTTGTATGGCCACCATATAAGCACGAACAACCATCTCTACAGAGAACAAGAAGCATTAGCATTAGTACACGCAAAAGAAATAAAAATAAAAATTTGAAGACAATTACCGAGAGTCCGGCCACAAGTTCGAGGTGCAGGGCTAAGCCCCACAATAGAGAGTATATCCTCATTAAATAGTTTGGATGCTTTGAACCATCCCTTAGTTAATCGACTAGAAACAAATTTATCATCTCAAGTAGAAGGCCCGAGGCCTCGAGACCGAGGTCTAGCAATCCTCCACACTGCGAGGATACCCTCCAAAGGGCGACTGAAAAGAGGCCGAACATATACAAAAGAATCCTTCCAAGTCCCAAGAGAGGAAGGAGGCTTATCAATCAACAAAAAAACTAACCTCACCCGTCTTGTTAGAGGAGCTCATGGAATAAAGAGACCAAAAATGGACTAAAGAGGGGTCCATATTAAAGAACCGTATAATGATGATGAACCCAATGATATGTCTAAAAGAGTTGGGTACCAGTTGAGCAGGGCAAACGTCTAAACCCATCAAAATATTTTCTACATGGTCTGAAAGGGGAAACCTTAGCCCTGCCTCTAAGCTAGCTACGTGAAAAGCAAGACATCGGGCAGGAGGCTTATCCATTTTATCTTCAGGACCAGGGATCACGATCTCATAATCGTCTAAAAAAAAAAAAAATCTATGTATAGAGGGAATCTCATGAGTCTCTACGGAGGATCTAATAAGATCCCAGGGGGCAGACACCTCGTGATCTATCTCACTGTCACAGTTAGAATGAGAAGAGCTAGAGGACGACCCCGACCCAGACCCCGAGTCAGATCTAGAAGAACTAGAAGAAGACATTAAGGGGAAGAATGATCTACCTGGAGGACAAGTGGAGGAAACCCTAAGAGGCAAGTGGAGGACAACGCGCGACGCTGAAGGGAGACGAACCCGACGCGCGACGCTGAAGGGAGACGAACCCGATGTGCGACGCTGAAGAGAGAAGGACGTGACGCGAATGGACGACGCGATGCGAACGGACGATCACAAAGCCTACGAGAGAACAAGTGAGAGACGCATGACGCCGAAGAAAAACCCTAGGGCAAACCAGACTTGATTTTCACTGAGAGGAGGTAAATAAAAATTTACCCCTTTGTCAACATTTGGTACCATTGGAGAATTCAATAGTCAAAGATCGACGGCTCGGATTCGAAGCCTTTCAAATTCAACAAACCAAATCAAAACTTCTTTTACTTAAAAAAATAAAAGAAGTTGGGGGAGTAATGATAAACCAATAAAGTGATTTTACCACTTTACCCTTAAAAAAGCCTAATAGCTGACTAAAGGAGCCAAGATCCGCGGACTGTTCACCCGGGTCGGGTTCACCCGATCCACCAACCCGACCCGAACCAACTCGACCCGAGCTCCTCCCCACCATTGATCCTCTAATAAAAAGGCTCTCTCGATGATGCCACGTGGACCAATATGTTTGTACATAATCACCACTATAAAAGTCAGGTACAATGATCATGAGGTTAAGCTTTTACTCTTCATTCATCTCTTCACTACTCTTACTTCACCTAACCTCACGACCCGAACTGACTTAAGCATCGGAGGGCCTTAGCCGGGGGCTCCCTCCGGCTAGCCTAACGTGCGTTCATGTTTCAGGTCACCCATCTAAAAATACCCGAAGTGACCCCGAAGGTCGACCCCGAAGATCCACCCCGACGTTCCACCCCGAAGGGAGCCTTCAGGTATACTGATTTTCCTGGTTAAATCATGCCCAAACATGGTTTTATCCAATATTTGGATGACTATGTTTCGCAGTTCGATATAAGTCCGTTGTACCATCGTCACGTTGTGTGTGCGTCGTTCGATGGAAATTGGGTAGTTGTGACAAAAAATACGCTATTTGGCACGACTGAGAAGTACGTAGCCAAATTTCTGTTGTCGCGATGGGGGAAAATAGTGAGGGATATATCCCTCCAATTCCAGGATTGGATTCATTTAATGGGGAGGTGATGCATTCCAGTCGTTACGAAAATGGGAAGAGATTTGAGAAAATAATGTGTTGGTCGTTGGAAGTGGAAATTCTGGTATGGAAATAGCGTTTGATTTGTCCAATTGGGTTGCTCGTACTTCTCTAATTGTTCGTAGCCCTGTGAGTGCTAATAATAAATTTGTTGCATTTATTTAGAAATTAATTTCCATAAATTCTAGATTATTTAGTTGTTTTTGTTTGAATTGTTTCTAGGTGCATTTTCTGACGGAGGGAATGGTGAAACTTGGGATGGGATTATTAAAGTATCTACCGTTAGATCTTGTGGACAACATTGTATTAATGTTAAGCAAATTGAAGTACGGAGATATTTCTGAATATGGAATCCAAAGGTCAAGCAAGGGACATTTTTATCTCAAAAGGGCAACTGGTCGATCTCCAGTCATTGATGTTGGGACTATTGCCAAAATTCGAGCACAAGAAATTAAGGTAAATTTATATTCTCACTATATGTATGTCACATGTATAACAATTACATAATTTTATATACGCCAGCATTCACATGTTAAATTGAAATATCCAACGAAACACAATATTATAGTATTGCATGCTACATGAATCATGATAGACGCAATCAAGCATACATATATATGTAAATTTATGTTTCATTTAAATGCTAATATGTCTTTAATGTAATATAATTGCACTGTAGGTTTTGCCAGCAATCAAGAAAGTGAATGGACATCAAATTATTCACTTCATGGATGGAGACATAAAAAGTTATGATGCCATTGTTTTTGCAACTGGTTACAAGAGCACAGTGGGAGAATGGCTTAAGGTGGAATTCTCATTTTATTCATAATTTAATTTATGGATAATTAATTATAAAAACACCCCTGAAGCTTGGTCTAATTATAAAAAACCTAGAGATGTATCGAAATTACAAAATAAAAATCTCAGGTTTAATTATATCTTAAATTTAAGGGGTAACTCTAATATTTTTATAAATGTAAGGGGAGTTTTTTAAAAATTTTATTTATGAAGGAAAAAATGTAAGATGGAATCATACCTCAAGGATTTTTGTAATTTTTAAAAATTTCTCGATTTTGTGTAATTATCTTGAACTTTAGGGGTGTTTTTGTAATTATCCCTTTAATTTAACCATTTATCCAAAGATTTATTTTTCTAAAATATAATTAAATGTAATTTTCCATTCGCATGTAGGATGATGGAGGGCTTTTTGGTGAAGGTGGAATGCCCAAAAAGAGAAACCCATACCACTGGAAAGGAGAAAACGGGCTTTATTGCGTAGGATTTGCAAGGGCGGGACTATTTGGGATTTCAAAAGACGCTAAAGCTATATCGCAAGACATAACAACGATTTTAAATCACTAAGTAGTAACCCATTTTTTGTACCCCATTTTGATTGAGAAAAAGTAATGAAATAAAGTGTGAATATGGTGTTCTCTTTTGTTTGTATTTTAGTTGTGACCAATTTTATTACTGCTTTGGGATAATTACAAACCCCCGAGGTTCAGAAATTTTTGAAAATTATATAACTCCCTCAGGTTTGATTCGTCGTACATCTTTCTCCCTCATATGCAAAAGAATTTCAAAAGCTCCCCTTATGTTTATTAAAATATTAAAGTTACCCATTTGAAATGTCTTCACTGCCCCTTTAAAGTTTCAATTGCTAAACAAAAAAAAAAAAAGAAGAAGAAGAACACACATACACACACATGGGATTTGAGATTGGTCGCCAGATTTGATAATCCATTGTATTAATAGAGTTGTCAAAAGAGCTCGGCCCGAGCCCATCGGGCTTTTCGAAAAATCGGGACGGGCCGGGCCAAACAGTACAACAGGCTGCGTAAATGGGGAATTCAGCCCGTCCTAAAAATGAAAATTACACTGAAAAAGTCGGGTTTTTCGGGCTAGCCCGTTGGGTCGGGCTTTTGAGGCCCGAATTTTTCGGGCCTAGAAAGATAGAGCCCGGACCATTAGAAAACCGGGTTGGTTCGGGCCGGCTCATCGGGCCGAACCGGAATTGATAGCTCTAATTGTATACCTGATACATGGGCCCAACCCTCATGGGCCCTTAACAAATTTCCCAAACCTCAAAATGGACTGGACTGACATATTTCACAAACACACCAAATTAGATAAATCTTGTTAGGGCATCTCCAACCCATGATACCAAATTTGGTGTGAAAATCACATTAAATTTGGTATTTTGGTGTAATTTTTCAAAAATCATCTCCAACCCATCACACCAAATCTTACACCAAATGAGTATTTTAATATTTTCTTTTCATTTTGGAATAACAAATTTATTTGTTTATGCAATTTTTTCTTTTACTTATATTTTATTACTATTAATGTAACTAATAAAAACTTATATTTAACTAATATTACATTAAGGAAATTGATGCTTTTTAATTATGACAGACTTTTTTGACAGACTTTGATGCTTTTTTAATTAAATTGTAATTTTATTTATTAATTATTGTAGTTTATAAAAAAATTTAAGTTTAGATTATAATAATTTATTGGTAAATATTAACTACTATCCAAAATAATAACTATATACAAAATTTAAATAACTAAAATCATGTTACAAATGAATTATATATCAAATATAGGATACAATAGGAATTAAAAGTTTGAAGTAGAATAAATTAGAAGGCAAAAATGGAATATTTGTATTACACCAAATTTAGTGTAAAGAAATAGTATTACACCAGCCCAAGAATGAATTATAGCTGATGTAACTGGATGACTCCTGATTTAGCTTTGACTAAAACCATCTCTAACCCAACTCTAAACATTACACCAAATTTGGTGTAAAGGAATAGTAGTACACCAAATTTGATGCCATACATTGTGGGAGCCTTCGACTTGACGCACGGGCCAACTTGGTCTCTTTTTGCTCCGTTTTTGGTCTTTCTTCAACACGACGATGTTTCCCAACAATTTCCCCCTTTTTGATGATGCCAAAACTTATACATTCAAAATGTAAATAGCAAAGATACATACAGAAGGACAACGATTTAGCTAAACTCCGTTGTCTTTGGGGTGTTGTTGTTGAGAAGTGTGAACAAATACTAATTAAGTTCAGTTTAGAAAAATGAATTATCTTCTAATTGATCCACTGATCATTTTAAGGATACAAATAAAAAATCGTAAGTAAATTCTTTAATTATCGTGACATTTATAAATCAATACATGTCAGGTGTACAATAATGATGCCATTTTATACAAGCTGTGAAGGAAACACAACTTCAAATCTGTTGGGCCCAGGCCCGTGCACGTCGCACATAGTCGCATTGGGTGGTTTAGAGGCGCACTTTGCACTTTGCAGGAAGAAGGAACAATCCCAGCTCGTACCTCTTCCTCAGGCTCATCCACATCGAATAGAGCGATTCTCCGTTCATTGCCGGATTTTTTATCACCAACGGAAGGGGAATAAGCGTGCTTTGAATTAGCGACGTTTCATGGATGTGCGCGCAATGCACATCATTTCACTCATGAACGACTATATGGTCGATCATAAGGCGGGCAACCCGACTCAAATTGACCATGTGTAAGGACGAGCAAAACCGAACCGGAATAAACTATCAAAATTAAGATAAAAATATGTATCTAAGAAACTCTCCCAAACAATGACTAACTACGACAAAAGAATACAAGACACTATTGAGAACTTGATTACAAAGTCTTCAAGACGCAAATTGCACTGTTTTTCAAAAAACTGGTACCAGGAGCAGGTACCGGTCAACCCCAATTTGGTGTAATACTATTCCTTTACACCAAATTTGGTGTAATGTTTAGAGTTGGGTTAGAGATGGTTTTAGTCAAAGCTAAATCAGGAGTCATCCAGTTACATCAGCTATAATTCATTCTTGGGCTGAGTCTATGAAAGATCAGTAGCTGCACCAGTTGGAGATGGTGCAAATGTCATTAACTTTAATTGCCTAAAAACGGGCGGACAATGGCTTTACGTTTTCGTCTTTCCGAATAAAATAAAATAAATTAAAGTGTAATCTGCAATCTCTTAAATAAGGGTGAAAATCTGGGTCATCAGGTCGGGTTCGTGGTTGGTTTCGGGTTATTTTCGAGTTATGTTTAAAATACATCACAAATTAATCAAAATATGAAATAATTATGTTTTAGACAAATTGGTAACATCGTGTCAGGTTCATGTTAGTCGTTTTCGTGTTTGGATTTCTCTCAAGAACCTCGGATCGGATTATCGTGTTGTGTCGTAGATTGTCAACCCTACTCTTAAGAAAGCATAGGTAAATATCTTCACTCTTTAATAATATAGTAGTTTTATAGATTTTTAATCCAATAATATATAAAGAAAAAGTGAAAAGAGACGATGTTCACAAGACCGGACATCTAGCTCAAAAAAAAAAAAAATGCAAACATATCAGAATATAAAAACAGAAAACAAAGATTCAAAGGAAATCACGCTAAGGTTACTCAATATAACGGAAACTGGCAGTCGGACGTCTATTTCTTATAAGTACTTTATTGATAATATAGATATATTTAGGTATAGGATCATATGTGGCAAGGCCTTTACCATGTGGCAGTGTGGACAGATCTAAACAGTTAACATGCTTAATCCAAAGGCCTGATCTAAACCGTTAACAAATTACATAACTTGTAAAATACAATCTTTATTGCCAAAATAATGCTATTTGACATATGATAATATTTAATTTCTATTATAAATTGAATATCTTAACTATTTTTGGAATTTGATGATTACAGCGAAAAATAAGTTAAAATATAAAATTGATAAGTAAAATTATTTCACACATATCAATATATAAATGACTAAATTTTCAATCTATAGGACCAAAATACCATTAGGCTTCATTTGGAACTAATTAAGGATTTCATGTTCATTGAGCTTGTAATTTAGATAATCTTATGATACAATGAATTTCAAATTTTGAGCTTTTATTTAAGTTTTCTTTTCTTTTCTTTTTTTTTTTTTTTAGGAAAAACATAAATTCATTCATATGTGCTGGAAAACGCCCTGCGACGATTGAACAAGGGTGTGAACATCCCTAATAGAAACATCCGACGACATGTTCTTTGCATAAAAAGCCAAATCATGAGCTAACGTATTCGAAGATCTATGACCCAAAATAAACCAGAAAGATAAAGGGATGACATATGACTATGAATATCAGAAAGAATGTAAAGACACTCTAAATTGCAGTTCCCTTCTCATTAGTTTACTCCAAATAAGGTAATCTTCATTTATTTTAATATATTTCTTTCTCATTAGTTTCTAATTCATGCCAGTTAGCTATACATTATGGCTTTGGTAATTATATTGGCTTGAGACATTTGCTCTTGTTTTTTGTTAATCAAGTTTAATTCCGATTTCTATAGTTTTATCTTTTTTTCTTCTCTGTTCATTTTAACACAGAGTTAATCAATTTTTTCCGGTTTAATTTGATTCGGTATTAGGTTTGGGGAGTTGTTATATACATAGTTTGATTTTACTTTAAGCATATAATAAAATAAAACTAATATAAATATATTAGTAATTCTTTACTAATTGCTAACATTTTCAAATCTTTTGATTTACATTTTCTCAACTGTAGTCTTTGCGTATATGCAGATGGGAAAAACACTTGCTTGATTTTTTCTATTCTTTTTCTGTTTCCTCCTTAACTTTCTAGAAAAGCTCTTGTTCTGCTTAAATTTTTACCTCCCTCTTAATAGGTGAATACCTCTGCTTTGCTATTTAATTTCCAAATATAAGGTTTGGTCTTTATTGACATTCTTATCACTTTTTGACCAAAATATTGGTGAAACAACAAGAAGGTGACTCCATTGTATTCGTTAATTTTCTGAAACAATCTTCACCTATTTGTTGGATAAATATTTTTGAAGCATAATAGTGGTTAATTTCATAGCTTTCATAGGAATACAAATCTTCCTTTCCCCTAAAGAATGCAGCAATTGGAGTGTGCAGGTCACTGTTTTGTGTATAAAATTTATTTTAGGGATAATTACAAAAGACCCCCTGAGGTTCAGGCTAATTACAAAAAAAAACAAAGATGTTTTAATATTAAAAATAGCCCCCTCAAGTTTTATTTTGTCTTAAACTTAAAGGGGTAACAGTAATATCTCTATAAATATTAGGGGTGTTTTTAAATGTTCTTTTGCTTATGAAGGGAAAATGTAGTACCGAATCAAAACCTCAAGGGGATTTTTGCAATTTTCAAAAAATCTCTGGATTTTTTTTGTAACTAGCCTGATGCCTGAACCTCAGGTTTTTTCTGTAATTACCCATTTATTTCATGAGGCTCTGAACTGCATTCTTTGATTGAGTCAACTAGTTCTCATGAGATGTAGGTGACATTCACTTTACTTATAACCAGCTGCCCGCCTTGCTCAACATCTTGCTTACGAGAAAATTTCTTCAGTGATTTGGAATATAATCTGTTCCTGGTCAAAGTTTGTGGACTATGTAATTGGTTACATGCTTCTAGTGGATTTATTCTTAAACATAATAGTCTTTATTACTTGCAGCAATGTCAATATGAAATTTCGAAATTACTTTCCTCATCACAAGCAACTTCAGGAGGGTAAGGTTGCCCCACCTGTATTACCCAAGTTTGAAGACCCTGTCCTGGCAGCTCCTCCTCCTGAGGAAAAGAAAGAGGTGCGTCATGGAGTTTACTACATGTTCCTCCCTCCCTCCCTCCCCAAATATATTACCTATTCGATGCTAAATGTTGGGAACAAAATATAGGATCCATTTCTAAATATAGCCCCAAAGAAACCAAACTGGGACCTGAGAAGGGATGTGCAGAAGAGACTTGACAAACTTGAACGACGCACTCAAAAGGCAATGTTAACACTCATGGGTATGTGCTCTTTCTTTGTCCTTTTGGTAATCCTTAGCTACCCTCTAGCCCAGTTACTGGTTAGTGATAAATTGTTTTCTCTTGTGCTTATTGACATTTTCAATGGCGTAACCAGGAATTATTATGGGGTGGGCCGATACACCAAAATTGGGGTGGGCCAGATAAAAAAACTAAAAAAAATACACATAAATATTAACTAAAAAATTTACCTAGCAAATTTTTTTTTTAAAAGAGGGCCCTATCTCCGCCTTTTGGACATTTTGATGCCTGTGCTTGTCAACGATCACACCAGGGGTGTGTTTGAATTTCCATCTTTATATTGTAATTGGCTTTTCACTTTCCAACTATTTTGGCTTATCATAATTTGCAAACATCTTTTGCGACTAGCGTCACTTTATCTTGGTTACGAAGCAAAGAGGTGGTGTTCAGAACATCCATCAAAATCCACATTGCAATTTTCTACTTTAGTATCAACCAAAAATGGCCTCTCAGTATTGTTATCTTCAAAGTTAACCATGGATGCAGAGCCTGAAAACAGAGCATATTTGTGTAAACATGCATTTAACATTAGTTTGTAAAAGTTTTCTTTATTGGATTCTGATAAATAATATTAGTTTGTGAACATAATATGTGTATGGCATTATTAAGAAAGATTCTCCGTTTTGCTTCTTAAGAAATATTCTTAAGGAAACGCCTTTGTGAACATAATATGTGGATGGTATTATTTAACTTGTGCATTTATTTTATTTGATTTTTCAATTGAATTTTTTTCTAAATTAGCATTTATCTTGTTTAAAAGGATATGTGATGAAAATTAGTATTCAGGAATAAAATTTGCCTTTCATCTTTCCTCCTATATGCCTTAAATCCCAAAGAAGAAATTTTTGGGTAAAATCTTTTTGCTTTATTCAATTTCGATGAGTAAAGGCACATGCAATTTCTACGTTCGCAATTTTGCCAGCATGTTCTTTCCTTGAATAGATGTACTTTTGAATTAATGTTTGTCGATATGAAAGCATTAACTTGGTATACGTACTATATTTGGTTAACTGTTGACCTGTAGTGATGACTTAGATGATACGGTATAGCCTTTTGCTTAACTCGGCCACTTTCTTAAAGTATGTAGTTTTAGATGAACAGGGCTGCATTAGTTAAAAGGGCGGCGCTATTGGCACCCCCAAATTTGATGAGTACACCCACCTTATTGTTGGGCACAGCGGAGGCGTGTTGTGGTCCAAAATTTGATTTATCCGGAATATCCGGCAAATCACACCAACAATATGATGGCAAAAATAAATGACACCGACAGAAATTAAATGCACACAGTGATTTTACGTGGTTCGGCAAAACCCGCCTACGTCCACGAGAGTTTCCGTTCTTTACTAATAAAGAATTTCCCGGTACAAGAAAATACACCCATTGAGTTTTATGGACCAAACCCAAGAATAAAAGACTCTCGTACAACCACTTTACTAGCTATCAAAGAACACTCTCCCCAACCCATTTGTGCTACTGAGAGAAAATACCCCGAGTGTTTCCCCACACCTATCACAATTTGACTCACCCAAATTGATCTCCCCAAGTGTGTACACTTATTTTTCCTCTCCACCTGGTTGGATGGCCAAGCAAATTACCTTGCTTGCCATGGTTTTGCATCTGCTCTCCACCTCTATATTTATAGAGAAATTTGCAGCAGCTTGGTCAAAAAATGACAACCAACTTTTGCAACCTTTCTACATATTGGAAATGGGAGGCTACCGTCCATTAACTTCACTAGCCCCATTTCTTTGACTTTTCTTTCTTCATTTTATGGTGGATGCCCAACACTTATAAGTTCACTCACCCCCACTTTTTCAAATATGACTCAATTGATGAGTTCACCCCCCCTTTTTTCCAATTTTACCCTTAGTCTTATTTTCCCCCAAAATACACCCTCCAACCTCTCACCTCCCCCACTTTCTCATTTGAAACAAAAAATACACCCACCCTATCAAGAGACTATTCTATTCGACGGGAATGGTTAGAGAAATCCAAACATACCGGAGAAGAAGGATGATTCTTCCCGATGATGATGACGACTTCGTGGATGGTGCACCACCATCCACAACAGGCCGAGACGAGACACCAAGACGGGCACGGCACGGCACGACCGCACAAACATCGGCTGCCAAGAAAATGACGAGGTATTGTTATAACTCAACTTTTCCTTAAAATAACTTGCATTTTTGTAGTTTGAGTGTGCTATGTAGTTGTATGGGCATGGGTTTGAGATGGGTATAGTTATGGCGCCATTTGGATCAGAAAATTTGAAATATGGAACTTTGAAGAAGAAACGAAATGGCACGGTCGATGAAGCCCTGCGTGGCACGATCGATTGTACAATCGTGCCACATAGCACGATGGCTTAGTTATCGAGCGTGCCACCATCGTGCCACTTGCCGCGATGTCTTATTCATCGATCGTGCCACCATCGTGCTACTTAGACCGCGATGGCTTATTCATCGATCGTGCCACCATCGTCCCTTGTTGGCACGATGGCTTATTCATCGATTGTGCCACCATCGTGCCTTGATGGCACGATGGATTTACTCTTGCACGGTCGATGAATAAGCCATCGCGCTACAAGTAGTGCCAATTTTTTAGAGTTCTCTATGTGATTTGTTGATAGTGGTTGATTGCTAATTTTGATTTTTACTATTTTTCACAGTGGGCTTGGAAGAGGCCGAACTTTATGGCAATAAAGCCTAAGATCAATTTGTATAGCAGGTTGTCGATTCTTGACGACTTAGAACTCGAGTTGCATGATTGCGGGGATTTTGTGTATGAAGAGTTTCGAAAGTCCTGTTTTGGTTTTGTATTGCGGATGGACAACCGTGCGGTTAGTTGTAATGCCGCCCTTCATGCCGTTATTGCGAAGGAGGTTGTTAAGAAAGGTGCAAGGGACGAATTTTGGTTTTGGATTAGAAACCGTTTGATTGATTCTCCAAATATGAGTACGCTTTAATTACTGGGCTATCCTTTGCCCCCACCACATTTAATCCGAACACCAACCACGTGCCGCCTCCCAATGTGTTGTATGATAGACACTATCGTGGTGTTAAGGTGTCGATGGAGGATCTACTCTTGCATTTTGCAGGCGGTGCATTCCGTGATGATCCTTCTGATGAGTTGAAGGTGGCAAAGTTGTTGGTTGCACATTATTTGCTATTCGCATGGGATCCAAGGTCCACAGTCATTGAGGATTCGTGGTGGACTTTGGTTGATGACGTTGATCAGTGGGAGTCTTTCTGCTGGGGAAGTACTGCCCAGTTTTATGCCACTACCTTTCATCATTACCCACCGAGCCCAAGAGTACTTTCCGTATTTACGGATTTGTTTGGGCTTTCTTGGTAATTGATATTAATGTAATTTACATCTTATAATTTACATTTAGTACAAACATACATCTTACAATTTAACTATTTTTATTGTTCTTCTTAGATATGGGCGTACGAGGCCATACCCAATCTGGGGATTCATGTGGGGTTCGACTCGGACATTGCTATTCCACCGCACACGCCGGAAGTTTCAAGTCCTCCGTGAATCTGCATGGCTTTCTTGACCGTCGGTACAAAATGTAATTTGCATTTTTCAAATTTTAACTTATGGTAATAATTAAGTAATTACCGATTTTGATCTTGCAATTTTGTAGATTGATACGCACCTGACCTTGATCATGCGAGGACAATGAGCTTCCTTATTTATTGCATGTCAATCTCGACTCCGATCCGGTGTTGTTTATGTTCATCGGGGTAATCCGATCGGGAAGAAAAAGCCCACAAAGCGTCGACGCACCACACATGAGTCGACTTCATTGATGGATGATGATGATAGCCTTGATGCCGATCCACATATTGAGATGGGTGATTATGATCGTCCAGCCCCCGAGGGCGTTGTTCCAGATGTTCCTTCACACACCTCCACACCCTCTCTAGCTGCCGATCGAGCGCTATTAGAAGAATTGGTGCGGCAAAAGAGGGAGGCCATTGTGCCGACTTTGGTTGAGCGTGCCATTGAGGCCTTGGTCCCGCGTTTAGTACGGTGGGAGGTCGAGGCGTTGGTTCCGGATTTGGTTCGGACTGGGATGCAGCAGGAGGTTCCTGCAGTGGTGCGGCAGGAGGTTCCACCTTCTGTGCAGCAGATCGTGCCAGATTTAGTCCAGAAACACGTATCTGCTATGGTACCGCCTATCGTGCGAAAAAAGAGGTCGAGTCTTGATTGATTGATCCCGCCATTCAAACGTGCGATATATCGCTTTCGTCTGCGCATTTATTTGTTTTTCTGTTAAACATTTAGAATATAATATCTTTTGAATTATGTTATTTAATGAAGTTTCCTTCATTGTGCGATTCTATTCCCCAACGGGCGGTGGGTGAGCGATTACTCTCCCGGGTGGGCCACCGGACTACTTCTCCTCCACCGCCGCCGGTGCAGCTTCGTTGGATCTGTCCCCTCTGGATGTACGGACACCGGTTGGTATTGGTGCATCGGCCGTGGGTTCATCCGGAGGGGATGATATGTCCGTTCGTGTTGTGAGAGCTCGATTGCCGTCTCAGGTACCTTCGTAGCCTCTTTCACGGCAAACGAGCGTCGTAAGGAGGATGCCACACATGCCGAGTACATGCGGTTCTTAGATAAGATGAGACGTAAGTTAAATCAATATATGAATTCAAATACACTATTGTTGTTTTGTGATTTTAACACAAGTTTTCTGTCTCACCGCAATGTTGGATATCGTTATGCACATTTGGCGATGGTTTCTTTAAGGATATCGAGTCGCCGACCATTGATTTGGATTCTCGTGGTAACACAATGTTAATATTTTTTTCTTTCATTTCCAGGGTGTTATTTGTTCATGTTCATTGACAATTGATCTTATTGTTTGCTTGTTACAAAATTGATGCCTACCTAGTCAGACTTACATTGCCACTGAGTTGGGTCGTGTAGTGGTCCATCCCCAGTGCGAGGTCGTATGGGATTGGTTGACACATAGTTCGCTGTAAAGTTTCATGTATTTCTTAGATAAATAGTCCATAATGTGTCATTTATTTTGTTTCGGTACATTCGTGTTTTTACTAACAAATATGTTTTCATTATACAAACTTGATCTAGGCAAAGTATGGACCGATCTACATGGAAAGGACCCACCGGTTGGAGAGTTTGACGATGCATCAGTGCGGAGGTCATACCGGATGACCTTTCTCGCGCCGTTGGTGGAGTACGTCCATGGTGTTGGACCACGTAAGAACTATCTCTTTTTCGGTATAAATTAATTAACTAATTATTGTTTTGTTCATACTCCCTAATTTCTAATCGATTTTTGCGGTTGTTTTTATCCACAACATCGGCAGTCATTGGATTGTTGTGAGGATATCGCCAAGGATTGCGATTTGGATTTATGACTCCAACATCCACAAGCTACCGCTGAGGTTAGACTTGACCGTGCGCTCTCTATCCGTTTGCACGTATTATTCGGTTTTGCTACGGCAAACCGGTTTCTACCAAGAGCGTCCGGAGTTGACACCTCGAGAGAGTACTTGGACTGTCAAGGTTGTTGGTCCATCAAAGAATTACGAACAACATGATAGTCATAGTTGTGGACCATTTGCGTTGAGGAGGGTGGAGAGTTTTCTTATAAATGTATTTGACCTTGGTCCTTAACACAGGAGTATATAAAAACAACCTATCGTCGGCATGTAGCATTTACGGTGTATAAATTTAGCACTGATGCATCGACTTGGACCCCTCCCCCATGATTATATTGTGTAGATTGTGGGTATTTAGTTGGAATTGTGTATATTGTGGTTATTTAGTTGGAATTGTATATATTTTGTATATTTAGTTTTTATATAATATGTTTTGGTTTAACTTGAATAACTAGGTATGATTTGGGAATGATTTGGATGAATTGGTTGTTGATTAACTCTCTGGTATAACTTGAATTGTTTGTGATTCTGCTGTCAATGTGGCACGATGGCACGATCGCCATATCATTGATCGTGCCATAAATGAGGCACGATGACACGATCGCCATTTTTTCTATTGTGCCTCATGTGGAACGATCAATAAGGCTTGACACGATCATGATATTGCCTATCGTGCCATACATGAGGCACGATGACACGATCGCCATTTTTTCGATCGTGCCTCATGTGAACGATCAATAAGGCTTGACACGATCATGATATTGCCCATCGTGCCATATGTTATGCGGTCCTGCATTAAATGATTGAAAGTATGTAACATATTCAATTGGTCCATCCATTAAATGGACTTGTTAGTTGGGGACGATAAATCTTTCCATTCGAGAGTAAGATCCATTCATTAAATGGTGAAAATAAGTAACATATTGACTGAGTCCTTGCATTAAATGGTGAAAATAAGTTACATATTACACATGGGTCCATGCAATAAATGGTGAAAATGAGTTACATTATACATGGGTCCATACATTACACTTATAAATACATGGGTATGTTCAAATGTAGATAATAAAATTGTAGTAAATCTTGGTTGTGTTGACGATAAAGGTAATTTTTACATAGTAGCTAATTTGATGAATGAATCATAGCTAATTAAATCTTGGATGAACATGTTTGTTATGATTTTTGTTACGGAAAAAATGGTAAGAACAAGAAATGAGATCGCTAGGGACAATAGGCGTGGTGATGGTTGGACTTCCCAGGAAGAAGAAGCCTGCTTTGACAATTTCTTCATGCTATGTTGTATGGCAAACAACATATGGCGCCCTGTTGTTTTCAACGGCATATTTGTTGAATCGAGTCGCGTCTTTATCCGAAGCCATGCAAAAAGATTTCCCCTTAAAGTCAAGATTAAGATCCATATGATGCGCACCCACTTTCATGACTACCGTTTTTCTGAAGATTGCCGGGTATTAATTTCAACCCGTACACTAACGGGTTTTCCATCTCTCCGTTATTGGGCTCATGTTAGGCAAGAGAACAAAGATGCAACGGTTTTTTGGACTAACGGCTTCCCAAGGTACCGTGATGTGTTGAAGTTTTTAACACTCGTGGGCGCCGGACATTGATTTCGAGGACTACCAGGTTACACTCGTAACAACCGTTGGAGTTTGATGGCTACTCTTCGATGAAGGTTCTCGGGATGATGTCGAAGTTGACACCGATT
Source organism: Rehmannia glutinosa (assembly GCA_016081115.2). Classification (NCBI taxonomy): domain Eukaryota; kingdom Viridiplantae; phylum Streptophyta; class Magnoliopsida; order Lamiales; family Orobanchaceae; genus Rehmannia; species Rehmannia glutinosa. Next base: position 5,299,486 of record CM071928.1, read on the forward strand.
GAGCTACGGCCTGGCAATTGGTGTCTTTGTGTACTAGTTGGGTGGTTGTGCGCTATGTTTGTAATATTTGTCTGTTTGTGGTTGGTAATGTACTGTTAGGTTGTAATGTACTATGAAGGTTGGTAATGTACTATGGAGGATTGTGATGTAATAATAAAGTTGTTATGAAACGTTTTCAACGTGACAAAGATAAATAATAGATCAACGCATGTGGCACGATCATTGCATTTACGACGCGTGCAACTATCGTGCCTTTATAGACACGATAACAATGTGTGTGACCGTGCCACCATCGCAGTGTATGTAGCACGATCGTAGTATGCGGCCGTGCCACCATCGTGCCTTTATAGACATAATAACAAGTGTGTGATCGTGCCACCATCGTGTCTATGTAGGCACGATCGTAGTATGCGATCCGTGCCACCATCGTGCCATTTGACAAACTTAACAAAATACCTAACAAATGTGCCATCTTAAAACAAGCATTTCCGACAAAGAATCACACCAATTAAAAACACATGCATTTCCAACAAAGTTCTTTAACTTATCCAATACATAACAAACAAATAATTCTAACCTAAGTTTATAGTCTCCGTACTACGGACAATGGGACTGTTTCCTACACTTCCACTATACAATTCAAGTTGTTTAGTATACAAATTCTTCCAATTTGCTGCACATTCATGGCGATAATTATTCCATGTTGTGACCACGGGAGGCAATGGGTGACCGCCACTCAAGAAAACCTACAAATGAAAAAAAATGGTTATTGTAGTTGAGACAAGACAAATTACCCAATTTTTTAGTTACCTCTATAAAATGGTTATTGTTCACAAATCCAACACAAATTAGCTTCGGAGCAATTGGCGCTTCTGTTCATAATGGTAGATATGTGAGGGACATTCGCTGATCCAAACACACAAACGCAACATTGTAAGCCGACGCAACCAAGTGACCCATCTCGGGTAAACAAAACCAATGTTTCTTATGCGCTGTCTCGTTATAGTAGTTGAGACGAGACAATATTTTGTCAACACTACCATGTTTGACGAATACATGATTGTACAACCCTTGGTTTCGTTCAACTCATGACATAGGTCTCTCGAACCTCGACCCCATGAATCTTCACCGTATCCAAGTAGTGCGCTTTCGGCCGCGAAACCACAATGACCATCGCTCACAACATCCTTAGTACCAATAATATGTTGATGTAAACGAGTTGGAAGTTGCTCCATAAAACCACTAATGGTCACTTTCGGTCCTTTTGACGCACAACCTATTGAAACACAACATGAAGAACAATGGGACATTATCAACAAATATGTCATGTGTACATGCACAAATAAAAGACACGATATTTACCGGTAGCTTTTGCATCGGCATCGGAGAGAACATAGGTTGATTCGATGGACCAACATTAAAGATTACTTCTTCACATGGTGAACAACTATCTTTAATAGACTCGACATATTCGAACTTACTCGGGTCACGTTTGGTTGATTTGGATTGTTTAACCTTTACGGACTTAGGACGACCACGTGTGCGAAGCTGTACTTCAGGCTCAATTAGTGAGGTTGTTCTTGGATTCGTAATCTCCGTAATTCTTTTCAAAATTAATAACCTCTCTGATTCGGGTGCTTGTTCAAATTTGGTGAAAAGATCACCAAAACACTGAGTCCATCGAGACCCAATTTCGGGCCCAACTCCAGCTTCGTCTTTGCTAGTCGGTAATATATCTAATTTTCGCCAAAATGAAGCCACTTGATCAAGTGGAATTGGCTTATCCAAACTCACATATTTAGAAAGTTCATGAGCACATGGGAGTCCGCACGTCTTTCTCAATACACAACCATACAACAAAGGGTCTACGCTACCCTCAGCTACACGATGCATTTCAGTATAGATCAAATTCAATGCATGTATAGACACCATACCTCGTAGTGACATAAATACAATCGATTTGTATTTATGTAAGACTACATTTCTGCTCTTCTCAAAAGAAGAGCAGATTGCATTGTGTGATGTCTCGAGGAGGGTGTGAATCGTTCCCAACATGTCTCGAAAATACCCGACTAGACGCAGTCGTCTTTTCAATGCTTTGCATGGTGACTCTCCGCCCTATAATGATTTTTCAAACAATATTATATTAATTTTTAGGATTGTATATGATATAACATAAACACAATGATGAGCACAATAAAGTAAATTACCTATTTGTTGTGGTGTTGTCGAAATGCATGACATTATTCGTCAGCGGACCACAAAAATCTTTCTTTATACGGCCCCATCCATTGCTCCATTACATATTGTACGGCAGTGTGGATATTCACAAAATTCTCGATTTGCAATCTCTAATTAAGTCATAAAATGATTGCTCGAGAATCTGCGATGACCAATAAATTACAATAGAGGTTAAAAGATTCCCACTTCTCTTTTGTGGCCAATATTTTTTGCGGTTTGCCAAAATGTTCCTACTAATGTGCCACCGACAGAGAAAATGTCTCGAAGTGGGAAATGTCGTCTCTATTGCATTCATTAGAGATAATTCTCTATCACTAATAATCACATTTGGCAGGGAAGATGGGTCCATCAATGATTTTAAGACTGAGCAAGCCCATATGTAATTCTCTTCCCGCTCGTATCTATAAGCAAATCGCAATACAAAATGTCATATGTGTCGATGTCACACCAACAATCTCCAACAAAGGTAACTTGTACCTATTAGTTTTGTATGTGCAATCCATAAAAATGACACTCGGAAAAGCACGCAACAACTCAACGCTTGTAGGGTGAGCAAAGAATATATCCTTCACGCGGTGTTACTCGTCTCGCAACGCCTATGATGATAGAAATATCCATGCTCCTTCAATTTATGCATAAGTTGTTGCATTTGAGATCGACCATCACGCTCGACAACTCTATTCTTCATACGGGCATTGTAGATAGTCCGTATGGTGGACTTATTATATTGAAACTTATTTTGTAGACCAAACAAAATGTCCTTCGGCCGAGTATTGCCATGTGACATATCCAACACATATTCTTCCTCACTTTTTGATAATTGACCCAAGATAAGAGTGACCCTCCAAATATTGTGCAATTGGATGATTATGCACACCACATTCAACATTTAGTGACCATTCTCCTTCAATTGTTACTTGCCGACCCTCAAACGAAATGGGCAACCACATTTCTTAGTTCCGCATTCTCTCTTAGAGACTTTTTTCAAATTTCTTAGCATCATTTTGTTCGACATCTCTAGTCTTTTTTGAATCACGGTAATGCCCACTACGTTCACAAGACAAAAATATACGAGGTCTTTTCTTTCCTTGACCATTGTCCGACCTACTTATTACAATTACCATGTTGTGCTCATGTCCTCTCTCACGCACCCAATCAAATAATTTATCCCGAGAAACAAATAACTCATGCGTCGTGAATACATGTGTGTAATCGGTAACAACACCAAGCTCTTCAACATTCTCATCATTCTTGGGAGGACAAACAACACTATTTTCCGTAGGCAACGAGGCCATACCCTATTAAAACAAAATCAACAAAGCCAAAAAACAAACTGTCAAAATGGCACGATCATGACCATGATCGTTCCACCTTTGATCGTGTCACATGGCAATATGGCACGATCATTGAACATGTGATCGTGCCATATTGCCACGTGGCACGATCGACGTGATGATCGTGCCATCTTGTTGATCGTGCAATCGGGAAAACAATGGTGCGAGAAAAAATATCGAACGGCAAAAGTGGATAAATTACATAATTTTGAGCTGATAACCAAGAAGATACTTACAATATTTGGAGGAATCAAATCTTTGTTGTCCATTTAAGTTGTTGTGTTGGTGTCGAAAAAACTAGGGTTTATGAGAACAAGGTTTAAGTTTTTCTCAAGAAAGAAGAATAAGAAGAAGAAGAATGTAGCTGAAGGATGTGGGTGGGTGTGTTTTAGTAGATTTAATTGAAATGAATGATGTGGGTGTATTTAGAGATTGGGGGGGTGTATTTAGAACTTGGCTTTTTAGTAAGGGTATTATAGTCTTTTGACTTAATGGCATTTTTGAAATTTTAGAAAGTGGGTGTACTCATCAAATTTGGGGGTGCCAATAGCGCCACCCTAGTTAAAAATAATTGTCAAACTTTCTTTTGTTGACATTTTTAAACCTGAGTTATTATCAGTGTAATTTGCGATAGTTGCATGTTTATGCTCATCCTAGACCGTCTTGTGTAGAACGGGAGGAAGCCAATCGGAGATCAGGAGAAGACCGTGAAAACGGTGAAGACTGAAATTATCCACGAGGATTGATCGTGTAGGAGTTCATTCGATGAAAAGTATCCATGTGTAGGTATAGATACCTTGCTTTTCATATTTGCCACCTGAGATTGATCAACTAGGCTGATGTGTAATAGATAAGACCTTGTATGGTTATGTTTCCATGGACAATTTCCAGTTTCTAGTGTTGGAAATAGAATTTTGAGAATTTATTGGTTTTCGTGTGAAAACTGGAATTATGTTTGGATGAGATAATGAAAATGAGTTTTATATAGGTTTGAAAATGAGATTATGTTTGCTTGAGTAGTTTTGAAATATTATTTTATGTATATAATAATTTGAAAAGTTGATGGTGGTTGAATTTTTTAATTGTATATATAATATTATATTTGGAAGATTGTAGGTTGGTGGGTCCCATTAAATATATATAATTAAAAAATGGTAATATTTTAAGTAGATGGAGTTGGTAATGGAGGGCTCCACATGTATAATTGGATGAAAATGTGAGAAAGTGATTGATTAGTGATGTAGGGTATAGTATAGGGTTGGAAATTGAAAATATAGGTTTGAGATGTTGTTTTATGTGAAAATTGGAAAATGAAAATGATGATTTCCATTGGAAAATTTAGAAACAAATATGATTCCATTTCTATGAATAGTTGAAAACTGGAAATTGGCCATTGGAAACATAAACAAACAAGGCCTTTGTTTTTTCTAGCTATTTGTCCAAACATTTTGTTTCCCATAGCCTATTTCGATTCATTATAATTCATGTCGCCTAAAGGGGCCCGGGGCTATACGCAAGAAAGGCTTCATTCATGCATGACAACTTATTATTTATCTAACAAATACTTCTTGACATTTTATCTAACAAATACCTCTCTCGAGTGTGCAATTTGTAAGATGGAAACATATTTCAAGAGGGTATTTGTAATTTTGAAAGGTACATGGGCTTTTCTGTAATTACGCTAAATCTTAGGGGTAGTTTTTGTAATTATCCCTTTTAAAACTCAATTGCAGGGAAGGGCTGCCTCTTGTTAGCTAATGATATAATTTCTGAATCAAATTTCGATAATAGGTGCCTTTTTTATAAATGTGAAAAGTTTCCAATAAAATCATCGGATCCGTTGGTTGGTTGGAAAGTCATCGCGAGAGCTTGGGAAAGATTGGCACTTACACTTGTTTTTACAAGGGGTTTATGTACCCTATTTTGTCAAGTTTTCTTGGAAAGTGCGGTAGTATGTCAAAAAGCCTGAGAATTTAAGAAAGTGTGGCGCTATTCACCGAATGAGATCTTCTATTTCAAAACTGTGTTTCATCTCTTATTCCAATCGTGTGAGTGGTTGACACGTGTATTACACTTAACATGTTTATTTTCAAGCATAAATCAATCATAAATTATGGGGTTCTAAAATGGTAAGTGTAATACACGTGTCAATCATCCACACGGTTGGAATAGGAGATGAAACACGGTTTTGGAATAGAAGATCCCATCCGGCTATTCACACCCCCAAAAGTAATGAATATTAACTTGAATAGAACAAGAATTAAAGCAAAGTACTTGAATAAAGTTGGAAAACATTAACTTTGATTGCAATGAATCATCAAACAAAAGTATCCATTAACCTACTCCCAAACCCGGGATCACAAAGTGTTTAGCCAGACACAGAAAAGAAATAATTCATAGACAAATTATTAAAGTTCATGTCTAAACTAATTGAAATAATGATACTATGGAATGAGTGAACTCGGGGATGATGACGGTCTCTCGATCTATCTTCAATTCTCGAAGGTGTGGTTGTGGTCTTGATCGATCTCTCCGAATCTCCGATGGGGAATTGCTCTTTTCTCTGTTTTCTAGGGTAAAAATCAGTGTGTCCCTGTTTGTGGCCGCCCCGTCTCTATTTGTACTTTGTTTGGGTCGAAACCTAGTCTAAAACGAATCAAACTTTGTTTTTCCCAGAGAGCACGAGCACGTCGCGTCTTTGTATGGCACGCCCGTCTGACCCGTCTTTGGTGCCGCAAGAATTGTTCAAACCTCGGATGGAGCACGGGCCGTGCCTTTATGGCACGGCTGCCCGTCTTTGCCGTAGTCGAAACTTTGAGCCTTTGATTTTAGGTTGAGCACGCCCCCGCTCACCAGCAACTCGAAGAACTCGCATCGTTTTCTTCCGTTTTTCGCCCGGTTCGTCTGACTTCTTCTCAATTCGACTCCAAACTTCATACTTCACATCAAGTATTGGCGATTGCAATGCTCCGAATTGTTGCCAAAATGCTACAATTATCGATAAATTCCTACAAAACGAGCAAATCGTAATCCTTTTCCACAAAACAGGAATAAAACCCTATTTACTCATATAATGCATGCATATCAACACATTCTAGCCAAGATTAAGCCCAAAATACATGTCAATCAAACCCCAAACTTAAACTATTGACAGTCCCGACCAACACTTTATAAACTCGATAACACAAATGGGGTAAAGAAGAGCAACCCAAGAACACCGCATCACAATTCATGCCATCTATCCATAGACATGAAGCACAAACCAACCAAGTTTTAAATATCTAACACGGAGCACAAGTCTATCAAAATCATGGTAAAACACGTCAAATCACGCCTCTCAGGGATAAAGTGTATACTCTACTTACTATAATAATAAGGGACGTATATTCGCTCAAGTCATATCAATGTTGAAGAATTACCATATGCTTGCAAAATCGTCTCACATCTCCGCCACTCGTATGTATGCAATTTACAAATCAGAAAGGACTTTGTTTATGGTTGTAATGAAAGCTCTTTGGTTAAGGTAGGGAAATATGGATAAAGTGACTCAACTCAAGCGTATAGATTGGTAAGCACATCGTTTTTCTTAAACAGTTATTCTAATACGAATCAACTATGTACCCCCAATCGCCTTCTATTCTATCACTTCTCTATTTTTCCCTTCTTTTTCATACAATTCATTCTTCTTCGCCTTACATCACAATTTTCAGTCTATTTTTCACTTATGGCCGACTCACTGTTTGCAGTCGATTTTTTTTTCCGACTCTTTTGTGAGTATCCTCCATTTTTTCTCCTTTTCTTCTTTTATTCCCAATCACCCAACATTACACTATTTTCTAACTTCTCGATACCCTTTCCTTCAACCATTTATTCAATCCCTTTACTTAATGTTATACCTCAAGCTTAGGGTAACAGTTATATCAAATTAAGTTCTAAGGCTTGAAATGTGGCTATCAAAAAATTTTAAGTTAGGTGATAATTTAAGTTAGGGATAATTACAAAAACACCCCTGTAATCCCAAAAACATCCCTAAACTTGATTTTGTCTCAAATTTTAGTGGGCAAATGTAACATTTTTATAAATATTAAGGGGGTTTTGAAATATTTATCGTTTTTGAAGGGAAAAATGTAAGACGAAATCAAACCTCAGTGAGGTTTTTGTAATTCTAAAAAGTGTTCGGGTTTTTTTGTAATTAACCCGAACCTCAGGGGCTTTTTGTGTAATTATCCCTTTTAAGTTATACATACCAAAACATTAGCATATACTATTTACAAAACAAGATTTTCATTAAAACAAAGGTTAATTACAAAAAAGTACCCTAAGGTTTGACCTAATTACAAGAAAACCCAGCTAACTTTTAAAATTTTAAAAAATACCCAAGATTTTATTTTGTCTAACATTTAAACCATTCACAACCAAAAAATATTTCAAACCCCCTTCATATTTATAAAAACATTGCAGTTTACCCCTTAATTTTAACACTGAATCAAACCTCATCAAACCTCACGAGTACTTTTTGTAATTTTAACAATTAGCTTGGTTTTTTTCGTAATTAGATCAAACCTCATGGGTACTATTTGTAATTATCCCTTAAAACAACGCTACATAGCAAAACACAACTAATCAGGTAAACATTACATACACACAGATGGTAACGACAACTACATAAACAACTTGTACCACATACACATCTACTAAGCCATTAGTCAATACCCAACATACAGTCACACATCTCCTACAAGTTACTATATCATAGTCAAAACCCAAACCTTACCTATTCATCTGGCTCTTCTAATTAACTCATCTATGTCTATTCCTGGGATCACTCTCCCAAGGTTAATAAGACGAGCTCGTATATTCCCTAACTGTTGGCGGTTGACGTCCCTCTCTTCCGCGGCAAGTAAATTGTCTCGGTTTCGTGCATTCTGTAGGTGTCGTACTTGAGCCTGAAGTTCCACCACTTGTTCTTGCAGAGAGATCATCTCTCGTTCATGGTAACGGATGTACTCTCTCTGTCGCTGGACCCGTTGACGTAGTCGAACATTTTCATCGTTTACTTGTTTCAGATTTGCCTCCAACATGGGAATCGTGAAATCGTCGTCGATACTAAGCTGTTGCATTTTGGCCTCTAATTGCGCCATCAATTTGCTAGTATGAAGTCTCTTGGTTTCTTTTAGCCAAATATATCACCTGGAAACAAATAATTCAGCTGTAATACATGTCCTCTGGCCAGAACAAAAAAGGTGTATTGAATCACTCCCAAAAATTGAATCAATAGATTTTAGGGATAATAACAAAAAACTCCCTAAGGTTTGGGCAATTGGGCTAATTACAAAAAAAACCTTGAGGATTGATTTTGTCTTATACTTTCCCCTTCAAAAGCAAAAAAAGTTTAAAAAAAGAACCTCTTGACATTTAAAATTATTACAACTATCCCCTTAAATTTAGCTTAAATTTAAGACAGAATCAGACTTGATGGTTTTCTTTTTTTTTTTCTGTAATTTTGAAACATGTTTTTTTTTTGTAATTATCCCAAACCTTGGGGTGTTTTTGTAATTATCCCAAGATTTTATTCTGATGCAAAAGATTTCTGACATGTAAGATTGAGGGCATCTGTGAAACTGTGTTCAAGTGTCTTTTTTTCTCAAATGTTAATCATGAAGAAGAAATTCTCAATATACACATCCAAATCTAAATTTGACAAGATCATGAACATTGGAACACTCAATGCAATTTATCTACTGTATTTAGTGACAAAGCATAACTATGGTTCCTATGAAAAATAAAGATTTAAATATCAATTAGTATGTTATATGAATTCACAAGTTATTTATTATATTTATTGGCAGGAATACCACAGAGTATTTGAGCCATGTTCATTACATATATATAACTAATTGCTGAGTTCTACAATGGACATGGATAAGAAAGTATATATAAGATGGACGTATGAAATTATCTGCTTTTACTCGGAATGGTTGCTGGTGAATGGTGATAGCACGTTATTTTCTTGGGGTGTTTTCGTCCTTTCAAGTGAATAGGTACCCATTTATAAAAAAATGTGACGTATAGGTACTAAATTGGTGAATTACAAACGTGAGGTACCAAACTAACAAAATGCTAGTTTATGTACTAAATAATCAATAACCCTGTTGTATACTCTAATTACACAAAAAGAAAAAGAAAAATGATGCAGATAAAGTAAAGAAACAGGGCAATAGCTTAATCTATTCTACTAAGAAATTTGCAGCATTAGCCTCGAATCAGAAGACAGTTTCATACTTTTAATGTGATTAAAAGAGCTTAACTGGTGACATGAATGTTTTTTTTTTTAAGTTTTATCAAGAGAAATCAATATCCTTGCTAACCTTTCTTGAAATACTATGTTTAGAACAATTAGATGAATTCATGTAATAATCAGTACCAATTCTAACTATAAATGTCTAAAAACGCAAGAACAAATGCCACAAAATAGAAAATCTCTTGAGGGGGAAAAGAAAAAAGTCGTAGGAGATTTGGGAGCAATTTCAGCAAGCAATTTCTTGTAACGGTTAATAGGGGAAACATAAATCTGTTGATAATTCATAGAAAATTCGTATCTGCACCACATCTCAAATGCACAATTCTTCACCAACAAGCAAACTACACGATTCAAACCTAATTTCAATTGCAATGTGTTGGTAATATTGGCCCATTTGTGTGTGGCTCAATTCCAATGATTAAAGCCCCAAAAATTGCAGCCCAGAATAAGGCCTCCTACCCAAGCCCATCTCATTAGTTACCCGGATCTCTGGTATCGGGTTGCAGCACCCGTTTTCTCATGTACGCGGATCCTCTGGACATGATCGTGGCCATCCATTGTGCTGGTATGATCTGGGCCCTGCATTGCTGCTTTATAACCCTTTTTCCCAGAAACCCTAATTTCATTATCTCAATATTTTTTCTCTCTGATCTCTCTCGAACTCTCTGGGTTCTTTCTCTCTCTTGTTCTTCAACCTTGATCTCTAGATCTCCAACTCCTGGTTGTGTTTCTGAGTGATTCGAGGGTGCTTTACACAAATCTGAGTGTTGTTGTGTTAGTTCACCAATTCTCGGTGTACTTAACTGCTCTTTGTGAGGTTAGGGTTTACTGGGGTTTGATGGTTGGTTCGATCTAGGGTTTTCTGAGTTGTTCTTGGGGTTTGAGAGGTATTTTCTGTGGCGTGGCTTTTGTGGCTTCCTCATGGTACTGGCCGATTCTCAGTGTGACACTTTGCTGGGGTTTACTGATCCCCCGAGCCGAATCTTTCAATATTCGGAACTTAGGGTTTTATCCCTCTTTTACAGTTGTTTTATTCTTTTGTAACTTTCAGTTTCCTCTGTTGTATTCTTTGATTCAGTTGTATTTACTTTCAGTATACTTTGAGTCTATATTACAAATATGTATAATAGGTTTATTGAGTTTGTATTTGCTATTTGGTACTTAGTGTATCAATCTTTAGAGGCAGATAGATACCCAACAGTGGTATCAGAGCATCTATCTGCCTCGTGGTGGGTTGGTGCTTCTGGTTCTTGAGCTTCTTGGTGATCTTGTGGCTCCCTGGTGTACTTGGTTGTGGTGAGAACCCAGGACTGGCTCCTAGTTGTAAGATTCTCTCTTCCCTTTCTCTCTTATTTACTTTCGGTTAGTACTTAGTTTAGGGAAACCCTAAGCATTAGCCTCTTGACCCTGTGTCTTGAGTACAGTGGAATCCTGAGGTGCGAAGGGAATCCACCTAGCTTTACTTTTGTTGTTTTTGGTTCTCTTGGACTCTGTGTGGTCCTGTGTGCCTTTTCTTGCTTACCTTGCTCTGTGCTGAACTCTGTGTGGTCCATTATTTGCACCTTATTTTCTGTTGTCATTGGACTCTATGTGGTCCACTTATCTGTTGTTTCTGCTGTGTTATTTGATAGCTGTGATACCTGGTTTGTGCTATATTCTTGTGATATCCTCTGTGGCTTTATCTGAATATGGCCGTGCATCTGGTTATCATTTGGAACCCTTTAATGGGTGATTTTTCTATTTGGCAACAAAAAATGAAGGGGATTTTAATTCAACAGAAATGTTTTAAAGCTATTGATCAAAAGTACTTTGATAAAGATACTGCTGAAATAAAATCTGAACTTGATGAATTTGCTTACGCATCCATTATCCTTAATCTGTCTGATGTTGTTTTGAGAAAAGTTGGCAAGTTAACTTCTGCTAAAGCCCTTTGGGAAAAATTGCAAGAACTTTACACTGAAAGTTCCCTACCCTCAAAACTTTTTCTACTTGAAAAGTTTTTTAGATTCATACTGGATTTGACTAAGGATATGGATGAGAACTTGGATGTTTTTACAAAATTGATACAAGATATCAAACTTACTGGTGATAAAAACATTGATGATTATACCCCTATTGTGTTGCTAAATGCCATCCCTGATTCTTATGCTGATGTGAAATCTGCCATTAAGTATGGTAGAGACTCTATTACCCTTGATACTATGATTAATGACTTAAGAGTAAGGAATTAGATCTGAAAATATCCAAGGGGAATGAACAGGGGTCAGAGAAGGTTATGCATGTCAGGGGTAGACCTCAGAATAGAAGAACTGGGAATAACTCCAACAATAAATCAGGCAGGAAGAGAAGTAAAAGCAGAGGTAGGTCTAATTCCAGACCTAGGAATAACATGAAATGTTATAACTGTGGTGAACATGGCCATTACATAAAAGAATGTACTAAACCCAGGAATAACCAGAACAATAATCAAAACAATAATCAGAATAACAAAAACAAAACCAATGATTCTGTGAACTTGACAACTGGTAATGATCACATGGGTGATGTGTTTATGGTGCATGAAGTGCATGATTCTGTGAATGTTGTGCCTTCAAATTCTTTCAGTGAAAATGATTGGCTTATTGACTCTGCTTGCACATTTCACATGACACCTTTTAAATACTTATTTGCCTCATATGCTTCTGTGCAAAATGGATCTGTTTCTATGGCAAATGATAAGAAATGTCAAGTGATTGGTGTTGGTACTGTGTGCTTGAAACTTGATTCTAGTTTTGTTTTTACTCTAAATGATGTAAGGCATGTTCCTGATCTGTCTAACAACTTGATCTCCTGTGCTATGCTTGAGCATGATGGTTATGAGGGAAGATGGGGTAAGGGTTTGATGAAAATCATGAAAGGTTCCCTTTATTGCTAAAGGCTGAAAAGAAAAGGAACTTGTATGTTTGTAATCTTTGAGTCTCTCTTTGCATGCTAAATTCTGTGAACAATGTGAACTCTATGACCAATGTGAACTCTGTGATTGATAAAACTGAACTTTGGCATAAAAGGTTTGGTCATATAAGTTCTAAAGGTCTTGAATTGTTGCATAAAGAAGGATGTTTTGGAAATGATAAACTTAATTGTGTTCCCTTATGTGACTCATGCATTTATGGTAAACAACAAAGAGTTAGTTTCCCTATTTCATCTTATCCTAAACAATCTTCATGCACTGATATTCTTGAATACTTACATGCTGATGTTTGGGGCCCTGCTAGTGTTCCTACACATGGTGGGAACATGTATTTTCTATCTGTGATTGATGATTTTTCAAGAAAAGTGTTTGTATTTCTTATGAAAAACAAGTTTGATGTTTTTGAAAAACTTCAAAATTGGAAAATCTTGATAGAAAATCAGACTGGAAAGAAAATCAAGTATTTGAGAACTGATAATGGGTTGGAATTTTGCAACCAACTCATTGATCAACTTTGTGTTGAATCAGGCATTGTAAGACACAAGTCTGTGCCTTACACCCCTCAGCAAAATGGTGTTGTTGAGATGATGAATAAAACTCTTTTGGAAAGGGTGAGAAGTATGTTAAGTACATCTGGACTTTCCAAAAAGTTCTGGGGAGAAGTTGTCCATACAGTTGCCTATGTGATTAATAGATCACCATTTGTACCTTTGAAAGGGAAATACCCTGAACAAGTTTGGTCTGGTAAACCTGTGGACTTTTCAAATTTAAAATTTTTTGGTTGTTCAGCCTTTGTCCACCAAAAGGTTGACAAACTTGATCCAAGATCTTTAAAATGCGTTTTTTTGGGATACCCTGATGGGGTTAAGGGGTACAGACTGTGGTCTAAATCTGAAAATGGTTTTAAAGTGTTGATTAACATGGATGTGGTTTTTAATGAAAATGAGTTTCCCTGCCTTAATGTTTCGAAATCTGCTTCTGAAAACCAAAACCCCACTACTCCTAATAAGGTGGAGCTTTCTAATGTACCTGCTATATATGTGAATGATAACTCTGATATGATTGATGCTGAGCATGATCCTGAGAATGCTAATGATGTGCACAATGATATTGAGAATGATAATGCTGAATTGAATGATAATGAGCATGAAGAATTTCCCCTTGTTGATACTGAATTGAATCATGAGCATGCTGAAAATGATAACTTGAATGATTATGTGTTAACAAGAGATAGAACAAGAAGGAACATTAGAATCCCTAATAAGTTCTTGATTTTCACTTAACTTCTTATGTTCTCGTGTTTGAATCAATTGAAAATTCGAGCCTAAAACCTATCTTGATCTTTTTGTGAATTCGTGAAATGGCCGAGTGCTATGCAAGATGAAATGACTTCTTTGTATGTGAATAACACCTGGGAACTTGTCCCAAAACCTGTTAATTGTTCCATTGATGATTGTAAATGGTTGTTTAAAATCAAACAAGAAAATGAAGGTGTTAGATACAAAGCTAGATTAGTTGCAAAAGGTTTTACTCGGAAAGAAGGCATTGATTACACCGAGATTTTTGCACCATTGTGAAGTTTGTAATCGTGAGAATTATGCTAGCTTTAGTGGCTCATTTGGGAACTAAAGCAACTTGATGTTAAAAAACGCTTTTTACATGGTGATTTGGAAGAACAATTTTTTATGAAACAACCTGAAGGTTTTGAAGACAAATCCAAACCCAACCATGTATGTTTACTGAAAAAGTCTTTGTATGGTTTAAAGCAATCACCTAGATAGTGAAATAAAAAATTTGATCAGTGCATGCTTGATTTGAAATTCAGGCTTCAATTTGACCATTGCATGTATTTCAAACTTGGTGCTATGTCTCCTGTTTTCTTGGCGATCTATGTGGATGATATCTTTTGACCGACCATGCATTAAGTGCTATTGATCATGTTAAAAACTCGCTAAGTGCTAAATTTGACATGAAATTCTTAGGTGATGATAAGAAAATACATGGTATGAATATTGATAGGGATAGAAATAACTCGGTGCTTTATCTTCATCAATCTTCATATGTTGAGAAAATTTTACAAAAATTCTCTATGAGTAATGCAAAATCTGTGAATGTCCCACTTGCTGCTCACTTTGTGTTAAGTAGGATCACCCCCTAAACGATCTTGAAATATCTTCTATGCAAAACATTCCCTATGCTAATGCCATTGGATCATTATGTACTTAATGGTCGATCTTAGACCGGACGCTTACCTATGTTGTTTCTTGCCTTAGTAGATTTATGTCTAATCCTGGTTTAGTGCATTGAATGCTTTGAAGTGGTTATTGAGATATCTTAGACATTCAACTAATTATTGCCTTAAATTTTCTAAGTGTGAAAATGGTGTTGTTTTAAAAGGATATGTGGATTCCAACTATGCAAATGATAAAGATAATGTAAAAATCAACAACTTCTTATGTTTTTACTTTGTGTGGTTCTTGTATAAGTTGGAAATCCCAACCGCAACACATTGTGGCACGTCTACCACATACATAGTCGAATATGTTGCGATTCATCAAGCTTTAAAAGAAGCCTTATGGCTAAAAGGACTTGTTTACAAATTGGTTTTCTAAAACAAAATGTTGTTGTATTTTCGACTCCCAACTGCATTCACTTTGTAAGAACCCGTTCTTCATACGAGAACAAAACATATTGATGTTAGATTTCATTTTATAAGGGATATTGTTTCTGAAGGACTTATCTGTCTTGAAAAAGTGGCATCTGAATACAACCCTGCTGATATGGGTACTAAGTGTCTACCCTTATCAAAGTTCAAAACTTGTTTAAAAATTCTAAATTTTGACACTGGTGATTAGTTACCCGGTTAGTTACCCTCTTTGGTGGGTTTAACAGTTACTGTGTGTTTCTGTTGAATCCAAAACTGTTGAGTTAATGTTTGCTTTGTGCTTATGTTAATTCAATGGGGGAACTTGACTTGTTGTGTGCTTGTTGAGATCCTTTCTTAGTTACAGTTAGCTTTAGTGATGCTGTGACATAAGTCCTTCTTAGCTTAAGTGCTGGGAAGGCAATCGGCGATGATGATGACTGGTAATTTTTGTCTAAGCAGTGAATCACAATGTGCCAAGGTGGAGATTGTTGGTAATTATGGCCCATTTGTGTGTGGCCCAATTCCAATGATTAAAGGCCCAAATATTGCAGCCTAGAATAAGGCCTCCTACCCAAGCCCATCTCATTAGTTACCCGGATCTCTGGTATCGAGTTGCAGCACCCGTTTTCTCATGTACGCGGATCCTCTGGACATGATCTTGGCCATCCATTGTGCTGGTATGATCTGGGCCCTGCATTGCTGCTTTATAACCCTTTTCCCAGAAACCCTAATTTCATTATCTCAGTATTTTTTCTCTCTCATCTCTCTCGAACTCTCTGGGTTCTTTCTCTCTCTTGTTCTTCAACCTTGATCTCTAGATCTCCAACTTCTGGTTGTGTTTTTGAGTGATTCGAGGGTGCTTTACACAAATCTGAGTGTTGTTGTGTTAGTTCACCAATTCTCGGTGTACTTAACTGCTCTTTGTGAGATTAGGGTTTACTGGGGTTTGATGGTTGGTTCGATCTAGGGTTTTCTGAGTTGTTCTTGGGGTTTGAGAGGTATTTTCTGTGGCGTGGCTTTTGTGGCTTCCTCGTGGTACTCTGGGCTGATTCTGTGTGACACTGTTGCTAGGGTTTACCAGTCCCTGAGCCGAATCTTTCAATATTCGGAACTTAGGGTTTTATCCCTCTTTTACAGTTGTTTTATTCTTTTGTAACTTTCAGTTTCCTCTGTTGTATTCTTTGATTCAGTTGTATTTACTTTCAGTATACTTTGAGTCTAGAGTACAAATCTGTATAATAGGTTTATTGAGTCTGTATTTGCTATTTGGTACTTAATGTATCAATCTTTAGAGGCAGATAGATACCCAACACAATGTTTATTTTCACCATTGGTAATCAAATCCAGCAACAAAACCACCACCACAACAAAGTTAAAAATCGCAATTCGTAATTACCTCTTCTTTGGTGGCTAGGGGGCTTAGAGTTTGAAGTTCCGGCTTCCTTCAACGAGCTTATATTGAGGCGGCCCTCACGAGTGGCGGTGGCAGCAGGCGGCGGCGCTAGAAGCGACGGCGACAAGAACAACCAGAAATTGGAGAAAATTGGCAATTACATAAATTCTTAACACTCAAATATTAACATGCGTTCAAAATGTTCCATAATTTATTTTGGCCGTAAGCTAATGAAAATTTTTGGAGACGAAACACTCACAGTACTAATCTGTCAGCAAATGGTACAACCCTCTGAAGCACGTGGATATCCCTGCTACAAGCTCTGTCTTTTTCATTCACAATACCATTCTCATTTCCTTTGATCATTTGCGTCTTCTATCAAAACTTGCAGCTAATGGCCCTTTTATATGTGCCAAATAATATAGGGATAATTACAAAAACATCCCGAGGTTTATTCTAATTACAATAAAATCTAATTTATCTTTAATAATTACAAATACCCCTTTCACAATTTGTTTCTCTTTACATGTGGTATTTGTTAGGTAAATATGAATATTGAAGGAGTCTTTGTAACACTATAAGGAGTATTTGCCATTTGGAAAGATTACTATAGTTTTTTGTAATTAGGCTAAATCTCATAGGTGTTTTTGTAATTATCCCTATAAAATATGCTGCATTTTCAGCCTTCTCCTAAGCCACTCTTAATTAGGTACGTGGCCAACTCCTCTGAACAACTGGCTTTTCCTAAAGTTGCATGGTAAGAAAAAGGCTTTGGGGTTGAAAGGAGATTCATTAATTCGTTTTCGAAATTTGCGATTTTTTGATGCTCTTGTTAGAGTTGACCGGGTCGGATCGAAACGGTATTAGCTCGTAGGGCCGCGAAAATTGGGCCGGACCTGGCCAGAATTTCTCCGGGACGCTATTTTGGGGAGCCTAACCCAACTCATATACTACTACTAATACACATAATTTACTTTGGAATGACCGAGTCAAGCCCAAAGATTTCGAGCCTAATGGGCGGACCAAATAGACTCGACTCTTTTTTCTAAGCTTGCAAAATCGCGTTCCCAGGCCCCGATTCCTACACGGGCCAATCGGGCCGGGCTTTTTTGACAACTCTAGCTCTTGTAGAGCATTTACGCAATATTCTAGGGTTGGACTTAGTTATTGTTAACTCTGGTTTTACTCAGATTTGGTGTGCATTTTTATCTAATAGCTTGAGTTACAAATGTTCAACCATCTGCCTACAATCAATTTCCTATTTTAAAATTGATTTGAGTTTTATGGTTCGAGTGTTGTATGTATTTACATATAATAATATTTATGTGTCCCACATTGGTTTATGTGTTGTATTAAATGTGTCACATATTGACACTCTCATCAAACGCATTGTCACATATTAAATGTATATTAATCAGGAGCGGAGCTAGACGTGTAGTTTTGGGTGGGCTAAATAAATAAAAAATAATTATTTAGTACTAAAAATTAATATTCAAAAATAAAATATACATAAAAAAAAATTAATTTTCAAAAAATTTTTTTTGGGGGGTACCAAAGAGGGTACGCCCCTGATATTAATGTGTGGAGCTCACCTAAGTATATAAAAGAGTATATGTTTGGTAAGCTCAACTAAACTAAACTTTTGAGTTTCCTCCTTATCATAGGAGAAACACCAATTAACTTCTAATTTAAAATTTGTATAAATGACAACTTCGTTTCCCTACTTCGAGCCCCGTCGATACGCCAGTCCCAATTATTCCTCCAAAACTCCCCAATTGCTCTTTTGTCAAGTTGCTTATATCCCACCTATCGACAGTCACAATGCCCAACCCCATTGCAGAACAATGAACAACCTAAATTGGTACGATACCTCATGATTTGAAACTGTAGTGAAATAAGTTCGAATTTCTTTTATTTTTGTATATGAAACAGATGAGAAAATAATCGGAAGTGGAATATTTGGAAATTGGGGATAAACATCAAATGTACACAGGGCTGACCCTGAGAGTAGTCACCAAGGGCGACCGCTTAGGGCCCCTGGTTTTGAGGGGCCCCGATATTACATAGGCCTTTATATATGTATACATATTTTATTAAAAAAAAATATTTATAAGAGCCCCCAAAAAATTAAAAAATACCAAATGTCAAAAATTAAAAAATTCCAAATAACCATTTTCTTTACGATATTGTCCATCACTTGATATTAAATCCATTATCAACAATAAGATGAGAAAGTCATGTTAATAGTATCACAACTATAATAACTCAATCTAATGAGATAAGAGAAGCTTTATTTGAATTATCAAGAGTTAGTGAAGATGCCAAAACTATGAGTCTAGGAGTGATGCTGAATCTTTTAGCAACACATGAAATTATAAAAGCGTTAGATTGTTTTCCAAATACTTTTTTTTTTATCGGTTTGTTTTCCAAATACTTTCATTGCTTATAGAGTTTTGCTAACTATACCAATTACTGTAGCATCAACTGAGAGAAGTTTTTCAAAACTAAAATTGATAAAATCACACTTGCGTTCAATGTCTCAAAAAGATTTAATGTGTTAGCAATTTTATTTATTGAAAATAAATGTTGGAAAATATTGATTTTCGCTTCTCAAAATGCTAGAAGATCCAATTTTTGTAAATACTTTTTTTTTTTGTTTTTGTAGGTGTTGTACTCGTTGAATATTTTAGATGATATAAAAGATGTTTGTTGTTAGAGCACGAAGTTTTTAATTGTACTTTTTATAAGAGCCTTTTTTTCTCTTATCGCAAGGGCCCCTGATAAGTCAAGACTGACCTGAATGTACATATGGTAATAAGGACATTTTACACATTTATGGAACTTAATTATTTATGCCAAATATATTATTATGATTTTTTTTTGACAAGAAAACATATTTTATGATTAAATGTTCACAAAATTTATATCCCAATCACACATCCAAAGTATTATATTAAATTATATTATATAATATAGTAACATTATAATCCTATTCTATCTTAAATTTTGATCCAATCCCATAAAAAATGGCAAACGAGTCCTTAAAAGAATAAGCATAAAAAAGAAGGCTTTTGGACAGACCCTCTCAGTCTTGTCTCTCACTCTCGCCGACTCTCATTCTCTCTGGCAACCCTCTCAGGTCCGCCCACCCGCTGTCGTTGCCGCCGCCGGTAACCAGCGGCCCGCCACCACTCGTGAGGTCTCTATATAAGCTTGTGGGAAAAAAGACGCAATTTCTAACTCGAAGCCCTAGCCACCAAAAAACAGGTAATTAGGGATTTTGATTTTTAACTTTGTTGTTGCAGTTGTTTTGTAGACGTGATGGCAAATTGTGAAAATTAAATCCTTCCAAATGAAGTTAGGTTAGAACGGCGTAGTTTGCTTGTGGGTTGAAAATTGTGAATTTGAGATGTGGTGCAGATACTAATTTTCTATGAATTATCAACACTCTTATATTTCCTCAATTAGTTGTTACAAGAAATTGGCTGCTAAAATATTTGCCAAATCTCGTGTGAGATTTTCTTTTACAAGAAATTTTCTATTTTGTGGCATTTGTTTTCTTGCGTTATTAGACATTTGTAGTTAGAATTGGTTTTGATTAGTGGGTATTAGAACTGTAAACGTGAAAATCATTGTGTAGCCATGTCTATGTTGGTTGGTTTCTCATGTTGTAATTTCTGGAAAATTACATTTATCATCTCTTTACATTACCATCAAGTCCATTTTCTCAACTTTAAAACCACCACTTGAAGTGTCAGTTTTTTAATTGTCCTTAACAGACTTTTTTATATTGATTTCAAGAAAGGTTGGCGAATATATTAATTTCACTTGTCAGAAATTAAAGAAAATGTTCATGTCGCCATATAAGCTCTTTAATCACATTAAAAGTATGAAATTGTCTTCTGATTCGATGCTAATCCTGGACCACTCGAGAGGATATGTTGTAAATTGATGAATGTTTGATGTATTTATAGGGTCCAAAGATCCAATAAAAGGAAAGATAAAATATGTATTTTAGTAAGGTAAATATTGAAAATACAGTTTTCTTTTTTTGTTCGAGTTATTTTAATAGCTCTTGTAAATATTTTGGTTTTTTTATTTATGGGTATTGAAATTTAAAATTTCATCAGAAATTTTCAACGTAATGTGCAAGCTACACCAACTTTACAAATTTATTGTTTTGATTAGGGATATTTTCAATATATGGGAATAATAATAAACTTTACTCAAATTTTGGTAAGTTGAATATATATAATTAATATTATCGTCACATTACAGAGCATCCGGGTGATAAACCTTCCTAATCTATATATGTATAATATTTAGACGCGACTGTGTACTCCCATTTTTGGTAATTTGAATTGCAAATATATACTCAGCAAATTATGTGTGAAAATATAGGTCATATTAAAAGCATATATTAAATAGTTGGGGGACAAATACCTTAATTATGCACAGAATTGGTATTTCAATATTTATTATAATTAGTTTGGTAAGTTGAATTCTTATTAATGATATAAAATTAAATAGGAAATTGTGCACAAAATCCGTAATTTAATATTGAATTTATTTGGTTTGGTAATAAGTATTCTTATTAGTCATATTAAATTAAATTAGATAACTAAAACATGATTTTATAAGATTAAGTTGGTGAAGGTTAAGGAAATAAATAAAACAAAAAAAAGGAAAAACGTTTTTAGAAAGTGAAAAAGAGGCGGGAAAAATTCATGCTACTATTTTGAGAATAGTCTTTTATTATATATATATATAGATATATAGATATAATCTGGTATTTTTTATTTATCGTTAAATATAATCTGGTATTACCGATAAATATAATGCGTCTAGTAAAACTGATATAAATGTGATTGCTCTCAAGTCAGAACACCATCAAATCCTCCGAATCATCGACGGGAAGCAGCTCTCATACTCTTTACGGTGGTGTTGTGGTGGTGCGGCTCTCCGTTGCACGAATCCCGCCCACTGCCAATTTTGTAATTTCATACCTGATTTTCATACTTGAGCTAGTTCAGATACAAATATTCCGGAACGAGGAGTTTTTGCATTTCAGTTTACGGCTGTTCGGGCTCGTTTGATTAAGGGTTAATTATTTTCAATTAGATTAGGGTTTATGATTTTTTACTTTTTCTTGGTGGCGGTTGGTGTTACGGAATGAGACCTTGTTGGGTTGGTTGATTTGAGTTCGTATTTTGTGGTCAGTGTAGCCTTATCATCTTGGAGACTCGGAAGAAGTTTTGGTCTCCTCAATTCTTGCAGAGGAAGAACCATCATGGAAAACGATGAAAATTGATATATTCTAAATATGGCTATACAACAGCCGATGGCTGCCGTAGATCTCGACTCGCTTCTTCAAGCGCACTGCAAAATTGACTCCGATGAAGAACACTCCCCCTCACCTGATCACCACAGCCGCACCGTCGATGAAATCCTCCTCAGCCACTCTTCCGATGATGACGATGACATTTTAACTAGTAATGCTAGTTCTAAAACCCAGAGATTGTCATATTCACACTCACGTACCTTGGTTGAGTCCGATAAATACAATTCAGCTGCTGGTCCTATTAGCAATGGCAATAGAACTAAGTACGAGGGTAAGGTTTTGCCGCAATTATTTGGCGGTGGGGTGATTAGATCCAATGCCAAGCCTGGGGCTGCACTGGCCGCTGCCACTGCTGCCTCTCGGTCAATTCCCACGCCCCACGCAACCGCCATCAAGTTGAGAAGAGCTAGCGTCGGTGTTCTTCAAAGGTCGGTATCTGAAACTACGGATAAAATTGTTGGTAGTGATGATTCGACATCATCACCATCAACTGTGGCTTCAAGAGTTTATTTGGAGGGCTTGGGTTTTTCTGCTGTTCCCGATGGCAAATCTCAAGAAGAAGAAGAAGACGTTAAACTGGACCAATTTCCTTCGGTATGTATCAATTCGGACTCTGAAAAATCAGATGCTGGTAGAAGATATTCTGCTGATGGTAAGATTCAGGAGAATTCTGATAAGGTTGCTGAGGTTTCAACCAACTGCAAGACTTTAATGGAAGCAGCTGATAAGGATGAAGACTGCACAATGCCAACTTTTGACAGTCAGAACGCAATGATGGATGCAGTTGAAAAAGAGAGGGATTTAGTTTTGGAGGAAGTTAATGTGAATGAGCATGTTTTGTCTCCTTGTTGAATGAAATGAATGGGGAGCATCCTGAAGTTTGTCCCTCTGATGAATCTGGTGAAAAGAACGAGATAGTTGGACCAACTCCAATCTTGAATTATGTTAATTGTAATGAAGATACAACTGGAGAAGAAACAGCAAATGATTTTGGGAATGTAGTGGCTGAACATGGAAATGGTGATGATGATGCTAGTTTACAAAGTGATGTTGCAGAGATACTTGAAAATTTGGATTCACTAGGGGAAAACAAGAGTGACCATGCATGTTTACAGCAGAAATCTCATTCTTCATTAAAGACCCTTGACTTGGCTGAAGAAATTGAGAAGAAGCAAGCCTTTACAGGTTTGCACTATGAAGATGTGCAGCTGCACAACCGATGAGGCTTGAGGGTGTAAGTAGGGGATCCACCGTGTTAGGCTACTTTGATGTTAATCCCAACAATGCTATAACCCGGATCATCTCATCACAAGCTTTCAGGCACGATCATGGGTCCCCTCATGTTGTAGCTGTACATATCAACTATATTGCAGTGGGAATGTCGAAAGGATCGATTGTTGTTGTGCCTAGCAAGTATACTGCTCATCAGGTTGACAACATGGATGCAAAGGTCAGTGTTATACTTATGTGTCCACTGTTTCAATTCACTGGTTTCTACTTTGACACATATGTCACTGAGATAACCGTTAAAATCACTGTTTGATTGCTTATATTCAAATTTTTACATTTACTCAGCCTCTTTTAAAAGGTGTTTAACATTGACTCAGCCAGCATATAGGTATATTTTGCTGTTGTTGCATGTAGATTCATTTATTAAACCAGGAGTTTGTTATTGCTCTATTGACTTCAATTGACTGCTGAATGGTGCAAATGAATTTGCTTTCAGATGACGTCCCTTGGATTACAAGGGGATAGATCTAATGTCCCTGTAACTTCCATGTGCTTTAATCTGCACGGAGACCTACTCTTTGCAGGATATGGTGATGGCCATTACACTGTTTGGGATGTGCAAAAGGCTTCAGCACTTAAAGTTATCACTGAACATAGAGCTCCAGTAGTTCACATGTTGTATCTGGGCCAAGATACTCAAGTTACTCGTCAATTTAATGTGGTTAGTGGTGACAGCAAAGGTGTGGTGAAGTTGATTCGTTTTTCAGTGGTTCCATGGCTCAATAGGATATCCTATACAAAATCAATGGTAGAGATCATTCCTTGATGAAGAAATTGTTGTTAAGCAATATCAGCTTCCTGGAACTGATTTGTTTAAATTAATGCTTGGAACAGAAACTTCTAGATGAAACTACTAGCAGAGTAGTGTGTGCTTCTCCATTGCTCTATGGTGAAGGCCACGGAGGCACGACGATGTCCTCTCAGATTAGCAGTGCAGTTTCTACTAGTAGTATTAGTAGCATGATGGGAGGCATGCTTGATGAAGGTGTTGTCATATTCATCACGCATCAATCTGCTCTAGTGGTAAGGGTTCTTTTGGAAGACTACATCGATCATTGTACCTTTATTATATTGGAAATTAGCTTTGTTTATTTCTTTATCTTGCTGATAACATACTTCTCCGAAGGCAAAAGTTAGTCCGACTGTGGAGGTGTATGGTCAAATTCCAAAACCTGATGGTATCAGGAGGGTGCCATGCCATACGCTGCATGGAGTTGTATGTCACAGTCACTTGGTTCTCCCTCGGGTATATATGGGTGAAGTTTTATTATATTTTCTGCTATGTAGTTTTTGAGAATGTTCATTTTTGACCTTTTCTCCCAGAAAATGCGCCTGTTGAGACATCAGATAAAGTTTCACTGCTTGCCATTGCTTGGGATCGTAATATTCAGGTTGCTAAGCTGTTGAAGTCAGAGCTGAAAGTACTTGAGAAGTGGACTGTTGAAAGTGCAGCTATAGGCCTGGCATGGTTGGGAGATCAGGTTTGATTCATATGGCATTTCTAATCCTTTGACTTACAAATTTACTGCTACTTCAAAATACCTTGCATGTGTTCTTTTCATTTTTTTTTTCCTTGCATGAAACCTAATTATGTGGTAGAATTGGTTTAGAATGTATCATGGTTTTTTTGTACTGTCCAGATGTTGGCCATCCTCACTGTAACGGGGCAACTCTATTTGTTTGCAAAAGATGGAAATCTGATTCACCAGACAAGCTTTTCTGTGGATGGATTTCAAGGGAATGATCTCATTGCCTATCATATGTACTTTACGAATACTTTTGGACACCCTGAGAAAGCTTATCACAACAGTGTTGCTATTAGGGGCGCTACTATTTACATACTTGGGCCAGAGCATCTCATCATTTCTCGCCTCCTTTCTTGGAAGGAACGAATTGAGGTTTTGCGAAAAGCTGGTGACTGGATGGGTGCCTTAAACATGGCAATGGCACTTTATGATGGTCAATTGCATGGTGTTATAGACCTTCCCAAAAATTTGTATGACATACAGAGGAGTGTAATGCCCTATCTTGTGGAATTGCTTCAGTTATATGTAACCGAAGTATTTTCATATATGTCAGTGTCATGTTACAGCCAAAATATAAACGGGGACCAATTCAATGAGATTAAGGAGCAATACACCCGTGTAGGCGGTGTCGCAGTTGAATTTTGTGTGCATATCAGGAGAACTGACATCCTTTTTGATGAAATTTTGCCTAAATTTGAGGATGCTCACCATAAAGGTGCTTTAATCTTGTTTTGTAATACTATTGCAGTTTTAGTTGCTGCTGTCTTATTGTCAGTGATTTGCACATTATACTCATCTTATATGGTGATTTTCTTCCGAGGAGTGATTTTTGTATATCATTGTTCTAAAACTTTGATTTCTTCTTGTAGATACATTTTTGGAACTTTTGGAGCCATACATTTTGAAAGATATGCTGGGATCACTTCCACCTGCGGTATTTTCAACTTTAGATATTTATATTTGTTATCCATTTTTATCATATATTCACTAGATATTGTTCTGACCATCCATTTTCTAATTGATGTGTTTGAAGATCATGCAAGCACTAGTGGAGCATTATAGCGAGAGAGGTTGGTTGCAGCGAATTGAACAATGTGTCCTCCACATGGACATTTTGTCATTGGATTTTAATCAGGTAAAGTGTAATTGCTTCACAGATGTAGTAACTTCTTATTGTAAAGGCAATGTGTTTTTCTAAGACTTCCAGTAGGACAATTCCATTTTACATATCTTCTTCTTGCTTGAACTACTTGAACCCTTTTCTAATTATGGAACTGGTAATATCTTATAACTGTACCGTAGGTTGTCCGCTTATGCAGGGAACACAGTTTGCATTGTGCGTTGATATATTTGTTCAACAAAGGTCTAGATGATTTTACGACACCTCTTGAGGAGCTCCTGGTTGTATTACGAGATAGCACGAGAGAAAATGCTACATCCCTCGGGTAATTTGCTCTGATTTGTTACTGTATTTGTCTCGATGTCTCTAAGGCCTCTAATGATTAGTTTATTTGTTACCTTTGTGGAAAATTGGCCTACTGATAGATCATCAAGATCTGCTTTAAATGCTTTGTGACATGTTTTACATTTCTTCCCCTTTTTTTAGTACAATGTCAAAATAATTTTATTTAGCCCATGGAAGCAGGTACAGGATGCTTGTTTACCTGAAGTATTGCTTCTTGGGTCTTGCTTTTCCTCCAGGTTTGGTTATTGATGCTTTTGGAATTTTATCCATTTGAACTTTCCTGGAAAGCTTTCTTTTTTGAGTAGTTTTGGTTGTAATAAATTTCTCCAGCTGTACCAAAATTGAAGCTATACACTTAATTAGACGACTATGTGAACAATATAACGAGAGAAAACAAGATTTACATATAGTTTTTATTGATCTTGAAAAGGCATACGATAGAGTCAACCGAGATATAATGTGGCGCGTATTGGAAAAAAGAGGAATAAAAATAGCTTACATAGATGCCATAAAAGATATGTATGATGATATAACAACATGTATCACGACACCAACAGAATATCTAGTGAATTCCCAAACACATAGGTTTGCATCAGGATCCGCTCTAAGCCCTTACCTTTTTATCCTAATAATTGATGAAATCACTAAACACTTACAAAAACCCATCCCGAATGTATGTTATTTGCGGACGATATAGTTTTAATTGATGAAACAAGAGAAGGAGTAAATGCAAAAGTGGAAGTTTGGAGAGAAACACTCGAATCAAAAGGTTTTACTATAAGTAGGGCTAAAACAGAATACATGGAATGCAACTTTAGTAAAAACAACAGGAACAATGAGACGAATGTTAAAATTGGTGGACATGAAGTGAGTATAACAAAGAGTTTTTAAATACTTAGGATCTATAATTGAAGAGAACGGAGAAATCAATAAAGATGTCACACATAGGATCCAGGCGGGTTGGAATAAATGGAGGAATGCATCTTCTATCCTTTGTGACCGTAAAATACCATTAAAATTGAAAGGAAAATTTTATAAAATGGCCATAAGGCTCGCAATGCTTTATGGCGCAGAATGTTGGGCGACTAAATATGAACACGAACAAAAAATGAGGGTAGCAGAGATGAGAATGCTAAGATGGATGTGTGGTCACACTAGATTAGATAGAATAAGAAATGAACACATTAGAAACAAAGTGGGAGTAGCACCAATAGATGAGAAAATTAGAGAAACACGATTAAGATGGTTTGGACATGTTTATAGGAGACCTTTAAATGCATCCGTGCGACGCTTAGAAGGTAGAGAATCACTCACACAAATCAAAAGAGGTAGAGGTAGGCCTAAAAAGACTTGGAAAGAAGCTATTAAACAAGATATGTTATACCTAGAAATAAATGAAAATATGGCTTGTGACCGTAAACGATGGCGCGATATGATCCGTATAGCCGACCCCACGTAGTGGGATTAAGGCTTAGTTTGTTGTTTTGTTGTTGTTGTACCAAAAAAAGAAGTTAGAGAAATAAATGATGAAGCAAAAGCAAGAGGGTGGTAGTTGTGTTGTAGGACTGTGATGAAGAACAAGTTTATGATAACCCATTTAGTCCATCCGAGAATTCTCAGTTTCTCTTTTATTGATTCTTGACGCTCAAGTTTAATTATAATACTCCCTTCACCTCAAAATTATAGCTGTTGCTTAGTTGACTTGTCCATTTTACAGATGTCATAGTGAGGAATTTTAGTTGATTTATCCTAAGTATTTGAATTAACATTAAACAATCTAACCAATTTTGAGATTTGAAAGTTTTATAAAATCGAATTGTCAACAATTAATATAATGTGCAAGTCAAACGGTTAGGCATTTTGAGTCTTGACTACCTGCTTTATCAAATAAGACAATAAATTTGGGACGGAGTACTAATTATAGATCTAGCTAGAGCCTAGACGTGGTTAAAAATTAAAAAGTTTCATAAGCAATAACTGAGTATTGAGCTGTCCAATTTTTGCAGGACATGGAGATCTTTCTCCAACACGTCTGCCCTCTCTTAAAAAAGAGCTTCTGCATTTTCTGTTGGAGAATTCCAGTGCCCCAAACGCGTGGGCTGTTACAAGGTTACCTTCAAATGTGGCCCATGCAAACGTGCTTCATCTTTTAGAATTGGATACTGAAGCCACTCTGGAGGTTTTAAGATGTGGTTTTACAGAGGTTGAACATTCTAAACCGACCCTCTCTTCCCAGGAATCAACCAATCTCAACATGGATTCAGCTGAAAGTCAAAATTTAGTTCAAAAAGTTGTGGAAATTCTTTCTGATATTCTTGATGCAAGTTACTTCCAAGTGGGCAGTCCTATCTGCAGCGATGATGTTGATATGGTAGAAGTTTGGCCTTCAATGAAAGATGTAGATCACATGTATGAATTTATTGCTTACTGCGTGACATTTGAAGAAGCTAATGCCTCTAGAGATATCTTAAGTCAAATTTTTAAGTACTTGACATCAGAGGTCAATAAGTTGGATACAGCATCAGAGAATACAATTGAAATATTGAAAAGAAGAGAGAAACAACTGCTTTCTCTGCTACAAGTGGTGCCTGAAACTCGCTGGGATGCATCTTATGTGTTACATTTGTCTGAGAAGGCTGAGTTTCATCAGGTATTATATATTTTATATTGGATACTTCAGGCATTTGTTAGTTGAAACCAAAAGTGGGAGGTCAGCATGTGGGGAACTGAAAGTGAGAGTAAGTTCACCCATCTATTGGGTACTGAACAGAAGAGGGAAGAAGTGTACAAATCCTTGTGGTTGTGTTCTTTTTTCTCTCCAAAAAATGAAGGAAGGGGAGGTGAAGAATTATAGAGACTCAGTTTTAACTGTGCCATAATAAAGTTCTTTCCCTTTCCTGTGATTCTTTCTCGCTTTCCTTTATTAGATTTTCCTTTATCAAGTATCATAAGTTAGAAATCAAGGTAGTGGCCAGTTTTGTTTTGGGGTGTTTTGGAGAAGTATTTTGGGGAAATGTACTTGGGGAATGTGAGCGTGTGATTGATTTGGTATATTTTCTGTAGAGTTGTGGTTGGGATTATTTCTGAGGAGACATTATCTACTGTAAATGTCATGTCTGGTGGGATTGTGTTTGATCAGTTGTGTGACATTAATTAATATAACGATTTTAATATGCATATAGATCTGCTAAAAGTATATATAATAATTGAATTGCATGCACACAGACATGTAAAGTAATGCTTAGGATGTTTTGAATTTTTTGGGGAAAAAGAAAATGTGTTTTGGAGGGATAATGTTAATAAATGTTTGGTTTTGTTTCTAGGAAGTGCAAATTTTGTGGGTAAAAAGAAAACCAAACAATAGCCAATCTCGCTTAATGGTGAATTAATAGGCAAATACTTGCATTTTGGCTAATTGCACCTCATTTTTTCTTATGCAGGTTTGTGGCTACATCCATGCCATCAGACATCACTATGTTGCTGCAATGGACAGTTATATGAAAACGATGCATGAGCCATTATATGCATTTTCATTTATCCATGATATGTTAAGTCTACTTCGTAATGAAGAGCTTGATGCTTTTGAATCAGCTGTTATTTCTCGCATTCCAGATCTTTTCAAACTGAGCAGGTAATGTTTTAAGGCATTGAGTAATTGTTGTGTATTTGTGATTTATTTACAAAAAAGGGTTATTTTTATTCTCTTTACTGATGATCTTTTCCTTTGAGATTTGCAGAGAAGGAACTTACTTTCTAATTGTTGATCATTTTTCTGGGAAAACTCAATATATTTTGTCTGAGCTTCAGTCTCACCCAGAAAGCCTTTTCCTGTATCTAAAGACGGTTATTGAGGTTCAGACAACTGGTACCCTCAACATCTCTCGTCTAGAAAACCTCGATGTTTTGGATTCTCCTGGTGCAAGTGCTCAGCAGCAGTCAAATGGTGTGCAAGCTTATCTGGAAGCAATATCATGCTCCCTAAAACTTCTGTCTAGCAATCGAGTTAATGTGACTGATGAAATGATGGAGCTGTATTTTGAGGTGAAAATTCCTGAAACTTATGACTGATGTTTTGTAAAAATGCCATCTATGGTCTTTTTGATACTAATGCATTTACAATTTTCATTTTGCCGTTTCTTCGTTACATTCATGATAGGTTCGATTTTGTAGTCGGGAAAGATTTTGGCAATTGCTACGACCGCACTGCAAAACTTTGTGCACACTACTAATTGTTTAGTATATGTCTAATCTTCCACATTGGTGGATGGAAGCTATTGGTGGTGTTTTTTTGAAGTGTATCTGGCATCTGTGTTTAATATGTGGTTTCAACTTGTTTACATGGAATTTTCGTTAGAATTTTAAAATACGAAACCTTTACAGGTGTTATATTGAGTGCCTTTGTTCCAGCCTATGCTAACGGATTAGCTCTTTTAATTGGACTTCTACAGTCAAAGACAATGCTTTTTTCATTATTTCAATGATAGCGCGTGCGAGTTCTTGTACTGTATCATCAACACATTGCTATAGGGCTCAATAAACTAATAGCGAATAAATAAATAGAGAATGGTAAGGAAACCTAGTGGGATATCCTGGATATGGGAAATTGCTTTCAGACTGGCCATGTTTGTAGAAGGTCAACTACATCTCCTGGTTCATTTGGATCCGAAAAAAAAGAGATGTTATGGATGAACTATTGGTACTAGAAGATATAACATGACCACATTTGAATTGCCTTGATTCTGTTACTAACTCTCATTGTTCCCCTTCCAGTTTCCCACTTCTTGTCACCGCACCCAATACAATCCCTCACATTGCAGTTAGTCCTGCTACCCCTGTTTGTTTTTCTTGTAAAGATTAAATCTGGATAATCAAATCTATATTCCCAAAACTTTTCCCTTCACTAACCTTTCTCTGTTACACTATTTTATTTATCATTGTCTGAGGACTGACAAGGATTAAGTTTCCTTATTTTTACTTATGCAGCTGTTATGTAGATATGACCGTGGATCAGTTCTGAAATTCTTGGAGAGTTCTGAAAGCTACAGAGTGGAACACTGTTTACGTTTGTGCCAAGAATATGGAATAATTGATGCTGCTTCATTCTTGTTAGAAAGGGTTGGGGAGGTTGGAAGTGCACTTCTTCTAATTCTTTCTAATCTTAGTGAGAAATTTGTCATGCTTGATGCTGAAATTCGGAATTTTTCTTCTAATACCGTGCTGGATAATCTCAATGCTATTCTGAAGAAAAAAGTGGTATTTTCATACCTGAACTTCTTCCTGTCCTCTGCTTTTGTGATTCAGTTTCTCCCATTTGGTCTCATCTCTCAGTAATGTCAATGCTTCAAATACTGTTGCAGGTAGCTGATATCCTTGATATTGTGCATGCTTGTATCGGATTATGTCAGAGAAACAGTCCCCGTCTAAAACCTGAAGAGTCAGAATCCCTCTGGTTTCAGTTGCTTGATTTGTGAGCAAATAATTCCTTTTTTTATTTATTTATTTATCACCTCTTGTTGTTTCATTTTGTTCAACTCCAGAAACAGAATATTTCTTGATAATTATTGTATGTGATTGTCATCGATTTCCTGTATGAGAAGGCCTAAAGTGCATAGTTTTCATAATTGTGTTTGCAATTTTGATGTGAAGAAGCTGAATCTGTAGTGATTTATAACTGTTAAATAGTTCTAATATGTTTTGTGGTCATGTTCCATGACGTACATGTTGATTTTACAATATCAATCATGTAATGGGACATGACTAGAGCAACTATCTCAGCTCATCGCCGTCTCATCATATTTTCATGCAAGTGGAAAAACCTATGATGATGGTTTTGGAATTTTATCTCATTTCTCCTTCGTATGAAGGTTGCGTTAGGAAGGGTCCGGCGTAAAACTTTGCCACTTTGCTTTTTGTGAATTTGTAGTGTTAACTAATTTTAGACAATTAGTTGACCCTATAAACTTCACACCACCGACCCCACATAGTGGGATAAGGTGCAGTTGATGATGATGATGTTTAGCACTGTGGCCTAATGAGTTTAAGCTGACCCGCATGTTTTTTCTATGTTGTTCAAGTGAAATTCTGAAATTTATTGCTCTGGTTCTGTGACAGAAAATTTAGAAGGGAGGTTTTATAATTTTGCAAAAGGGGAAGAACTGGTATAGCTATTTCAGAGGGGCTGTTTGTGTAATTCATTAAATTAGTAAATTGTTTAAGGATATCATATGAAGTTCATTGATGTTGAATTACCCAAGTCAAGTTGCTGATTTGCCTTTTCCAATCACGACCTCATGATTATTTGTCACCTGTTTCAACTCTTGACCATCATTGGATTTGAGACTTCTGGAATAGTATTTCACTTAACCATCAACATCTCTTCCGTGTTTAAATAAAAGAAATGTCAAAGTTATTATATGAGAAATGGTCTTCAGCAGTTCAGTTATGACATCTGTCATCCAACAGATTTGGTTCTTGAGTCCAATTTCAAGTGGATGAATGCAGAATGCCTTGCATACAAGGCGAAATATGTGTTTTCGAAATTGTATGGTTTCCGTCGAGGTTTGTAATCTTATTGTACTAACTCCTGCCAAAAGTACAACACTACTGTTCTTGATGTAGCTTTTTCTACAAACAATAATTTGACGCATCTCTTGTTGGAATGAACTTTTCCCAGTGCTTATTTTCTTCTCAAATAACTGATAATTGTTTTATTATTTTTTGTAGCTTTTGTGAACCCTTGATGGATTCAGGAAATGCAAGAACAGATTCTAAAAGGGAAGCAGTCAAAGACACTCTTGATGGATCATTAGGTGTGCCGGAAGATGAAGAGGGATGCAAAATTAAATGGAAAGTCTCCATGTGTCATGGGGGTGCTCACATGATGAGGAAACTGTTCTCTCTATTCATTAAAGAAATTGTTGAGGGAATGATTGGATATGTTCAGCTCCCACGAATCATGTTGAAACTTCTTTCTGATAATGGCAATCAAGAATTTGGTGATTTTAAACTCACAATACTGGGAATGCTTGGTACATATGATTTTGAAAGAAGAATTCTGGTACGTCTCCTTTATCTTGTCTACAACTCTTACAATAAAAAACGGTTATCTTTTGATAACGTGCAACTTAGTTGTGCTATCTGTTATCTCTCTCTGTCCTTGATGCATTGCTCCCCTTGTGTGTTGTTTTCGTGGAAATTTGGATATAGGGATAGTTACAAAACTCCCCCTGAGGTTCAGGCTAATTCAAAAGAACCAAGAGGTTTTTGAAAATTGCAAAAAACCTCTTGAGGTTTGATTTCGTCTCACATTTTCCCCCCTTCATTAGCAAAAATCTATTTCAAACCCCCCTGATATTTATAGAAATATTAAATACCCCCTAAATTTAAGACAAAATGAAACCTGACGGGGTTTTCATAATTTTGAAATTTTTCTCTGGTTTTCTTTTTAATTAGTCCAAACCTCAGGTTTTTCTCTCTCTAATCATCCCTTTGGATATATTTCATGGTATCACCATCTTTGGACTTTTGGTTATAGCAGTGTTCTAAAATCCCCCTAGGCTCTAGGCCACCAGGCTCCCGGATTTTTGCCTAGGCGGTGTAGGCGCCCTATATGCTTTTTTTTTTTTTTTTTTTTTTTTTTTTTTCTGAAATCCTAACAAAACGACTCCGACTAGTGAAATTAGCACCGACGACTCCAAAATTCAGTTTAAGTGAAATTGAATATATAATTTTCTTAATAAAAAAATGAAACAAAATTTTAGGGTCTGGAAATCTTTCCATTGATAATTTGATATTATATAGATCAATGCAATATTTGTTAAAGTATTGTATTTTAGATGATTTATAATTTTATTAGATTATTGGTGTTGAATTACTTTAAAGTTTAAAGTTTAAATATCAGATTTGTTCAAAAACAATTTAAATATCATTTATATACTTTACATATATGTATTATGGGAATTATTCATAAAATTGTATATATATTTAGGCTCCGCCTAGGCCTCCTAGGCGCTAGGCCCCTGTCCGCTGCCCGACTAGCGCCTAGCGCTTTTTAGAACACGGGGTTATAGCAGGACAAATATTTTCTTCATAAAATCAACAATCTTTATTAACCATTATTTTCTGTGTAGGACACTGCAAAAAGTTTGATCGATGATGATACATATTATAGCATGAGTTTACTGAGGAAGGGGGCTTCTCATGGTTATGCCCCACGGAGCCTTGTTTGTTGTATCTGTAACTCCCTCCTTGCTAAAAGAAACTCCTCGGATTCTGGCATTCAAGTATTTAGCTGTGGTCATGCAATGCATCTCCATTGTCAACTTGAGGAAAAGAGGGCCTTCACCATAGTAGAATGTCCCATTTGTATAAAACCTAGGAAAAAAGCTCAAAAATCAGATGGCAAATCTACCCTTGCAGAGAATGGACGACTAGTGAGCAGGTCCCCGCAGCAAGCACGTGGGACACCAGCTTTGCATCCTCATGATCACGAAGTTTCAGATAATGCATATAGCTTGCAATTTGCATCATCCACCTTCAAGGGTAAGTTCTGTTTTCTAGTGGTTATAATGTTTCGGGTCTGTATAAATCAATCTCTTTTCCATGTTTCTCTTTTTGTTTTTTGCTGAAATGTTGTGTATGTTCGGGCTAATTACAAAAAAAACCCGGAAGATTTTGAAAATTGCCACTGAGAGGTTTGACTGTCTTATTTTCCCACTGCACAAGCAAAAAATATTTCAAAACCACTAAAAATATTACAGTTACCCCTCTTAAATTTATGACAAAATAAAACTTGAGGTTTTTTTTTTTGTAATTTTGAAACATTTCTTGCTTTTTCTTGTAATTACCCCAAAATTCGGGGTCTTTTGTAACTATCTCTATTAACTTTGTTACATGTGAACTTGGTTACAACAGTTCATAATCTTGAAAACATGCCTCAGTTGAGGCTTGCACCACCAGCCCTTTACCATGAAAAGGTTAAGAAAGGAATTGATATCTTATCTGGGGAAAGTAGTAGCAGCCGTGCCGAAAAACCATCGAGTAGTAGGCAACAACTTAGGAATGTGAAAGTGAAAGGATCATCTTCTGTCCGATTCCCCTGAAATCTATAACTATATTTGGTAAGTTATCGCATAAAGGTATGGATTAATTACAAAAATACCATTGAGGTTTAGCCTTTTACAATAAAAACCCAGTTATTTTTTAAAATTACAAATACCCCCTTGACATTTATTTTAACTTACAAAATTGCACTCTCGACTGACCTCAAGATGGGTATTTGTTAAGTAAATACAGACCTTAAACGGATGTGTAATTTTGAAAGATAGCTGGAGTTCTTTGTAATTAAGCTAAACCTAAGGGGTAGTTTTTGTAATTATCCCTAGTAGTTTCTTTGATAATCAACTTCCATATGTATAATTAATTTATTTGTCATGTTGAAGGTAAGGAAAAGATCAGTAGGAGATGAGACAAAACATTCGTGCGGATGAGCTATTAGCAGAGCGGCAACTCATCAATAATATTTTGCGGAAAATAAAGCAGCTAGATATGTTTTTCTTTTGGGTACTCGGATGTGATACTTATTTGTGTAGATTTTGTTGTCTGTAACTGTTTTATATGTACATAGCGCGTGAATAAATCAAAATAGTGTTATTATAGTTTTTCAATTTTCATGAATACCCAGGAAATTGGGAATTGGGGTATTATTTTGCAAATGCAGTCTTTCAGGGAAAGCTTTGTATATTTGCGAGTAGACTATATTTCTTCATTTGCTGTGTTTTTTTTCCATTTCATTTCATGCCTTTGGTATTGGTTCTTCCCTTCTTGTTTTCTGATTGTAAATTGTATCCATACATCTCTCCTCAACAAAGTTTCATTTGGCCAAAAGTAGTTTTGCAAAAATATATCAAAGTATCTGCTTAGCTATTTAAAAAGTAATACTTTTAGGTATTCATTGCACAGTGCGATTGTGTCAGACAAATGTTTGTGTTTAATTTAAATCAAACTTAATTTTGCCCTTTGTAATTAAGAGCATGTCTCTTATAAGACGGTCACATGGTGCGATGTGTTACACTTTTAGTATAAAATGTGACATTTTGAGTAAAAAATGATATTTTGTTTGAATACGTTTAATTTATAGCGTATTTAGACAAGGTTAAAAAATGATACTTTGTTTAAATACACTTAATTTTTAGTGAATTCAGATAAGGTATCACTTTTTACACTAAAAGTATCACCTCTCGCACTGTTCAACCGTTTTTTTTGATAAACGTAAAAATATATAAAATAAAGGAAAAAGTCCTGATCACAAGTCGGTCAAGTGTGACGCCCGGGGTCAAGAGGGCGGGAGTGATCGCCCGGTGGAAGAAGGCACAAACAAGCGGCTCGACAAGCTTCTAGGCGGAGGGGGGTATGAATGAACCGATCTCACACCCGAAGAAGAGAAAATTCTGAGACTGTGCAGGTATGAGACTATACAGTTGAAAGCTTAAAAGATTTGATAGGTACTACTCATACCAACAAGATGCATCTTTTTTTCTAGCGCTCATCTCATAAAAACGCCGAAGTCAAGCGTGCTTGGCTCGAAGCAATTGTGGGATGGGTGACCCTATGGGAAGCTGCCCTCAGGGTGCGCGTGAGTGAGGACAAAACGCGCTGGAAAGACTCGTGTTGGTTTGTGGGGACAGTTTGGGACGAACCAAGCGGAAACTGGTGGGCATGTGACGCCCGAGGCCGAAGAAGGCGGGGAGTGATCGCCGGTGCAAGAAGTCACGAACAAGGAGCAACTCCTGGAACGCTTCTAGGCGGAGGGGGACATGAATGAACCGATCCCACACCCAAAGAAGAGGAGATTCTGATACTGTGTAGGTATGATACTATACAATTGAGGAGAGCTTAAAAGATTTGATAGGTACTACTCATACCAACAAGATGCATCTTCTTTTCTAGTGCTCATCTCAAAAAACTACGAAGTTAAGCGTCTTGGCTCGAGCAATTTTGGGATGGGTGACCTCCTCGGGAAGTCCCCCCCAGTGCGCGTGAATGAGGAAAAAACGCGATGGAAATACTCATGTTGGTTTGTGGGGACAGTCGTCGATCTTGAAGGCGGGCCGTTACATCGGGTAGCTTAAATATGAGCCTTGTTAAAACGTACCAAGCTAAAACCAAGCCTCGATGAATGTTTGATATATTTTAAGGTCAAAAGATCCAATAAAAGGAAAGATAAAATATGTGTTTTAGTAAGGTAAATATTGAAAATACAGTTTTCTTTTTTTGTTTGAGTTATTTTAATAGCTTTTGTAAATATTTTCGTTTTTTTATTTATGGGTATTGAAATTTAAAATTTCATCAGAAATTTTCAACGTAACATGCAAGCTACACCACTTTACAAAATTATTGTTTTGATTAGGGATATTTTCAATATATGGGGAATAATAAACTTTACTCAAATTTTGGTAAGTTAAATGTATATAATTAATATTATCGTCGCCTTACAGAGCATCCAGGTGATAAACCTTCCTAATTTATATATGTATAATATTTAGACGCGACTGTGTATTCCCATTTTTCGTAATTTGAATTGCAAATAATATACTCAACAAATTATTTGCGAAAATAAAGGTCATATTAAAGGCATATATTAAATAGTTGGGCGAAAAATACCTAAATTATGCACAAAATTGGTATTTCAATATTTATTATAATTAGTTTGGTAAGTTGAATTCTTATTAATGATATAAAAATAAACAGGAAATTGTGCACAAAATCCGTAATTTAATATTGAATTTATTTGGTTTGGTAATAAGTATTCTTATTAATCATATTAAATTAAATTAGATAACTAAAACATGATTTCATAAGATTAAGTTGGCGGAAATTAAGGAAATAAATAAAACAAAAAAAGGAAAAATATTTTTAGAAAGTAAAAAGGAGGCGGGAAAAATTCATGCTACTATTTTGAGAATAGTCTTTTGTTATATATATTTATAGATAGATATAATCTGTTATTTTTTATTTATCGGTAAATATAATCTGGTATTACCGATAAATATTATGCGTCTAGTAAAACTGATATAAATGTGATTGCTCTCAAGTCAGAACACCATCAAATCCTCCGAAACATCGGCGGGAAGCAACTCTCATACTATTTACGGTTGTGTTGTGGTGGTGTGTCTCTCCGTTGCACGAATCCCGCCCCAAAAAACTGCCAAATATTCCGAAATGAGGAGTTTTTGCATTTCCTGATTTGAGGAGTTCTTTGCATTTCACTGTTCTGGGCTTGTTTGATTAAGGGTTGATTATTTTCAATTAGATTAAGGTTTGTGATTTTTACTTTTTTTTGGTGGCGGTTGGTGTTATGGAATGAGACCTTGTTGGGTTGGTTGATTTGAGTTTGTATTTTGTGGCCAGTGTAGCCTTATCATCTTGGAGACTCGGAAGAAGTTTTGGTCTCTCCAATTCCCGCAGATTATCTCGGGAAGAACCATCATGGAAAACGATGAAAATTGATATATTCTAAATATAGCTACAGAGCAGTCATCATCGACGTCAGATCTCGACTCGCTTCTTCAATCGCATTGAAAAATTGACTCTTGAAGAACACTCCCCCACCGATCACCACAAACCACACCGTCGATGAAATCCTCCTCGGCCACTCTTCCGATGATGACGATGACGTTTTAACTAGTAATGCTAGTTCTAAAACCCGTAGATTGTCATATTCACACTCGAGTACTTTGGTTGAGTCCGATAAATACAATTCATTCTTGCTCTGTCCTATTAGCAATATGAATTGTTCAAATTCTTAATATTGTTTTGAAGTGGTGGTCTTATCGTGGAAACTATTGTTCCAAAATAATAAATTATAATGTAGATGCTTAAATTACATCTAAACATTTAATAGGATACAAAAAATATAAAATAAAATTTTGAATATACCTTTTCCACTATCACCAATATGAGAGTTTGAAAAATGATAAGCAACCACGCTCGAAGCATTATTTGAAATAATACTTTTAGGGCCATTTCTAGATGTTCTACCAGCTCTGCTCCCATTTTCTGTTTAAAAGAAAGTAATCAAAAAAAATATAATCTTAATATATATATAATATTTAACTATTTATTTATAAGGATAATAATAATAAAATAAAATGTACCGTTTGTGATGTCACTGAGAGGAGAGTTGGAAAATGGATAGGTAGTCTTGCTCGAACCATTGTTCAATACAACTCTTTTAGATCCATATGCAGATGTTATCTTTGCTATGCTCCCATTTTCTATTTAAAAAATAAACTAATAATAAAATATACAAAATTTATACACAAATGATGTATAAATAATAATACAAATTATATATATATTTTCTTTAATTTTTAAAAGTAAAAATATTAAAAATAGTAAATCTCTATTTAATACCAAATTAAATTACGTACTGTATTTATATTAAAAAAATAAACATTTTTTTGAAAATAGAAAAATAAAAATTAAAGAATCAAATAATTTATTTGATTTAAATTTAATTTATTATAAAATTTAAACAATAAAACAAAAATATAAACTACAATATAATAAATAAGCTCTACAAAATAAAATCAAAGAAAAGACCCATTTATTAATACAATCAAATTATATTGATTATACAATTTTTTAAAGCCCATTTGAAACTTTTTAAAGCTCACTACGACCAGCCCAAAAAATTTACGGCTAGTATACATACGGTAAACGTGTAGGCTCCTGAGGTTGCCATCCAGAACCTTCTAATTAAATCAACGATCCAGATTACACAGCACATTAACATTTACATAGTTAATAAAAAAAAAAAAACCATAATCCTCATCTCGCACAAACTAGTCGCTCGATCATTTCCTCTAAAACATTTCTCTAATTTCTTTTCTCCGAAAAAACCCTAACATTAATTTCACACTATGTGAAATTTCTTCATATTTTGTCGTCTATTTGGCTTTGTTCTTTGTACATTTTAATTTTGTTTGTTGATTTATTATATTTTTAATATTACAAAAGTTCATTTATGTTTTCGATCTGAAAACAAACGAAAACATTTCATCAAAACAATTTGTATGTAAAAGGTTTATTTCTCACGCAGGGTTCATTTTTTGGCATCTTTAACAATCTAATATTTTTTTTACAAAAAACTATCTTCATTTTGACAGATATCTGTTGTTAATGAGTTTTTTTTGGGGATAATCGAAATATATTTTTTAAACTTAAACGGTAAATTTTGTTTTCAATCTGAAAGAATACAAAATAATTCATCACATTTGAGTTTATTTTTTTGGTTTTTTTCTCGGCCAGATTATATTTTTTTGGATTAAAATAAATTCATATTTCAGTTTATTTTTTTGCCTTCATTTTGACATATGCATGTTCTGATGTTCTTAATGATTATTTTTTCTGGATCAATAGCTTGTTTGCAGGTAATATTTTTTTTCCATTTTATTAGTATATCCTTTAATTTCCAAGGAAGATTCATTGCACAGTGCGATTGTGTCAGACAAATGTTTGTGTTTAATTTAAATCAAACTTAATTTTGTCCTTTGTAATTAAGAGCATGTCTCTTATAAGACGGTCGTATGGTGCAATGGATTACACTTTTAGTATAAAAAGTGATACTTTTAGAGTAAAAAATGATATTTTGTTTGAATACGTTTAATTTATATCGTATTCAGACAAGGTTGAAAAATGATACTTGTTTGAATACACTTAATTTTTAGTGTATTCAGATAAG
This sequence comes from Rehmannia glutinosa, assembly GCA_016081115.2. NCBI lineage: Eukaryota > Viridiplantae > Streptophyta > Magnoliopsida > Lamiales > Orobanchaceae > Rehmannia > Rehmannia glutinosa. The sequence goes on from CM071928.1 coordinate 5,340,717, forward strand.
ATATCACTTTTTACGCTAAAAGTATCACCCGTGGCACTGTTCAACCATTTTTTTTAATAAGCGTAAAAATATATAAAAGAAAAGAAAAAGTCCTGATCACAAGCCGATCCGGTAGCTTAAGTATGGGCCTTGTTAAAACCTACCAAACTAAAACCAACCCTTGATGAATGTTTAATATATTTTAAGGTCCAAAGATCCAATAAAAGGAAAGATAAAATATGTGTTTTAGTAAGTTAAATATTGAAAATACAGTTTTCTTTTTTTGTTTGAGTTATTTTAATAGCTCTTTGATAAGTGCATTTTTGTTCACATTTTTTTTAATCTTTTTAGATAATTTCTCTAACTTTTTAGTTCATTAATCAATAAAATCAAGAAAAATCACATTGGCTTGTTTTGAATGATGAAGGTAAAGACTTGAAGCAAATTCGTATGATTTCGTATGAAAATACTGACAAACAAAGTCTAAAAGAAGGCAAGAAGACTCAATCTCGTGCGAAACACACCCTGTAGTGTCTTTGGGAAACATGGCCATGCTTCAAAGGAAGAAAAACAAGAAAAAACAAAAAAAACACGCCGGGCCGTGTGCTTACAAACACGGCCGTGTTTCACACGCACTCAAGAAAAAACACGCCCAAACCGTGTTTAAAAGCACACCCCGCGAAAATCCATTTTGCGAAGAAAACACGGCCTGGCCGTGTTTATAAACACGGCCGTGTTTATAAACACGGCCGTGTTAAATCAAATTTGACGAACACGCCTGGCCGTGCTTTTAAAGCACGGCCAGTGTTTTTCCTCCACCAACAAATTTTCTTCTTTTTGGCGGAAATAATGGAGACTTTTGCTTTTGACAACCTTTGAGCGACTTTCACACCTCATCTTGCCGCACCAAAACTCAATTTCCTCCTCAATTGTCATGTGGACACAATGATTCAACCAACTCAACCAATGGAAATGAAGTATGATCATGTGTATACAATGATTCAACCAACTCAACCATGAATGTGCACACAATGATTCAACTAACAAGCATGGAAATTGGGCATTTGTTAATATGGTATTTCACAAGATGGTGCTTATAAAAGTCAAGAGTTTGAGTTGGAAAATCATTCATGTAATATTCATTCATATAGAGATTAATTGTGTTTAACATTTTGAGTGGAATTGGGATCAAGAGGTCTTGGAGGAGTAAGCTTGTAGCAACATTGGAGAAAAAGGCTTGGATCAACATCATCTATCAAAGGAAGAAGTCATTGAGATTTTGAGAAAGATAAGTACACCATGTTTACAACACTTAAATCTTCTTGTGTAATTTATTCTTTTGTCAAAATCATGAGTAGCTAAACTACTAGTGTTTGAATGTAATGAACTCTAGAATGGATTTGTGATTAAGGTTTGTATGTTTTTAATAAAATTCTCATGTCTTGTGTGATTCACTTATATCATGTTTATTTCATTCAAGTTGATATTTCCGGTATATTAATTTGATATTTATTCCTCATCGGATAATCGAGAGATTTATGGTGGGAAAGAACCTATATAAGTGAAAAGAGTTGCATGCAATCCTAGATATATGACGACATAAATCTTCTGGATTAGGGTCAAACCTAATATGGGAATTCACAAATCGTTATAATGTTGTCTTGGGGGTTTTAACTAGAAAGAGATTTCAGTTAATCAACTTGAGATTAGAAGTTATTCGCGCTCGATAGAGGGTTTAACTTAAATAGGGAATTTCTACGGTCCATGAAACATGAGATTTTACTAAAAGAGGTTGGTTTTTGCTTAAGGGATTATGGTTGTATTTTTATCTTGTTAAATCACAAAAACATTCTAGAGGGATTTACATTCAAACACATTTCTAGCTCTTGATTTCTTAATTCTACAATCTATTTTTATTTGATCTTTTGTAAGTTGCAATTATTTTAAAATTCTCTACTTTTCATTTTTATTAAACAAACAAAACTCTGAAAATTGCTAGATTAAATAACAAAAAGACGGTAATTATTAGTACTTACAATCCTCGTGGGAATGACACTCGGTACTCAATAATCTATACTACAAAACGATAGGTGCACTTGCCTATAGTTTTCTAGAGTAGCTTTTGAGCCATCACTCTTGTAAATATTTTCGTTTATTTATTTATGGGTATTAAAATTTAAAATTTCATCAGAAATTTTCAACGTAACATGCAAGCTACACCACTTTTACAAAATTATTGTTTTGATTAGGGATATTTTCAATATATTTGAATAATAATAAACTTTACTCAAATTTTGGTAAGTTGAATATATATAATTAATATTACCGTCACCTTACAGAGCATTCGGGTGATAAACCTTCATAATTTATATATGTATAATATTTATACGCGACTGTGTACTCCCATTTTTTGTAATTTGAATTGCAAATAATATACTCAGCAAATTATTTGCGAAAATAAAGGTCATATTAAAGGCATATATTAAATAGTTGGGGGGAAAAATACCCGAATTATGCACAAAATCGGTATTGCAATATTTATTATAATCAGTTTGGTAAGTTGAATTCTTATTAATGATATAGAATTAAATTGGAAATTGTGCACAAAATCCGTAATTTAATATTGAATTTATTTGGTTTGGTAATAAGTATTCTTATTAGTCATATTAAATTAAATTTGATAACTAAAACATGATTTTATAAGATTAAGTTGGCGAAGATTAAGGAAATGAATAAAACAAAAAAAAAAGGAAAAATATTTTTAGAAAGTGAAAAAGAGGTGGGAAAAATTCATGCTACTATTTTGAGAATAGTATTCTATTATATATATATAGATATATATAGATATAATCTGGTATTTTATTTATCGGTAAATATAATCTGGTATTACCGATAAATATTATGCATCTAGTAAAACTGGTATAAATGTCACTGCTCTCAAGTCAGAACACCATCAAATCCTCCGAAACATCGACGGGAAACAACTCTCATTCTATTTACGGTGGTGTTGTGGTGGTGCGCCTCTCCGTTGCACGAATCCCGCCCAGAAAAACTGCCAATTTTGTAATTTCCTACGTGATTTTCATACTTGAGTTAGTTCAGATACAAATATTCCGGAATGAGGAGTTTTTACATTTAAATTTACGGTTGTTCGGGCTCGTTTGATTAAGGGTTGATTATTTTCAATTAGATTAGGGTTTGTGATTTTTTACTTTTTCTTGGTGACGGTTGGTGTTACAAAATGAGACCTTGTTGGGTTGGTTGATTTGAGTTTTTATTTTGTTGCGAGTGTAGCCTTATCATCTTGGAGACTCAGAAGAAGTTTGGTCTCTTCAATTCCCGCAGCAGTTATATCAGGAAGAATCATCATGGAAAACGAAGAAAATTCATATATTCTAAATATAGTTACAGAATAGTCATCGGCTGCCGTAGATCTCGACTCGCTTCTTCAATCGCACTGAAAAATTGACTCTACTGAAGATCACTCCCCCTCACTTGATCACCACAGCCGCACCATCGATGAAATCCTCCTCAGCCACTCTTCCGATGATGACGATGACGTTTTAACTAGTAATGTTAGTTCTAAAACCCAGAGATTGTCATATTCACACTCGCGTACTTTGGTTGAGTTCGATAAATACAATTCAGCTGATGGTCCTTTTAGCAATAAGAATTGTTCAAATTCTTAATATTGTTTTGAAGTGGTGGTCTTCTCCTGGAAACTATTGTTCCAAAATAATAAAATATAATGTAGATTTAAATTACATCTAAATATGTAATAGGATACACAAAAATATAAAATAAAATTTTGAATATATCTTTTCCACTGTCACCAATATGAGAGTTTGAAAAACGATAAACAACCACGCTCGAAGCATTATTTGAAATAATACTTTTAGGGCTATTTCTAGACGTTCTTCCCGCTCTGCTCCTATTTTCTGTTTAAAAGAAAGTAATCAAAAAAAATATAATCTTAATATAAATATATATAATATTTAAATATTTATTTATAAGGATAATAATAATGAAATAAAATGTACCGTTTGTGATATCATTGAGAGGAGAGTTGAAAAATGGATAAGTAATCTTGCTCTAACCATTGTTCAATACAACTCTTTTAGATCAATCTGTAGATGTTATCCTATCTATGCTCCCATTTTATATTTAAAAAAAAAACTAATAATAAAATATACAAAATTTATACACAAATGATGTATAAATAATAATACAAATTATATATATATTCTTTAATTTTTAAAAGTAAAAATATTAAAAATAATAAATCGCTATTTAATACCAAATTAAATTCCGTACAGTTTTTATATTAAAAAAATGAATATTTTTTTGAAAATAAAAAATAAATATTAAAAAATCAAATAATTTATTTGATTTAAATTTAATTTATTATAAAATGTAAACAATAAAACAAAATATAAACTACAATATAATAAATAAGCTCTAAAAAATAAAATCATAGAAAGGACCCATTTATTAATACAACATATTATATATTGATTATACAATTTTTTTAAGCCCATTTGAAGCTTTTAAAGCCCATTATGACTGGCCCAAAAAATTTACTGCTAGTATACATATGGTACACGTGTAGGCTCCTGAGGTTGTCATCTAGAACCTCCTGATTAAATCAACGATCCAGATTACACAGCACATTAACATTTACATAGTTAATAAAAAACCATAATCCTCATCTCACACAAACTAGCCGCTCGGTCATTTCCTCTCAAACATTTCTCCCAACATTTCTCTAGTCTCTCTTCTCCGAAAAAACCCTAACAATAATTTCACACTATGTGAAATTTCTTCATTTTCTATCATCTATTTGCCTTTGTTTTTTTACGTTTTAATTTTGTTTGTTGATTTATTGTGTTTTTAAGATTAGAAAAGTTCATTTCTATTTTCGATCTGAAAACAAACGATATTTTGTCAAAAGTTTTTGTATGTTTCTTGGTTTATTTCTCGCGCAGAGTTCATTTTTTGGCATCTTTAACAATCTAATATTATTTTTTTAAAAAATTATATTCATTTTAACAGATATCTGTTATTAATGAGTTTTTTTGGGGATAAACGAAATATATTTTTTTAAACTTAAACGGTAAATTTTGTTTTCAATCTGAAAAAATACAAAATAATTCATCACATTTGGGTTTTTTTTTTTTGGTTTATTTCTCAGTTAGATTATATATTTTTGGATTAAAAATATATCATATTTCAATTTATTTTTTTGCCTTCATTTTTACATATGTATGTTCTTAATGATTATTTTTTTCTGGATCAATAGCTTGTTTGCATGTATCATTTTTTTCCATTTTATTAGTATATCCTTTAATTTTCAAGGAAGATTCATTGTACGGTGCGATTGTGTCAGACAAATGTTTATGTTTAATTTAAATCAAACTTAATTTTGCCCTTTGTAATTAAGAGCATGTCTCTTATAAGACGGTTGTATGGTGCGATGGATTACACTTTTAGAGTAAGAAATGATATTTTATTTGAATACGTTTAATTTATAGCGTATTCAGACAAGGTTGAAAAATGATACTTATTTGAATACATTTAATATTTAGTGAATTCAGACAAAGTATCACTTTTCAAGCTAAAAGAATCACCCGTCGCACTGTTCAACCGTTTTTTTTAATAAGCGTAAAAATATATAAAAGAAAGGAAAAAATTATGATCACAAGCCGATCAGGTAGCTTAAGTATGTGCCTTATTAAAACCTACCAAGCTAAAACCAACCCTTGATAAATGTTTGATATATTTATAGGGTCCAAGATCCAATAAAAGGAAAGATAAAATATGTGTTTTAGTAAGGTAAATATTGAAAATACAGTTTTCTTTTTTTGTTTGAGTTATTTTAATAACTCTTGTAAATATTTTAGTTTTTTTATTTATGGGTATTGAAATTTGAAATTTCATTAGAAATTTTGAACGTAACATGCAAGCTACACCAACTTTACAAAATTATTATTTTGATTAGGGATATTTTCAATATATGGGAATAATGATAAACTTTACTCAAATTTTGGTAAGTTGAATATATATAATTAATATTATCGTCACCTTATAGAGCATCCGGGTGATAAACCTTCCTAATTTATAAATGTATAATATTTATATGTGACTATGTACTCCCATTTTTGGTAATTTGAATTGCAAATAAAATACTCAGCAAATTATGTGCGAAAATAAAGGTCATATTAAAGGCATATATTAAATAGTTGGGGGAAAAATACCCGAATTATGCACATAATTGGTATTTCAATATTTATTATAATCAGTTTGGTAAGTTGAATTCCTATTAATGATATAAAATTAAATAGGAAATTGGTGCACAAAATCCTTAATTTAATATTGAATTTATTTGGTTTGGTAATAAGTATTCTTATTAGTCATATTATATATATATAGATATAATCTGGTATTTTTTATTTATCGGTAAATATAATGCATATTACCGATAAATATTATATATTTAGTAAAACTGATATAAATGTGATTGCTCTCAAGTCAGAACACCATCAAATCCTCCGAAACATCGATGAGAAGCAACTCTCTTACTAATTATGGTGGTGTTGTGGTGGTGCGCCTCTCCGTTGCACGAATCCCGCTCAGAAACACTGACAATTCTATAATTTCATACCTGATTTTCATACTTGAGCTAGTTCAGATACAAATATTTTGGAATGAAGAGTTTTTGCATTTTAGTTTACGGCTGTTCGGGCTTGTTTGTGGACTTAATTGCAAGAAAATAAACAATTTTCAAAATTGTACCAGGCCCTATTTTTAAAATTTGAAAGTTTAACTCTTAAGGGTCTGGAAGTAACATATTTTAAGTGTATTCCAAAAATCCAAGTGTTTAGAGCTTGGAAAGTAATTTTATAAAACTTGAGGGACCAAATTATAAAAGATTAAAATTGAGGACCAAAATGAAATTTCCAGGACTTATGCAGTCCATGCACCTGGAAATACTAATTTAACTATAACATAATGATATTTTGGACCCAAGGTTCAAATTTCATAACAATCGGACCCCTAAAAGCCTTAAAAACAATTATTTCAAAATGGGACAAAAATGAGATTTTCAAAAGTTAAGGGGCCTATACTTATTTCTTTTTAAAACTATTTTTGTCCCAATATCCCACTGACCTTAGTGACATTTTTCAACTGGAATCACATTAAAATCCCTTCCGCTTTGTGAGTTCCAATTATTTTAAACTTAGGGACCGAAATGACAATTTTAACAAATTTAGGGCTAATGTGCGAATTTTATAAAAACTCAACCCAAAACTTTAAAAACCTAAATCTCTGAACAATTTAGAGAATTTAGGAACTGGCCTCATAATTTTTCAAGGCCGGGACACTTATTTATTCAATTTTTAACCCCAAAAGAATTGGTTTTTACAAAACGGGGCTAATTGTAAATTTTCTTTTAACAAGGACCTAACTCAAATTATTATTTTCTTTTAAAGAAACAGCTCTGGACTCTCTGACTTTAATAATGAATTACAAATATTTTATTTTCTCAAAAATCCCTTGTCTTATCGGACCGTCTTGACCGATTAATACCCGATCGCGGGGCGACTTCCTCGTCTTGCGATTTCGAATCTATAACGGGACTCATGTTCCACCTAATATTTCAAGATACCGAAGATTTCTTATCCTCCCAATAATCATCTTTATCCAAATAACTCCACCAATGCCATAATTACCACTCGCGATTTTTAAAACTTTTCATGAACTGCTTCCCGAATCAATATACTCGACTGCCTGGTTGACTACCTGAACGTGTATTTAATTTTCTGCCTGAGTCAGCGTGTGTTGAGCTCACAGTCGGAATGGATACGTCAGGGATGGAACCGGGCAGCTTGGCTGCTATTCCACTCTCCGGCCCCATCGTCCTAATCCCACAACTGAGGGACGGAGTTTGTTCAAGGGAAGCAGGTCGTAGTACTTGAGGTATAATCATGATTATGACAAATCCGAACCTTGCTAGCTCCACTGTGGATTTTTTCTTTGCCTATGGAGTGATAAGGTGACAGGTCTTGGACCATCTTACTCGGGGAGTTACAAGGAAGAACGAAGGAATCGCTGTCTGATCCACACGATTTTGGAGTTAATCGGACCCGTTTGGTTGGCGCTACAAATCCGTACGCAACCGCTACTTGTATTGCATAGGTTGGCGCTACAAATCCGTATGCAACCGCTACTTGTCTTGCATAGGATTGGCGTTACAAATCCGTACGCAATCCTCCTGTCTTGCTTGAATCATCGTGTCTGTGTGACCACGAACTATTTCTTAAACTGTATAAATATATTACTTAATATATATTTATCACGATGCTTGTGGGCTATTTGTGAAATCATGCATCATACCTCACACGTTTTCATACAACCGTTTTCTCGCATTAACTATATATATCGCCACACTTGCACACGATCACCCCATCCACAGAGATTTCTGTCTCACTCCTCCTGTTTTCTAACCTTTAGATGAAGAGTACGTTGAAGACGTCGAACCTACCACAGATTGAATCCCTACCATTGATGTGGAGAGACATTCCTTTTACTTTTATTGTTGATTGGACTTCTTCATTTTGTTTTAGTTTGGACTGTAAGTTAAATTCGGATAATTTATTGGGTTGTATTCGGATACCGTCGGACCTTAAGATGTAATTTGTATTTGTGTTTATTTAATTCCGCTGCATTAGACTCTTTTCACTTGAAGTTTCGTATTATGGGTTTAGATTGTTAATTTATTTTCTGTTTAAGTGATTGATCGTCGCCGCGTCGCGTTTAGGGCGTGACAATCCCTATAATATAGGCTGCATTTTCAGCCTTCTCCTATGCCACTCTTAATTAGGTACGTGGCCAACTCGTCTCAACAGCTGGCTTTTCCTCAAGTTGCATGGTAAGAAAAAGGCTTTGGTGGTGACAAAAGTAAGGAGCTATCTTTAATTCTTTGACACATGGCAAAGTGTGGAGTTCCATATTTATACCATTTTTTTCTTTTTGTTGTCTTCGATTTATTGCGTTTCATCTCATATTCTACTGAATAATTGTCACACGTATAAAAATATGAAATTGTCTTCTGATTCGGTGCTAATCCTATACCACTCGAGAGGATATGTTGTAAATTGATGAATATTTGATGTATTTATAGGGTCCAAAGATCTAATAAAAACAAAGATACAATATGTATTTTAGTAAGGTAAATATTGAAAATACAATTTTCTTTGTTTATTTGAGTTATTTTTATAGCTCTTGTAAATATTTTCGTTTTTTTATTTATGGGTACTAAAATGTAAAATTTCATTAGAAATTTTCAACATTACGTGCAAGCTACACCAACTTTACAAAATTATTGTTTTGATTAAGGATATTTTCAATATATCGGAATAATAATAAACTCTACTCAAATTTTGGTAAGTTATATATAATTAATATTATCGTCACATTATGTCACGCCCCAAACGTGACGCGATAACGATCAACCACTGAAATAGAAATAAACCAACAGTCTAGACAAATGATACAAATAACTCCAAGTGAAAGAGAGTCTAATGCAGCGGAAATAAAATAAACATAAGTACGAATTACAACTTAAAGTCTAACGAGGTCCAAATACATCCGACATAATAACCTGAATAAGTTTACAGGACGAAACTAAAGCGTAAAGAACACCATATTCAAATCTTAAACGCCAAGGATCCTACGCCCTCAAATTACATTCGAAGAGAGAAAAGAGTAGCAGGATAAAATGGAGTCCAACATCCACAGAAGTACATGAAATAAGTACAATCACCAGAAAGATGGTACAAGTTCGACAGGCGGGGCAAGGGTCAACAATCTGCGGTCGGGTCGACATCCTCAACATCATCTCAATCTAAAGGTTAGAAAATGGGAAAGAATGAGACAGAAATCTCAGTGGATGGGTGATCGTGTGTAAGTGTGGCGATATATATATATATATATTGATGCAAGAAAACAATCGTATGAAAAATGCGTGAGATATGATTCGTGATTTCACACACAGCCCACAAGCGTCGTGAGAAATATATTTAAGTAATATACTTATACAATTTTAAGAAAATAGTTCGTGGTCACACAGGCACTATGTGATTCAAGCAAGACAGGAGGATTGCGTACGGATTAGTAGCGCCAATCCTATGTAAGACAAGTAGCGGTTGCGTACGGATTTGTAGTGCCAACCAATGCAATACAAGTAGCAGTTGCGTACGGATTTGTAGTGTCACGCCCCAAACGTGACGCGACGGCGATCAATCACTTAAACAGAAATAAACCCAACATTCTAGAAAACGATGCAACAATCCCAAGTGAAACAAGGTCTAAAGCAGCGGAAAAACTACAAGTACAACAAGATTACAATTACATCCCAACAACTTAATAGCTTACCCGTAAACTAGAATATAGTACACATCATATCACAAACTTAAGTGTCAAATGAGTCCTACGCCCTTCAATTACAAATTCGGACTTTCAAAGGAAATAAAAGAGTCCAACATCGAAAAATAAAAGAAAATAGTCCAAAGAACATAGATAACGATAGGAAAAGAGTTCAACGGGCGGAGCTCGAGAGTTCAATCAAGGCGGTTTCAGCTTTCTTCGACAAAGTCATCTTCTAAGGTTAGAAAACGGGAGGGGGTGAGACAGAAATCTCGGTGGATGGGGTGATCTTGTGCAAGTGTGGCGATATATATAGTTAATGCGAGAAATTTAGTTGTATGAAAACGCGTGAGAGATGATGCATGAATTCACACACACCACAAGCGTCATGAAAAATATATTTATGTAATATACTTATACATTTAAGAAAACAGTTCGTGGTCACGCAGATACACTATGGTTCAAGCAGTCAGGAGGATTGCGTACGGATTTGTAACGCCAATCCTCTGCAAGGCAAGTAGCGGTTTGCGTGCGGATTTGTAGCGCCAACCAAACGGGTCCGATTAACTCCGGAATCGTGTGGATCGACAATGTTCCTTCGTTTTTCCTTGTAACTCCCGAGTAAGATGGTCCAAGACCTGTCACCTTATCGCTCGTAGGCAAAGACAAAATCCACAAAATGGAGCTAGCAAGGCTCGGATCTGTCATAATCATGATTATACCTCAAGTACTACGACCCGCTTCCCATGGGCAAACTTCGTCCCTCAGTTGCGGGATTAGGACGATGGGGCCGGAAAAGTGGAATAGCAGCCGAGCCGCCCGCCCATCCCCCCCGACGTATCCATTCCGACGTGAGCTCGACACACCAAGTTGACTCAAGTAGGAAAGTAAATACAAGTTCGTAGTCAACCGACGACATCAGTATTATGGATTCAGGAAGCGTTCGGAAAATTTTGAAAATTTGCGAGTAGCAATTATGGCGTTGGTGGAGTTATTTGGATGAAGATGATTATCGGGAGGATAAGCAATCTTCGATATCTTGAAAGATTAGGTGGAACATAAGTCCCACTATAGATTCAAATCGCAAGACGAGGAAGTCGCCCCGCGATCGGGTATTAATCGGTCAAGGCCGATAAGTCAAGGGGTTTTTGAGAAAATAAAATATTTTAATTAAGAATTGAAGTCAGAGGGTCCAGGGCTGTTTTAGTAAAAGGAAAATAATTTGAGTTAGGTCCTTGATAAAAAGAAAATTTACAATTTAGCCCCGTTTTGTAAAAACCAATACTTTTGGGGTTAAAAATTGAATAAATAAATAACCCGACCTTGAAAAATTATGAAGTCAATTCCTAAATTCTCCAAATTGTTCAGAGATTCAGGTTTTTTGAAGTTTTGAGGTCGATTTTTTTTTATAAAACTCTCATATTGGCCCCAAATTTGTTAAAATTGCCATTTCGGGCTCTAAGTTTAAAATAATTGGAACTCACAAACCGGAAGGTCTTTTAATGTGATTCCAGTTGTAAAATATCACTATGGTTAGTGGGATATTGGGACAAAAGCAGTTTTAAAAAGAAATAAGTTTAGGTCCTTTAACTTTTGAAATTTTCATTTTTGTCCCATTTTGAAATAATTGCCTTTAAGGCTTTTAGGGGTCCAATTATTATGAAATTTGAACTTTGGGTCCAAGATATAATTATGTTATAGTTAAATTAGTATTTCCAGGTGCATGGACTGCATAAGTCCTGGAAATTATATTTTGGTCCTCAAGTTTAATCTTTTACAATTTGGTCCCTCAATTTTTATAAAATTACTTTCCAAGCTCTAAACACTTGGATTTTTAGAATACACTTAAAATATGTTATTTCCAGTCCCTTAAGAGTTAAAATTTCAAATTTTAAAATTAGGGTCTGGTACAGTTTTGAAATTTGCAAAATAGCCCTTAAACTTCTCAAATTTTACAATCTAATCCTTGGGCTTTTAAGGGTTGATTTTATTTATCTAAAAACTCTTAAAACTTTATTAAAATGTCAAAACATAATTTTGAACCTGAGTTCAGTCCCAAAAATCGAAAATTACAGAGGGGTCCCTTAAGTTTTATTTTCTTGCAATTAAGTCCACCAACTTTCTATTTTTGCATTTTAAGTCCCAAAGTTGAAATTTAATCAATTATGCTCGACTTGTCCAGGTTACAAATCATTCAAAACATAAATTTAAAGAGTCATACACATACATATCCTTCTCATACAAAATTTCATCAAGTATAACCATAAAGTGTGCATGTATGCCCTATTTTTCGATAAATCACATTTTTGAGCAATACTTGAGAATTTTTCCAACTTGATACAAGAAAATAGCATGCAATACATAATATATATCTCAAGTGCTCAATAACAAAATACTACATGCATATTTTCAATTTAAAACACCTAGAAGTTGAAAGGATTTTTCCACCCACCTTAAAGATCGGTTTGTTGGTGAAAATGGGATAAATCTCTCTCGATGAAGGAGTGACTTAGGTCAGCCTCTAAGTCAAGGAATATCAAAAAATATAGGAGTTATAAGAATGTGGTTAAAAATTTAGGGAAAAGAAGAAGATGGTGAGAAAATTGGAAATACTACACTTACCTTGTGTAGTGAGTAAAATGTGACTAGTAATGACTTCCAAGTATAAGGTTTTGGTCACCTTTAATGTCAACCTCCAAGGTCAGCCCCCAAAACTCCAAAAATGAAAATGGAGTGTCAAAATTTGGAAAATAGAAGAGAAGAAGAAAGTGTACTAAAAATTCCATTTCTTATCTTATAGTCCAACATCTTCACAATATTTCTTCAAGATGACTAGTCTCTTAACTTCTTCAAAGGTCTTCTAGGTATACCTCAAATTCAAAAATCAAACTTAAATTAGAAGGTGAAAGAGGTGAGCTAGAAGGTATAAGAATAGATTGAATAAGAAAATTTCTTACCTTGTGTAGTGTATATGGTTCGATTTTTTGAAGAAAATGGGAGATGAATTCTTGAAGTTTTGGTTAAGTGTTAGTGAAGAAGATGAAGAATAGGTAGAGAGATGTAGGAGGATTTTTAGAGAGAGATAAGAGGAATTACAAGACTTAGAAGAAATTTGGTGTTGGTGAAATGAAATGGGAAGAATACAAATTTTATTTTGTTTTGATTAAATGATAAGTTAGAGTAATAATTGAGGGAATTAGGGAAGAAAGTAATATTTAGGCAACTTTATTAGGGACAATTAGCCAAAATGCTATCTTAGGGGGGAATTTTTAAATTGGTCTTGTTTGACCAATTGGATGATTGAAATGGTGGGATTAATTTAAGATGTAGGTTTGAATTAATGGTGTAAAAATACACAAGATGAATACACAAGGTGTACATGTACAAGAATTGGGAGATATTTCTACACCAAAAAATACACCAATGTCGGCCCCCTAAAGGTATTTTGGTAATTCCACATATTTTTTTTTGTCCCAAAATTGATGATAATAGATGAATAAATATCAATCTCCAAAATAATTAGTGATTTCCTTGATCACTTATAAGTCTCATGATCCCTTAATCTAAATCGAATTCTTAATTCTATAAATTATAAATCCCTATAACAAATAGTCTCTTAAAATTCTAAGGTGACTAATAAATACACCAATAATAATAATGATGATCAACCAAGTGATCATAAATGCGAACTAAAATTAATAAATGATTATGATCACAAATAGAATTTAAAAGAATTAAATGCAAAATATATTTATCATTAATATTTACCCATCAAAGCGATGCGGTAGAATAGTCAAATTGTACAAAGACGATACGTGAGACAAGTACATGATCGAATAAAAATCGGGGCTTCACATGTAGCGTCAACCAAATGGGTCCGATTAACTCCAGAATCATGTGGATCAGACAACGATTCCTTCGTTCTTCCTTGTAACTCCCCGAGCAAGATGGTCCAAGACCTGTCACCTTATCGCTCCATAGGCAAAGACAAAATCCACAGTGAAGCTAGCTAGGCTCGGATTTATCATAATCATGATTATACCTCAGTACTACGACCCGCTTCCTCGGACAAACTCCGTCCCTCGCCATTGGGGATTAGGATGATGGGGCCAAAGAGTGGAATAGCAAAAATTGGCCGTTCCATCCCCGACGTATCCATTCCAACTGTGAGCTCGACACACCAAGTTGACTCAGACAGGAAAGTAAATACAAGTTCAGGTAGTCAACCAGGCAGTCGAGTATTATTGATTCAGGGAAACATTTTAGGAAAGTTTTCGAAAATTTGCGCAAGGCAATTATGGCATTGGTGGAGTTATTTGGATGAAGATGATTATAGGGAGGATAAGCAATCTTTGATATCTTGAAAGATTAGGTGGAACATAAGTCCCGTTATAGATTCGAAATCGCAAGACGAGGAAGTCGCCCCACGATCGCGTATTAATCGGTCAAGACGATCCGATAAGTCAGGGGATTTTTGGGAAAATAAAATATTTTAATCAATAATTAAAGTCAGAGGGTCCAGGGCTGTTTCTTTAAAATAAAAAATAATTCGAGTTAGGTCCTTGTAAAAAGAAAATTTACAATTAGCCCCGTTTTGTAAAAACCAATTCTTTTGGGGTTAAATATTGAATAAATAAATGTCCCGACCTTGAAAAATTATGAGGTCAGTTCCTAAATTCTCTAAATTGTTCAGAGATTCAGGAATTTAAAGTTTTGAGGTCGAGTTTTTATAAAATTCACACATTAGCCCCAAATTTGTTAAAATTGTCATTTCGGTCCCTAAGTTTAAAATAATTGGAACTCACAAACAGGAAGGGCTTTTAATGTGATTCTAGTTGCAAAATGTCACTAAGGTCAGTGGGATGTTGGGACAAAAACAGTTTTAAAAATAAATAAGTATAGGCCCCTTAACTTTTGAAAATCTCATTTTTGTCCCATTTTGAAATAATTGCCTTTAAGGCTTTTAGGGGTCCGATTGTTATGAAAGTTGAACCTTGGGTCAAAAATATCATTATGTTATAGTTAAATTAGTATTTCCAGGTGCATGGACTGCATAAGTCCTGGAAATTTTATTTTGGTCCTCAATTTTAATCTTTTACAATTTTGTCCCTCAAGTTTTATAAAATTACTTTCCAAGCTCTAAACACTTGGATTTTTGGAATACACTTAAAATATGTTATTTCCAGTCCCTTAAGAGTTAAAATTTCAAATTTTAAAAATAGGGCCTGGTACAGTTTCGAAAATTGCAAAATAGCCCTTAAACTTCTAAAATTTTACAATCTAGTCCTTGGGCTTTTAAAGGTTGATTTTATTTATCTAAAAACTCTTAAAACTTTATTAAAATGTCCAAACATTATTTTTTTAACCTGAGTACAGTCCCAAAACTCGAAAATTCTAGAGGGGTCCCTTAAATTTTATTTTCTTGCAATTAAGTCCACCAACTTTCCATTTTTGCATTTTAAGTCCAAAAATTGAAATTTAATCAATTATGTTCGACTTTTCCAGATTATAAGTCATACACAACATAGATTTCAAGATTCATACACATACATGACCATCTCATACAAGAATTCATCAAATATAACAATAAAGTGTACATGTATGCCCTAATTTTCGATAAATCGCATTTTTGAGCAACACTTGAAAAATTTTCAACTTGATACAAGAAAATAGCATGCAATACATAATATATATATATATCTCAAGTGCTCAATAACAAAATACTACATGCATTTTAATTAAAACACCTAGAAGTTGAAAGAATTTTTCCACCCACCTTGTAGTAGTTTCTCGGGTTGATTTAAAAATGGAGTCTTCTTCCTTGTATCAACTTCTTGACTCAAGCTCTTGAAGGTCAGCCCTCAAATTCCCCCCTCAAATTAGATTGGCCGAAAGCATGGTTGTAGGGTGATTTGTTTTTTTTTTTTTTCTTTTCCTTATCTTTTGGTGTTTGAATATGCAATGGGTAGGGATTGTAGATAAAAACAACTAATGATTCTTTTCTTTTATAAAATTTGAGGAAAATAAAATGTATTGGTATTCATAAATAATTATTTGGAAGTTTCAAATTAAGGATGTAAAATATCAAAGGTGTATTTCAAGAGAAATAAATTGGAAGTTGGTTGAGAATGTATTATAGAATAAAGTGAAATATTTGAATAAGGATTGGAATATACTCCTAAATTATCGGGATCTAATATTTCTAAAGTCGTAGTTAATCGACCAAGTATTAGTACTAGAGGAGAATAAAAAATTATTACGCTCAAAAATAAGGAAGACGTAATTGACATTGGAAAAAATAAATAAAAATCGAGTCGCATTTCATTAATAATAGGTTTGTGATACATAGCCGAATAAATAATCATTACATAACACCGTATCTCACGTTGTTAAAATTCGGGGCCTCACATTCATCCCTCCTTAAAAGAATTTGGTCCCCAAATTCTCTTCAGAACAACTCTAGATATTGATTCCTCATGTCTTCTTCCATCTCCCACGTTGCGTCTTCGTCTCGGTTGTGGTTTCGCCATACCATTTAACCATCGAAATCTCTCTATTATGCAACTGACGTATCTGCTGGTCAATGATCCGGATTGGTTTCTCGATGTAGGATAAATTTTCCATCAGAGGAGGAGTATCTTGGGTGATAATATGCTCGGGATCCGGTTGATAATTTTTCAATCTCGATACGTGGAATACATCGTGCATTCCTGCATACTGTGCCGGTAACTCGAGTCGGTAGGCCAACTTCCCGATCCTCTGCAAAAATATTGTAAGGTCCAACATATCTCGGGCTCAACTTGCCTCCTTTCTTCGGATTGATCAATCCTTTACGTGGCGAGAGTCTGAGAAATACTTCATCTCCGGCTTCAAATTCCAAATCCTTTCTCCTCTTGTTCGCGTAACTCTTTGCGGCTCTGAGCTGTGCGGATCCGTTCCTTGATCAGCTTGACCTTCTCCATGACCTCCTAAACTAAGTCGACCTTTGGAATCGAGGGCGACTTTCGTTTCTCCTTTGGAGTCTATTGGTCATCAATCTCCCAGTGTAGTGGAGATCTACACTTTCGCCCATACATGGCTTCGTAGGGTGCCATCCCAATTGTGGCCTGATAACTATTATTATAGGCGAACTCGGCTAATGGTAAATGTGAATCCCAACTTCCTTGGAAATCCAACGTGCGGTGCTCACATCATATCTTCCAGGGTTTGAATCGTCGCTCAGATCGCCATCGTTTTTGGATGTGTTGCTATCTCAAAACTTAGAGGTACCAAATTCCTCGTGCAAGCACTTCCGAACTGAGACAAACCTCGGGTCTCTGTCTAACACAATGTCAACTCGCACTCCATGCGCTTAAATGATCTCTGATATAAATCGCGCGAGTTTACGCAAGTCGCTCGGTTTTCTTCATGGGTAAGAAGTGTGCGATTTCGTGAGTCGGTCTCGACTACCCATATAACATCATGGTCTCCTCTCGGTCCTTGGTAGATCCATCACGAAGTCCATCGTTATGTGTTCCCATTTCCACTCAGAATTCTCAACGGTTGTAATAAACCGTATAGTCGTTGGTGTTCTCGCTTTCACTCATTGACAAGTCAAACATCTCTCGTTGGGAAATTTATTGTTTAGATTTTGATGAATGCCATGTAAAACTTAGAATAGGAAGTTGGCACCCCAATCTTTGTTGTAAACCGCATTGTAATAAATAGAAATGGTCAAGCTGAAGTTAAATCGACTATGCCCAAACATGCAAGAAGACAATCGAGACTAGAAGGAAGACTCACCGCAAGACACCGAAGATGGCAAAAGAAGAGAAGACGGAACTCTATCAAGGAGCAAATGAGATGCGCAATGAGTGGAGTATCGATCAAGTCAACTCAAGAAAAGCCAAGTCTCAAGTTGAAGTGACAAGAGTCATCCAATGATTGGAAGTCGACTCAAGTCACGTGGGGAAAGCAAGGAAATGCGGTCAAGTCGAGATAATCAAAAGATCCGTTGCACATAAATCAAGAGAATTACTTAAACAAGTAATATCTCCATGCTACCTTTCTCAAGTGCTCACCCCGAAGCGTGCAAAAGGAATAAACCAATGGGAATCACTACACCGTGTCAGAACTCTGAAAAGCTGGAGAACAATTCATACGAGGAAATGGCAATTCCAAGGCCTGCAACAAGACACGCCAACAACCACAAGTGACTTTCAAAAATAAGCCTATCTCTTCAACGGGCATATTTTTGAAAGATCACTATAAAAGGCTGAGGAATAACTCTGAGAAAAGGTCACGAAGATTACATAGGTTACCTTGACCATACAAGCAAGAAAGAAACATTTTGTAACCTGAAATATTCTCAAGTTATTAAACGCTCAATCCTCAAGCCTACACTACGAAGAACATCAATCCAACACTCACCTGTGAAGGAAAGATAACTTCAATCAGTTGAAGAGGAAATTACTGAAGAATCAAGGGGTCTACATTCCACGAAGGATTGTAGGAAGGTTCAAGGTTGAACCAAGTCTTGAGCTTTTGGAGGGCTTAGTGATCAAATCCAAAGAGCTTGAGCAAGTGGGCTGTAGTAGCAAGCAAGCGCAAACTTGTGAAGAAGAAGCTGAGTCGTTTGAGAAGCCAACTGAGTGATCAAAGCGTCTCCGATCGAGTCCCAAAGGATCAAGTCACCGTGTGATCAAGACTTGATCCGGGACCACTTTTGTATACCGATCAATACCTAGTGGATTCCTCCAGAGTTGGAGAAGAGAGGAGTAGAAGAATTACCCCATCTTCGAACCTCTATAAAAACTTATCGTGTCTTTTACATTTCAAAGACTTTAATTCCCGCATCATATTTGTTTAATTCACTGACATATTTGCTATCCATTAGATAATCTCTAAGTACTAAATCAAGCTTTAAATCTCTACTAAACCATATTAAGGGTGTTAAGTCTTCCATAAATCAAACCACAGTTGAGCTAACTCACCTTAACAAATGAGTTATTCTATCAACAGCTCTCGTCCGAGTCCGTTGAGTGACTAACTCTACTTGATTAACTAAATTGGTCGTCCACCAAGGACACAACCAGTGTAGTATCAACTCAACTTTTAAAAGGACTAAATCGAAAAATTTGGTAAGGTTTATTCAACCCCCCCTTCTAAACCTTACACTCACACCCCTTAGGACCTACAATCTCGCAACGAACTCCGCTACCTGGTTCTTCACGTTTACCCACCAAGAATTCTGTTTCAAGTCCTTATACATCTTGTTTCCTCCAGGATGTATAGTGTATTTCGAACGGTGTGCCTCTACGAGGATTCTATTCCTAATCTGCTCAACACTCGGTACACAAACTCTATTTGTTTTTTGGAATTTAATAATTCCATCTTCATGTACCGAGAATTCTAAACTCTCTCCCTTAAGTATCTTCTCTTTAAGTTTTTAAAGATGCACATCTGTTCCCTGTGCTTCATTGATCTCGTTCAGCAGATCGAGTTTAACCGAAATGTTAGCACATGAAATATGAGTATTAGTTCTCGTCGGATTCCAAGTGTTCAACTCTTCTAATGATTTCCACTCTCGAATCATTAGTCTGGCTAAACTCGCCTTTCTGCTCAAGGCGTCAGCTACTACGTTAGCTTTCCCAGGATGGTATTGAATATCAAAGTGATAGTCCTCAATTAACTCTATCCATCTCCGTTGCCTCAGATTGAGGTCTTTCTGAGAGAATAGATACTTCAAGCTCTTGTTATCTGTGAAAATCGTGAATGTTGCTCCGTAGAGATAGTGCCTCCATTTCTTTAACGCGAATATTGTCGCTGCCAATTCCAAGTCATGCGTTGTAATTAGCTTCATACGGCTTGAGCTTTCATTATGCATAAGCGATGACCTTTCCTTCCTGCATGAGCACTGCTCCTAGTCCTTCCTTTGATGCATCACTGTAGACGACAAAGTTTCATGTTCCCTTTGGAAGGGCTAAGATCGGAGTTGTAGTGAGTCGTTTCTTGACTCTTGAAACTAGCCTCACATTTGTCATTCCACACAAACTTGATTTGCTTCCTGGTTAGTCGAGTGAGTGGTCCTATCTTGGAGGAATTCGGATAAATCTTCGATAATATCCAAATAGTCCTAAGAAACTTCTGATCTCCATTACAGTCTCGGATTGTTTCCATTCAACCACTGTCTGTACCTTCGAATGGTCCACGGCGATCCCAGTGCCGGATACTATGTGTCCCAAGAATGCGACGTCACTAAATCGAAATTCGCACTTGCTGAATTTGGCATACAACTTGTGCTCTCGTAGTATCTCCAAAACAATCTTCAGATGACGTTCATGCTCTTCTCTAGATTTAGAGTATACGAGTATGTCATCAATGAATATCACTACGAGTTGATCCCAATAAGGTTGAAAGACTCGATGCATCTGATCCATAAACGCTACTGGTGCGTTCGTCAGACTGAAAGACATCATTACAAACTCGTAGTGTCCATATCTTGTTTGAAATGCCGTTTTGGAAACATTTTCTTCACGGATCTTCAGTTGATAATATCCTTGTTATAAATCAAACTTCGAGTACACCGTCGCTCCTTAAAGTTGATCAAATAGTTCGTCTATCCTCAGGAGGGGATATTTAGTGGTAACATCTAGTCGAGATCGTATAATAGTCACACCCTTAATGTATCTTATCCGTGTTACCTAAACCACAAGTCAAATTCCCTTACTTAAGCTTGTGCAGGTGCTTGAGAATGAATAACACAAGGGTATTATCATTGATCAATATACTTAATGATTCCCTTACTATTATTTTCCCAAAGTAATATCATTAGGTGTCTAGATCCCATAATATATCACATCCAAATCATATACTTATCAAGAGATATCCACATTTTCTTCGAGTCTAACCATATCAGGCATTATAATCTCTAAATCACGGATTTTCTAAATCACCTAACTCCAAATTGAGGAATATCCGGATATCTTAACACTATAACAGCCCAAAAGAGTTCAATTATTCATCCAAGATTCAACTTAGGTCATCAAGTAGTGGTACCCAATCCAAGGCAGAGGAACCTATCCTGGGTCAGCTCGGTGTAAGTTTCCATCTTACTAGCCGAGCTCTGATACCATATCTGTCATGCCCCAAATGCGATGCGACAACGATCAACCACTTAAACAGAAATAAGCCAACAGTCTAGACAAATGATACAAATAACTCCAAGTGAAAGAGAGTCTAATGCAGCGGAAATAAAATAAACATAAGTACGAATTACAACTTAAAGTCTAACGAGGTCCAAATACATCCAACATAATAACCTGAATAAGTTTACAGGCCGAAACTAAAGCGTAAAGAACACCATATTCAAATCTTAAACGCCAAGGGTCCTACGCCCTCAAATTACATTCGAAGAGAGAAAAGAGTAGCAGGATAAAAGGGAGTCCAACATCCACAGAAGTACATGAAATAAGTACAATCATCAGAAAGATGGTACAAGTACGACAGGCAGGGCAAGGGTCAACAATCTGCGGTCGGGTCGACATCCTCAACATCGTCCCAATCTAAAGGTTAGAAAACGGGAAGGAATGAGACAGAAATCTAAGTGGATGGGGTGATCGTGTGTAAGTGTGGAGATATATATATATATATATTGATGCAAGAAAACAATCGTATGAAAAATGCGTGAGATATGATGCGTAATTTCACACACAGCCCACAAGCGTCGTGAGAAATATATTTAAGTAATATACTTATACAGTTTTAAGAAAATAGTTCGTGGTCACACGGGCACTATGTGATTCAAGCAAGACTGGAGGATTGCGTACGGATTTGTAGTGCCAATCCTATGTAAGACAAGTAGCGGTTGCGTGCGGTTTGTAGTGCCAACCTATGCAATACAAGTAGTAATGCGGTTGTGTACGGATTTGTAGCCCCAACCAAATGGGTCCGATTAACTCCAGAATTGTGTGGATCAGACAACGATTCCTTCGTTCTTTCTTGTAACTCCTCGAGCAAGATGGTCCAAGACACGTCACCTTATCGCTCCATAGGCAAAGACAAAATCCACAGGAGCTAGCTAGACTCGGATTTGTCATAATCATGATTATACCCTCAGTACTACGACCCGCTTCCTCGGACAAACTCCGTCCGTCGATTTCATGGATTAGGACAATGGGGCCGAAAAGTGAAATAGCAACCGAGCCTTGCCCATCCCCGACGTATCCATTTCGATTTGTGAGCTCGACACACCAAGTTGACTCAGGACAGAAAGTAAATACAAGTTCGTAGTCAACCAGCAATCAGTATTATTGATTCAGGGAAACATTTTAGGAAAGTTTTCGAAAATTTGCACTAGGCAATTATGACATTGGTGGAGTTATTTGGATGAAGATGATTATCGGGAGGATAAGAAATCTTCGATATCTTGAAAGATTAGGTGGAACATAAGTCCCGTTATAGATTCGAAATCGCAAGACGAGGAAGTCGCCCCACGATCGCGTATTAATCGGTCAAGACGATCCGATAAGTCAGGGGATTTTTGAGAAAATAAAATATTTTAATCAATAATTAAAGTCAGAAGGTCCAGGGCTGTTTCTTTAAAATAAAAAATAATTTGAGTTAGGTCCTTGTAAAAAGAAAATTTACAATTAGCCCTGTTTTGTAAAAACCAATTCTTTTGGGGTTAAATATTGAATAAATAAATGTCCCGACCTTGAACAATTATGAGGTCAGTTCCTAAATTCTCTAAATTGTTCAGAGATTCAGGATTTTAAAGTTTTGAGGTCGAGTTTTTATAAAATTCGCACATTAGCCCCAAATTTGTTAAAATTGTCATTTCGGTCCCTAAGTTTAAAATAAATGGAACTCACAAACCGGAAGGGCTTTTAATGTGATTCCAGTTGGAAAATGTCACTAAGGTCAGTGGGATATTGGGACAAAAACATTTTTAAAAAGAAATAAGTATAGGCCCCTTAACCTTTGAAAATCTCATTTTTGTCCCATTTTGAAATAATTCCCTTTAAGGCTTTTAGGGGTCCGATTGTTATGAAATTTGAACCTTGGGTCCAAAATATCATTATGTTATAGTTAAATTAGTATTTGCAGGTGCATGGACTGCATAAGTCCTGTAAATTGTATTTTGGCCCTCAATTTTAATCTTTTACAATTTGGTCCCTCAAGTTTTATAAAATTACTTTCCAAGCTCTAAACACTTGGATTTTTGGAATACACTTAAAATATGTTATTTTCAGTCCCTTAAGAGTTAAAATTTTAAATTTTAAAAATAGGGCCTGGTACAGTTTCGAAAATTGCAAAATAGCCCTTAAACTTCTAAAATTTTACAATCTAGTCTTTGGGCTTTTAAAGGTTGATTTTATTTATCTAAAAACTCTTAAAACTTTATTAAAATGTCCAAACATCATTTTTGAACCTGAGTACAGTTCCAAAACTCGAAAAGTCTAGAGGGGTCCCTTAAATTTTATTTTCTTACAGTTAAGTCCACCAACTTTCTATTTTTGCATTTTAAGTCCAAAAATTGAAATTTAATCAATTATGCTCGACTTTTCCAGGTTATAAGTCATACAAAACATAGATTTCAAGAGTCATACACATACATGACCATCTCATACAAGAATTCATCAAATATAACAATAAAGTGTACATGTATGCCCTAATTTTCGATAAATCGCATTTTTGAGCAACACTTGAGAAATTTTCAACTTGATACAAGAAAATAGC
This sequence comes from Rehmannia glutinosa, assembly GCA_016081115.2. Taxonomy (NCBI): domain Eukaryota; kingdom Viridiplantae; phylum Streptophyta; class Magnoliopsida; order Lamiales; family Orobanchaceae; genus Rehmannia; species Rehmannia glutinosa. Next base: position 5,364,840 of record CM071928.1, read on the forward strand.
ATGCAATACATAATATATATATATATATATATATATATCAAGTGCTCAATAACAAAATACTACATGCATTTTAATTAAAACACCTAGAAGTTGAAAGAATTTTTCCACCCACCTTGTAGTAGTTTCTCGGGTTGATTTAAAAATGGAGTCTTCTTCCTTGTATCAACTTCTTGACTCAAGCTCTTGAAGGTCAGCCCTTAAATTGTATCCAAACCATATTTTGGTGTTAAAATTAAAGTCTCAAGTCCAAAGAAAATATACTAGGACCAAATGGCTACTACTTACCTTAATGTCTTCAAGTAGTCTCAAAAATGGAAATTTTCCTTCAAGCCTCTAACCTCAACTTGAGATGATGTAGGTCAGCCCTTAAGCTCCAAAAATTCATATTCTTGAGTCAAAAATTAATTCTTCATGTTGTCAAGAGGAAAAATACTAAACCATAATTTTCTCACCTCTTGAGTTTCTTAGCTTCTACAAACTTGTAGTCAAGTCTAGGTCCCTTGATTCTTCAAGAAATTCTTCTAGGATTACCTCAATAAGGAAATATTCACTAAGATTAGAATATAGAGGAGGAGTTTAGAATTTAAGAAGAGGAGATGGAGATGAAAACAAGAAATTCCTCTTACCTTTTTTTTTTCTTTTGTGAGGAGGTATCGGCCATGGAGAGTAATTATGGAGAGGATTAATTTTTTTTTTTAGTTCAAGTGAGGATGTTGGAAGATTGTAAGTGATAGAATGGAAAAATGAGGCAAATTCCCCCCTCAAATTAGATTGGCCGAAAGCATGGTTGTAGGGTGATTTGTTGTTTTTTTTTTTTCTTTTCCTTGTCTTTTGGTGTTTGTTTGCAATGGGTAGGGATTGTAGATAAAAACAACTAATGATTCCTTTCCTACATGTGCTATGGCCGAAAGCAAATGAGGAGTGGATAATTGAATTGCTTTTTTTTTTTTTTACTTTGTTAAAGTTAAGAATATTAAATGAAGTGGTGTAATAAACAAAATAAAAGTTGAATGTTTCCTTATCTTGCTTCTCCCTATTGTGGACGTCCAACAATTCCTTTTTTATTTTTTTTATATACTCATAATATATCTTATTGGGAGATACAAAATAGAAAAATAATAATAATAATAAAAGAGTTAATTTTCGCATTTTTTTGAAAATAAAACATAAGATGGTAAAATTTTGTTTTCTTTTCTTTTATAAAATTTGAGGAAAATAGAATGTATTGGTATTCATAAATAATTATTTGGAAGTTTAAAATTAAGGATATAAAATATCAAAGGTGTATTTCAAAAGAAATAAATTGGAAGTTGGTTGAGAATGTATTATAGAATAAAGTGAAATATTTGAATAAGGATTGGAATATACTCCTAAATTATCGGGATCTAATATTTCTAAAAACGTAGTTAATCGACCAAGTATTAGTATTAGAGGAGAATAAAAAATTATTACGCTCGAAAATAAGGAAGACGTAATTGACATTGGAAAAAATAAATAAAAATCGAGTCGCGTTTCATTAATAATAGGTTTGTGATACATAGCCGAATAAATAATCATTACATAACATCGTATCTCACGTTGTTAAAATTCGGGGCCTCACACATTACAGAGCATCCAGGTGATAAACCTTCCTAATCTATATATGTATAATATTTAGACGCGACTGTGTACTCCCATTTTTGGTAATTTGAATTGCAAATAATATATTCAGCAAATTATATGCGAAAATAAAGGTCATATTAAAAGCATATATTAAATAGTTGGGGGAAAAATACCTTAATTATGCATAGAGTTTGTATTTCAATATTTATTACAATCAGTCTGGTAAGTTGAATTCTTATTAATGATATAAATTAAATAGGGAATTGTGCACAAAATCCATAATTTAATATTGAATTTATTTGGATTGGTAATAAGTATTCTTATTAGTCATATTAAATTAAATTAGATAACTAAAACATGATTTCATAAGATTAAGTTGGCGTAAATGAAGGAAATAAATAAAACAAAAAAAGGGGAAACATTTTTAGAAAGTGAAAAAAGGGCAGGAAAAATTCATGTTACTATTTTGAGAATAGTCTGTTATTATATATATAGATATATATAGATATAATCTGATATTTTTTATTTATCGGTAAATATAATTTGGTATTACCGAATAGGAGTGTGAACAGTTCGTTTAACCGGCTGAACTGAACCAGAACCAAAAATCCGGTTCGAACCGAAACCGAATCGAAAATTTTGGTTCGAACCGAAACCGAATCGAAAATTCCGGTTCGGTTTTCAATTCTCATTTTTTCACATTCTGGTCATTCGGTTCGGTTTTACTTTTGAAGTTCGGTTGACCGAACTGAACCGAATAACCAAACCATATTATTTTGCAACTTAAGCTCTTTTCACTCAAAACAAGAACTCAAATTCAGAACACAATTTAGAAACCCAAATCCGGCTGTCCTCTCAGGCTCTCACTCCGTCACTCGTCTGTTCTCTCCTTCACGCACGGCGGCGTCCCAGTCAGCTGCTCTTCTTATAAATTGCAATTAATGTGTCAGATTAAGATCTTTGGCCACGAGCAATGCTTCTTTGAGCGCAAGGAATTCGGCCTCCTCCGGGTTAGAAATATCCGCGAATTTCTTTGAAGTTCCATACTTGACCATGCCGTGTTCATCATAAATCACAACCCCGATACCTGCACATTTGTGTAAGGCTGAGAACGCACCATCGAAGAAAATCACGATCTATGGTGTTGGCACTTCCTCTTCCCTCTCCCCTTCGATCCATCTCCCTTCCAATATGGCTGGCCCTCGCATTTTCTTGTCCTTCGAATTTAAACTTGTTTCTATGGTGCCAAATTAGAGAACAAGTGATGACGATAAGGTCAACAGGAGTGTTGGACAAATCGAGAAGAAGCTCTTGAAGCCAGAGAGCCCAGGACGATTGCTGGTGTCGTTCCAAGAGATGAACAAGACCAGAAATCTTCCATACTTCCTGAGCGAAAGGGCAGAAGAAAAAGGTGTGAACAGCAGAGTTGTCTGGACTGGCACAAATGGGGCAGGGGCGCCGGAAGGGACACCGTGACAGGCAAGATTATCGGAAGTGGCTATGGTGGACTTACAGCATCACCACAGAAAATGTTTAAAGCGAGGGGGAATTTTAAGCTTCCAGATGAGTTTCCAAATGATATTCGGGCCGGAGCTAGAACTAGTGGTGGCATGGGCGTGGGATGGGGAGAGACTCGAATCCAGATATGTATGGTAAGCCGAACGGACAGTGAATTTGCTACTTTTGGAGAAGTGTCAACACCATAGATCGTGATTTAGGATTGAAGGGAGCCGAATGGAAAAAATAAGGTCAGCTCCAGTTTCATTAAAAACTGAGCAAATGAGATCAGATTTCCATGTGTGATTCGAGTGGTCGATGAGGGCGGAAACACGGGCATTTTATTTAAGTTTTCTTAAGTCATTATATATGGTGAATTTTGAGTCATTAATTGAAATCATTTCTCTAAATTCATGATCAGCTTAAATCCAATTCCTGTAGTGCAAATACAACCTTAATTAATTTCGCTAATAATATTGAGCTAAATCTATTGGTGTGAACCATATTTAAGTGTCCGCCCACCAACACCAATTGCGATCAATTTTGCGTGGAAAATGGATTGTGGCATTTAGTTCATAGAATGAGAAATTAGGAGTATTTTAATGAATATAATCTAACTGCAAGATTTATTTCATAAATTTGATTTTATACAATTCTAAATTAAGACGAGTTTAATTTGAATACCAGATTGAATCTAAATTCAGGATGCTGTGAAGTTCGACTAGTTTAGCTTAATTAACTACTGATGAGATGCATTTATAATAGTAATCTGGAATTGTGATTGGATTTTTTTTAATTGTTTTGGAAGTATAATTTTGGAAAATACACTTTTAAAATATTGTTGGAGAATGAAAGAGCAATTTGATGGGTTTTTGGAAGATATGAGATGCGGATGTGGTGTGTTTTCGATCACAAAATATCTTGGGATAATTACATAAAAATCCATAAGGTTCGAGTTAATTACAAAAAAATCCAGAGATTTTTGAAAATTTCAAAAAACCCCTTGAGGTTTGATTCCGCTCCCATCTCCCTCTTTCATAAGCAAAAAAACATTTTAAAAAAACCCTTATATTTGTAGAAATATTATAGTTACCCTCTTAAATTTAAGACATAATCAAATCTGATGGGCTTTTTATAATTTTAAAATATATCTGGATTTTTTTGTAATTAACCCAAACTTCAAGGGTGTTTTTGTTGATTGGAAACATTAGATGTGGTGTGTTTACTATCCTCATAAAATTTTCACTCCTTACAAGTAATTGTTTTTGGAAAATAAATAAGATATCACTACAAGAAAATAAGGAAATTCCAATGACAAATTATAATCAAATTAAATAAGATCATCATAAATATAAATGAGCTTATCCCAACAATTAAAATTAAAATAAACTAATTTATTCAATTATCGATCTGAGGCCGGATAGTATATTACAGGATCATATCAAATTATCTTTAATTTTCTCAACAAATTTGAGAACGCATCAAGGAATCTAACAACCAATAAAAATTGGGGTTTGACATACATTTAAAAATATTATCTATTAAAAATATATTTGATTTATATGCACCTTTTAGTTTTTGAGTTTTGCTACTACTGGATTCAAATCTCAACTCTAAAAGATAAAATATAAATGCCAAAATAAAGGAATTTTTCACAATCTCAACTCTAATTTATAAAAGATAAGTTATAATCCCAAATACAAAGGATTTTATCACAATCTCGCGGTCAACTTTATATTGCCATATCGAGAGTTATGAGCAAAAGGAGTTTGAAAAAATCTTGGAACTATAACAAATAACGCAGTTTACAAGAAGTTTTTCAAAACCTGAAGTGAACTATTTGTATTATACTCTTCTAATTTTTGAATTTCTTTTTCAAAATTTCTAATTAGTATTTTAGATCTACTATAATTATTACAAATAAATTCGTGACACTAAAATTTCAATTTTGGACAAATCCCGTGCAACACAAGGGTGTTGTTCTAGTTTTACATATATATATGTAATTTATTACAATTAGATTACAGTAATGAAGCTTATTACAATGCACATCACCACCACCTTCACGTCTTCTCGGTTATAATATATTTACAGATAAAGGTAATATATTACAATTCAATTATAATTATAATAATATTATCACAATTAAAATACAAATAATAGAGAACACCGTATTTAAACTTCCTTTCGTTACCTTTTCTCAATCGAAATGGGATAAAGTTATTTGTGATTCAACATATATATTTTATATTATATAATATAACATAATATTATGTTATATTCTTAAAAACTGAATATATTCTGTAAAGTTATTTGTGCTTCAACAAAAATGTTTTAATAAAACTCTCTCTCCCTCTCTCTCTCTCTCTCTCTATATATATATATATATATGCATTTCTAATCGCACAAAATCTTTTTTATATATATCATATGTATATATGATTTTTTAATAAGATATAATTTTAATATTATAAAGTTAGTATTCTCCAAATAATTAATACATTATATTTTAATAATATTTTTACTTTTTTAGAAAATATATATTTTATATTGAAATCTTCATATATGGGGGAATAATATCCCACCCACTATCGACATAGCTTACTATGTTTATTGTTTATGTTATTTACAAATCTATACATCTCCAATCCACCGTCGGTACAACTTAGTGTGTCTGTTGTTTATGTTATATATAAATTTATGTATACGAGATATATATTCCACTCATCGTTAGTACATCTTAATGTGACCAATATTTATATTGTATTCAATTCTATATAATCGGTAATAATCTTGCATCCACACTGCACTGTCAATACAATTTATCCATTGTTCATGATGCAACATTATATTTAGTAGACTGATCACCATCATTATGGGCTAGTGAGTATGGGTTGATATAAATATAAGTACCTGATTATTAGATGTGTCAAATGGGCCTAGTCTGATGGGTCAAGCCGGTGAAAAGGCCGGATTGGGCTATAAATAGAGGCACAAAAGGGATCGTGCCTATTTGACCCACCCCATTAGGCCCAAAAAGTTGGACCGACCCGATCGCCATGATCATTTTATGTGTATTTTCTTGGGGTGGGTCAGACCGATCTAAAAAATAATGGCTAGATGGAATTTTGGCCCGACTCAACTCGAATTTTTCTCTTTGGCTCAAGGGACCCATTTGGACCGGCCCATTTAACAGTTCTACTTATTATTAGGATAGGTCGCGCATCACAGGTGACCTCATCTAGTTTATACATTAATACATGTTTTATAAATAAAAAGCACCATTTACAAATCAGACAAAATATCTTATAAGATACAATAAGAACAATCTCAATCTTCGGCAAATAAAAACCGAACTTATCTTAATATTTGGGGTTTGGTTTGTCAACACCAACTAGTTTTTTATCTGTGCGATGCTCGAGGTGTATGTCTAGGACTCACTAGAAGTATCAATTTGGGTTGGGTTCGTGGGTCCTAAAATGTCGACCCGAACTTGACCTGTTTATTAATTTATTCGTCTAAGAATTGTGAACCCAAATTTGATCTATTTATTTCACAGATAACTCGAACCCGACCTGTTTAACCCGTTTAGTAAAACTATTTTTATGTACATTTCAATTTTTAGCTGAAAATATTTTAATTATCAATTTTAATTCTACTTCTACTTGATTTAATAAATGAATAATTTCCATTCTACAAAAGTATTGCTGCTATTTTAATAAATAAAAAAAATTATCGGAACATTTTCACCCCCATTTTTTGCATAATCCCTCAACAATTATCCCAATGCACAATTAGAAATTTATTCATGTAATCAAGATAAATGACCGAATCTCAAAATAGATTAACTTACAAAATACGAAGCACATTATATTTCAAACAGTCCCATAGTCCGAGTTCACACAAATTAACACAAATAGTGGACAACAACATATGAACTTGGAATGCAGGTTATTTCACCAAAAAAACAAAAACAAGAAAAAAAAAAGAAAAAAAAAAGGAATTTTAATATAATGTTAGTGGAAGGAATTACAACACAATCACACTATTCACTGTATGTTACGCTCTAGCAATATACTATTGATTACAAAGTTACAGGATCGGGAATCTCTTCAAATGGCAAATTACAGAAAACAGAAGATTACAAGAAACCGAACTAGCTATTACAAAAGATAGAACTTTCAGAAGCCGAGTCGAGACGAATCTCTTTCCGCAAAGCAATTACGTCCCGGCTAGTGCTCACGGTTTGACGTATTGCTTCCAAAGATGAAACGGCTTACGTCTTACGTGTAGTAGCACCACTAACACGAAGCACCTTCAACTAGAAATGTCTTTGAAGACAGTTCTTTGGACTTAGTGCGAAATGCGAAAAATGATTGTATACTTTTTGATGGAGTATGAATTCTGCGTTTTGAACTGCAATGCACAAACATGTATAAATAACCAACCATTCCACCTGCAGGAGAAAAAACTGGGTAGTGGGCATTAAACATTTGTAACAACCAAGTGTTACACCCCACTACTGCATAACAATCATGTAGTGGGCTAACTTCAGGTGACCACCACTGCAGGAGTTACAACTCCAACAGTCACACGAATCTGGACACCTACAATGTCCAGATTCATTGGGCTCCAACAGTCCAACAGTCACTCGAATCTGGGCCAAGCCCATTTTCGAGTGGCAAAACTTTAGTGGACCTGGACCCGGGCCCAATAAGGCCGGGACGCCTCGACCCAAGCCCAGTCCCAGGCCCAGCCCATGCCCATGCCCAGGCCCAGGCCCAGGCCGAGGCGGGCCGGGCGGGCGCGCGCGCGTGTGGCCCACTTGTGATCATCCACTTGTGTTATAGTTTATACAACAAATAACACCTTCTAGTAAATAAACTAGGATAAACTATGATTTGTATTCCATGTGGGATAAGGCATAAGCCTTTCATCTCCCTTTAAATAATCTTTACATAATGCCCAATTATGTGGCTACCTTCGTGTATTAATTTCTCACTCACCGAAATTCGGTTTTGAGAAATAAAAAATACTACGAACATCTACTCGGAACGTAGATTAATAATATATAATTTAATTCCTCCAGAATTAAATATTTAGCCACCAAAAATTGGTCAAAGTCGGGTCGACACCCACTTTATCAAAACCAAAATTTCCAACAATCCCCCACATGAGTGGAAATTAATGTATGCATGAATGCAGACACGCAAACCAGTCCTCAAGAGACAATATTGCATTCGGAAAGGTAGCTTATGGCTTTGAACCTTCCGTAGTCAATACCATCGGGTACACTGGCGGCTTAGTGGACGCAATGCCTTGAACTATTCCTCCACGGTGTATACCGAGTCAACAGTATTAACACAATAAGGTCTCAACACCTTCTGTTCTCACGTTTTGTGTCCGTTTCGGCCATGGACACCACTTTGGATTCATAAGTGTTACTTTGAAGCGGCCCGCACTTCTCACTTATATAGGTGATCTCCTATCCGAGTATCCTGCCATACTCAACCTCAACGAGGTGTAGGAATCATTAAAAGTCAAATGACTTAGCCTCACCACAATTTTGCAGGTGTTTCAACACTTGGTTTTGCTTTCTAGGGATGGGTTATAACCTTGTTTCCAAGTGTTACAACATAACCTTCATAGTTTAGTTTTCCCATTGAACCAAGTTCTTGGGATCTCCAAATATCATGGTTGGGTTACCACTATGATAGTTATTTTTGCTTTGTGGACTTCAAGCCCATTCCCTCTAGCAATCTACCCAATTGATCTCGATTCAGTCCTTTTGTCAAAGGATCTGCCAAATTGTCTTTTGACTTTACGTAGTCAATTGACATCACACCATTTGAGATCAATTGTCTAACGGTATTGTGTCTCCGACGAATATGTCTAGACTTACCGTTATACATATTGCTTTGTGCCCTTCCTATAGCCGCTTGGCTATCACAGAGAATCATCACGTAAGGCACAAAGCTTCCTCCAACATGGAATATCTTCCAAAAATTTCGAAGCCACTCTGCTTCTTCACCAGCTTTATCCAAAGCTATAAACTCAGATTCCATGGTGGACCGAGCTATACACGTTTGCTTCGTGGACTTCCACGATACCGCACCACCTCCAATGGTGAATATGTATCCACTAGTTGAATAAAAATCTTTCGAATCAAATCCAACTAGCATCACTATATCCTTCAAGTACAGCTGGATATCTTGAGTAGTATAGCCCATAATCCAAGGTATACTTCAAGTATTTTAACACCCTGGTTAACGCTTTCCAATGCTCATGGCTTGGATTGCTCGTGAACCTACTCAACATATTTACAGGGTAGGCCAAGTCTGGACGTGTACAATTTGTGATGTACATCAGACTGGCTATTATACGTGAGTATTCCATCTGAGCCACTGGTTCGGCTTTATTAGCAACCAGATTTATACTTAAATCAATGGGCATCACTATATCCTTCAAGTACAGCTGGATATCTTGAGTAGTATAGCCCATAATCCAAGGTATACTTCAAGTATTTTAACACCCTGGTTAACGCTTTCCAATGCTCATGGCTTGGATTGCTCGTGAACCTACTCAACATATTTACAGGCGGCCAAGTCCGGACGTGTACAATTTGTGATGTACATCAGACTGCCTATTATACGTGAGTATTCCATCTGAGCCACTGGTTCGGCTTTATTAGCAACCAGATTTATACTTAAATCAATGGGCGTCTTTGACGGTGAACTGTCAAAAGCATTGAATTTCTTGAGCACTTTCTCCACATAGTGGGATTGTGACAAGATAATTCCATTAGGAGTTCTCACGATTTTTATCCCAAAGATTACATGAGCAAACCCCATATCCTTCATGTCAAAGTTCCTCTTTAAGATTCTTTTAGTCTCCATGATAGTATCATGACTACTGCCCATGATTAACAAATCGTCTACGTATAGACAAACTATGACAAATGCTTCTGATGTCCCTTTGACATATACGCATTTATCACACTCGTTGATTTTAAATCCATTTGACAACATCGTATTGTCAAACTTAAGATGCCATTGTTTTGGAGCTTGTTTCAGTCCGCATAAGGATCTTATTAACTTGCACACCTTCTTTTCTTGACCGGGTGCAACAAACCCTTCAGTTGTTCCATGTATATTTCAAAGATCTATCTCTCCATTCGAAACGCCGTCTTGACGTCCATCTCGATGAATCTCTATATTGTGCAAAGCGAAGAATCGCAAGAAGCACCGAATAGACGCAATCCTCGTTCGGAGAATAGGTGTCAAAGAAGTCATATCCTTCTTTTTGTTTAAAGCCTTTGGCTACAAGCCGTGCTTTATACTTATCAATAGTTCCATCTGCTTTATACTTCTTCTTTAGGATCCATTTACATCCTAAAGGTTTATGACCAACAGGAGATCAACCAACTCCCAAGTATGGTTCTCGCGAATGGACTCGATTTCACTATTAATAGCTTCTTGCCGGGCGGAGCATCTCGGATCGCTTAGAGCCTCTTTAATCGAGTTTGGCTCAACATCTAACATAAATGTTATGTAATCGGGCCCAAAAGACTTAGCCGTCTTAGACCTCTTCTTTGCGTCTCGGTTCTTCACTAATCCACTTGCGGTTTCGTGAGTTCTTTTATTAGTACTCACTTCTAATTTTTCTCTACAAGGGTAGACATCCTCAAAGAATACAACATTCCTTGATTCGATTATGGTACCTTGATCATTTTGGATTGTCGACTTATGTATCATAAACCTATATGCACTACTTTGGTATGCATATCCCACAAAGACACAATCAACTTGTCTTTGGTCCAATTTTAACTTGTTTTGGTTCGTATTGCTACCTTAGCCAAACACCCCCACACTTTAAGGTATTTATAAGAGAACTTACGATTTTTCCACAATTCGTAAGGTGTCTTATCTTTCCCTTTAAGTGGTATTTTATTCAATATGTGGTTGGTCATTAAAAAACACTTCCCCACATATTCTCGGTAATCGAACTTATCAACATGGCATTCATCATCTCTTTTTAGAGTCCGGTTTTTTATGCGTTCAAAGAACACCGTTGAGCGTAGTGAATATGGTGTCTTTGTTGTTTGATGAATTATGCCCGATCGGGTACATAGTTCTTCAAATGGTGCAACATATTCTCCACCTCTATCACTCCGAATTATTTTAATCCTACGCCGCCAGTTGATTTTCAACTTCATTTTTATAATTCTTAAAAGCCTCTAATGCTTCATCTTTGCTTCTTAACAAGTATAGGTAGCAAAATCTTGTGCAATCATCAATAAATGTGATGAAATATTTTTACCACCTTTAGTTTGCACGATTTTAGATCCCACACATCGGTGTGTATCAACTCTAAAGGTGAAGTGCTCCTTTCAACCGAATGAAACGGTAATTTAGCCATTTTAGCTTCAACACAAACTTCACATTTTCTTTGTGAGTTTACTTGTAAATTAATCAATTCTAAATTTACCAATCTTTTTATAGCATTGATTTACATGTCCTAATCTAATATGCCATAAATTAGAGCACTCAAGAATATGAAGAAGAAGATTCATTCTTATTCATATTCTCGCCAAAACGGGCGTCGATCATTACATTCATTTTGAAACATCCTTTGTCTAGATAACCCCTACCAAGGAACTGTCCAAATTTGCTAAGTACAAAATTTTCGGACTCAAAAACTAGTCTAAACCCATGGTTGACCAGCAAAGAACGAACCCGAAACCAGATTTTTGCGGATGTCCTGGGACATGCAACACATCCTTGACTTCAACTCCTTTCCCGAAGTCGGCTTTAGCACCACCGTTCCAACGCCAAAGAACATCGGAAAGAGGCGTGATTCCCCATATGGAGCTTCCTTCCGGTTGATGGGATGTAAGAAGAGAATGCATCCTTATCGAACATACATGGCAAGTGGCACCGATATCCACAAACCATTCTTTTCGGGTTATCCACCAAATTGGCTTCAAACACCACCGCCGACATGTCAACTTCTCACTCCTTTTCTTCAACCACATTGGCATTGGATCGGTTTGGTTTTCTTTTTCTTTGGGCCGACGGCAAATCTTTTGCCATATGGTTCGGTTTGCCACGCTTGTAGCAAGCTCCCCGGAATTTTCCAAACCGCCGGTTTCTTGCCTTTATCGTTAGGTCTTTTCTTGAGTTACTTGACGAGCCGTGCTCCATCAAGTTGGCTTTTGACTCCATAGGGACAAGCTTGGACTTAGAGTCAATCCTCCTATTGTCTTCCTCAATTCCGAGTTTGACAATCGATCCTCTAGTCCCATCTCCTTTCGCTTATGTTTGAGATAATTCTTGAAATCCCTCCAACTTGGGGCAATTTCTCAATCAAGGCGGCCACTTGGAATGCTTCCTAGGCAAAGCCATTCCTCGGTAGAGATTTCATGTAGGATCAATCGGAACTTAAACTTGTTCCATCACGGTTTTAGAATCAACCATCACAAAATCCAAGAACTTACCGACAATAAATTTCTTTGTGCGGCATCCTCGGTTTTGTACTTCTTCTCCAAAGATTCCCACAATTCTTTGGAGGATTTCACAAAGACAATACACATCAGTAAAGTGCATCACTAAGTCCGTTTAGGACATAGTTACTGAGGATCGGGAATCTCTTCAAATGGCAAATTACGAAAAACGAGTAAGATTACAAGAAATCTAACTAGCTATTACAAAAGATAGAACTTTCGGAAGCGAGTCGAGACGAATCTCTTTCCGCAAAGCAATTACGTCCCTGGCTAGTGCTCACGGTTTGACGTATTGCTTCCAAAGATGAAACGGCTTACGTCTTCGTGTAAAGCACCACTAACACGTAAGCACCTTCGAACTAGAAATGTCTTTGGACTCGTTCTTGGACTTAGTGCGTAATGCGAGAAAATGATTGTATACTTTTTGATGGAGTATGAATTCTGCGTTTTGAACTGCAATGCACAAACATGTATAAATAACCAACCATTCCACCTGCAGGAGAAAAAACTGGGTAGTGGGCATTAAACATTTGTAACAACCAAGGTGTTACACCCCACTACTGCATAACAGTCATGTAGTGGACTAACTTCATGTGACCACCACTGCAGGAGTTACAACTCCAACAGTCCCAGGCCCAGGCCCAGGCCCAATCCCAGGCCGAGGCCGGGCTGGGCGGGCGCGCGCGCGTGTGGCCCACTTGTGACCATCCACTTGTGTTATAGTTTATACAACAAATAACACCTTCTAGTAAATAAACTAGGATAAACTATGATTTGTATTCCATGTGGGATAAGGCATAAGTCTTTCATCTCCCTTTAAATAATCTTTACATAATGCCCAATTATGTGGCTACCTTCGTGTATTAATTTCTCACTCACCAAATTCGGTTTGAGAAATAAAAATACTACGAACATCTACTCGAACGTAGATTAATAATATATAATTTAATTCCTCCAGAATTAAATATTTAGCCACCGAAAAATTGGTCAAAGTCGGGTCGACACCCACTTTATCAAAACCAAAATTTCCAATATATACAAGATTATTGAAAAAATAAATAAAAATTATAAATCAACTCAAGTACAACTCAGATATACACATGCATCATCCTTAAAGCCTAATAGCTATACAACCTAATAATCAAACACCGAAACAGAAAAATCATGCAAAAGTTAGATAGACGTACCGAAAATTAATGTAGAACTAGGTGAAGATAATCAGAAAGCCAATTCGCGTAAATTAATGTGTATGTGTTTATATAAATATATATATATAATACATGTATAAATTATAATGAAGACCTTGTACTCCGAAAAGTTTTTGCACTCTTTGGAAAGACAATTTCCAAGAATTGGGATTGTCTCATTAGGAACGTGGCATGCTAGAAGACAGCCATACGGAGACGTGTCTTGGTAGGAAAATCAAATAATAAGGTTCTAATTAAATCCTTTGAGTCGTCAGTAAGTAAATACAACAATTAAGGTTATATAAAAGGAAAATCAGAAAGTTTTTTCTTTTTCTTTTTTTAAATTTATTTATAAAAGAAAATTCACAAAGTTGGTATTTTTTAAAGGGTAAATCTCAGTTTGCCTCCCTATACTCAGTGGCGGACGCAGGATTTCGGCTTTGGGGGGTGAAAAACGGACCGAGTTCATATATTTAAACTAAGAAAAAAAAATTGGGGGGCAATTGTAAAACACAACTATTTGAAGTTTTTTATCAAAGTTTTGGGGGGGGGGGGCAATTGTAAAAAAATTCCTTTATTTTAGCTATAAAAAATACTTTTAATTTTTTTTTTTTGGTGGGGCGGGGGAAATAATTTTGGAAATTTTGGGGGCCCCATTTGTCCCCCCCGTGTCCGCCAAGTGCTATACTCCCATTGAGTATCACTTTACCCACTTGTTCTCTGGGTTATATCACTTTATCCCTTATACTTTTAATTAACATCAGTTTATCCCTTATGATTTAGAATTTTATTTTATACACATATACTCAAAACAATGACCATTTTATCCTTACCTATTAGTTTTATCAAAATAACAAATTCATTTTAACAGCATTTAATCTTAATAACTTGTACTTATTTCCTAAATTAACTTTCACAATTTTATTAATTAATGTATAATATTAAATATATTATATTTTACATTTAGTTGCTAATTATTTAGCTTTATTATAATCCCTATTAAATTAATATATAATAGGATATTTCTATTAGCTAATACATTTATAATTTTAATTTATTATTCATCACAAATTTTATTAAAGATGCGAAATATTATCAATAAATTTTCAATTATTGATTGAATAATCATAATAAAAACTATTTTAAATAGAAAAAAAATAGTGTTTTTGGTGAGAAAGACAGCACCGTCTTCGACGTCTGGGATAATTAGAGATGCAAAATTAATGATATGTGATTTTTGTTTCTTTTCTTTTTTTCCTTTTTTTAATAATGTTATTAGGCCACAATTTTCAAAATTAATCGCAACAGAAAATGAAATGCTTATTGGGGCTTGCAACGGAATTAGCCACATCTTATTTAAACTGTCCGGTGTATTAGTGTAGCCCATATGTTATAAGGCCGAACATGGGACCATCAAGATATTTCATTTTTTGTATGCTGCGGGCCTGTGGTTAATAAAATGGGGCAACCCGGACACCATCAAGATATTATTGTTAGGGGAAATTCCACCATATACCTTCTTTTTTTAAAAAAAAAAATACTACAAAATATGCTTTTATCACTTTTATCCTATTTTTTATTTTTATTTTTTACGCTCCAGCTTATTTTTTGATTATTTTTTTTTTTCGTTTTTTCTTGTTCCTGTATTGTTTTATAAGTTATATATATTGTTTCGATGTTGTTTAAATTTGTTTCTTTGTTTTTTCTTTTTTGTTTCTTAGATGTTTCTTTTGTTGTTTCGATGTTTCAAAATAACTTTTACCTATTTTTATGCTACTTTTTGTTCATGTATTGTTTTGTACATTGTTTCTATTGTTTATGTGCTGTTCTATAATATTTGTAATGTTGTTCAAATAATTTTTTTGTTGTTTTCATGTAGTTTTCAATATGTAGATACAATTTTTACTTACCTTTAAGCTATTTTTATTCATGTGGTAATTTTTAATAATTTTTACGTTGTTTCTAGGTTGTTTCCATACCGTTTTTAATGTTGTTCTTATGTTTATTTGTCGTTTCCAAGTAGTTTTCGATGTTTAAATACAATTTGTACCTATTTTTAAGTTTTTTTTTGCTCATATGGTGTTTTCTATATTTATTTCTATAGTTTGTTTCTATATTGTTTCTTTGTTGTTTCCATGTGTTTTATGTTTTCATGCATTGGATCAAAAATTGAATTTTGTTCTTACTCATGTTGTTTCTATATTATTTTTCAAATTTAGTTACCTTATAAAAGTGAACAAATCATAAATTACTAGTTATATAACTACCATATAAAAAGTGTTTGTGCCTATACAAGGGCACAATTAAATGTAGGGATTATCTCCAGAATATTCACAGTCGTTCCCTCATAAGGAAGCAGATTTATATTCTCACCAAATATATAACAATATATGGAAAAAATAATGCTTTATTACTTTCATTAGTGATTTCACTTAATTAATTACCTTAAAAAACCTGCCCGCAAACAATTAATCAATGGCAATATTCTTCTATAAATTGTACAATTTTCCAGAATAACAGGACCAAGAATTTCATAAACAAAAAAAAAAAAAAAAAAAAAAATTAGAGAGAGACAAGATGCAGCAAGAAACTACGGTTCTAATTATCGGGGCCGGCCCTGCTGGTTTAGCAACTTCAGCATGTCTAAACCTACAAAATATACCAAACATGGTTTTATCCAATATTTGGATGACTATGTTTCCCAGTTCGATATAAGTCCGTTGTACCATCGTACGATAGAAAAAATTGGGCTGTCGTGGCCAAAAATACGCTCTTTGGCACGACTGAGAAGTACGTAGCCAAATTTCTTATTGTCGCGACAGGGGAGAATAGTGAGGGATATATCCCTCCAATTCCAGGATTAGATTCATTTAATGGGGAGTTAATGCATTATAGTTGTTATGAAAATGGGAAGAGATTTGAGAAAAAGGATGTGTTGGTTGTTGGAAGTGGAAATTCTGGAATGGAAATAGCGTTTGATTTGTCCAATTGGGGTGCCTCATACTTCTCTAATTGTTCGTAGCCCTGTAAGTGCTAATAATAAATTAGTTGCATTTATTTAGAAATTAATTTCCATAATTTCTAGATTATTTAGTTGTTTTTGTTTGAATTGTTTCTAGGTGCATTTTCTGACGGAGGGAATGGTGAAACTTGGGATGGGATTATTGAAGTATCTACCGTTAAATCTTGTGGACAACATTGTACTAATGTTAAGCAAATTGAAGTACGGAGATATTTCTGAATATGGGATCCAAAGGCCAAGCAAGGGACCCTTTTATCTCAAAAGGGCAACTGGCCGATCTCTGGTCATTGATGTTGGGACTATTGCCAAAATTCGAGCACAAAAAATTAAGGTAAATTTATACTCTCACTACATGCACGTCACCTGTATAATAATCACATAATTTTATATACGCCAACATTCACATGTTAAATTGAAACATTGAACGAAAAACAATATTATAGTGTTGCTTGACATGATAGACGCTAATATGTCGTTAATGTAATATAATTGATAGGTTTTGCCATCAATCAAGAAAGTGAATGGACATCAAATTCACTTCATGAATGGAGACATAAAAAGTTATGATGCCATTTTTTTTGCAACTGGCTACAAGAGCACGGTGGGAGATTGGCTTAAGGTGAAAATTAATTCTCATTTTATTTATCATTTAATTTAACCATTTATTTCATAGATTTATTTTTTTTAATATAATTAAACGTAAATTTCCATTCTCATGTAGGATGATGGAGGGCTTTTTGGTGAAGATGGAATGCCCAAAAAGAGAAACCCAAATCACTGGAAAGGAGAAAACGGGCTTTATTGCGTAGGATTTGCAAGAGCCGGATTGTTTGGGATTTCAAATGACGCTAAAGCTATATTCCATGACATAACAACGATTTTAAATCACTAGACTTGATATATGAGTTATATACTCTCCATCCCACCAGTGGCGAATCCAGATATCAGTAGTAGGGTGGGCTAAGAAAGTAAAATTTTAACTACAAAATATATATATATATATATTTAACAAAGATTTTATTAATATTCGATGAAGTTGTATCTGACGAAACTTCAAAGCAAAAAATTCAGCAAAAATAGAATCTACATCTACATTGTTAACAAAATCTCATTCAATGAAGATCAAAATCATCCCCCATTTTGTTATGAAAGTGCCATTTTCACATGTTTTATTCTTTAAAATGCTTCTTTAAGTTCGACTTTAAAGTTTAGCAACAATGTTTTCCTTCTCTAGATAATTGCAATTTACCTCTTAAAAAACTTATTTATAATTTCAAAGGCTTAGGCAACAAGATATATAAAATGACAACAAAATTAATTAATACAAGGAAAAATTAAAAGAATTATTTTATCATTCTTTAATGTCTAAATAAACTACTTTCTATCTTCAATGGAGGAAAAATAATAATAATAATATAGCTAAAGAAAATAGATGCATATCTTATCCTGCCCAACAAGTAGATAATGACAACATAATTATAAAAACAAAAAAAATTATAAGATAAATAAAGTACGTGTAGAATACTAGAATGTACATTGGTCACACAAAAATTGAGAAATTAGGAAGCAGCAGCTCCAAGCTTTAACTCTATGCTGCTGCCGTTAGATTTCTCCTTTCATTTGAAAATTGGGAAAGTGAATTTGTCTAGATATTTTACTTATTTTGAAACCATTAAATTTAAAACATAATTAATGGACCTTTGTTTTGGAATATGAGCCTATGAGGTAGTTGGAGCCTTAATTAGGCTGAGGGCACTTGAATTTGATTTGGTGGGCTGAGGGCCTAAATACAAAATAGCACACATGTATATATGGGCGTCTGGCAACTTGCACTGGGCTTCAGCCCAGTGCTGCCCTCACTATGCTCCGCCCCTGCATCCCACTAAGATGGACCAGTTTTTCGTTTTCGTCCATCCCAAATTGAAAAACCCATCTACATTTAAGAAACTGGGAGAAACTCATTTTTTGTATCCCTTTTTGATTGAGAAATAGTAATGAAAGAAACCGTGAATACGGTGTTCTCTCTTTTTTTTTTTTTTTTTGAGGAAATACGGTGTTCTCTTTTATTTGTATTTTAGTTGTGATAAATTTTATTATTGCAATCGAACTGTAATAAGTTACTTCTGTATATATATGTAATAAATTTCGTTATTACATTACACACACACATATATATACATATATATTGGAAACTGAAAGAGTATAAAGACACCCTTTGCACCAATTTTCCATATGGAGCAACAAAAAACCCAAAACAAAAAAGTCTTGCACACTTCCAAGAATATTACACTTTAGGCAATTCACGTTCTTAATTTTCAATTGTAAAAAATTTGAATCTTGTACGTTCATGACAAAGATCAGAAATTTAATATAGGTAAGTCTCCTATCAAACCGTTTAATGGATCTAATTAGTTAGACAGATCCAAATACCCGTTCCGCGGTCAATTCGTCCATTAACCCGCACAACCACTAACACCACAACAACCACATCACTGCTAATACTTTTTAGAAGAGCTATTAATACTTTTTGGGAGGACTAATAATACTTTTTAGGAAGACTAATAAAATACTTTTAATCGGATAACCTAATACTTTTCAATAAAACTATTAATGCGCTGGGAGAATATTAATACTTTTGTGGGAAAAAATAAATACTTTTCATTAACTTTAATTGCGATCAATTTTGCGTGGAAAATGGATCGTGGCAATTAGTTCATTGATGAGAAATTAGGAGTATTTTAATGAATATAATCTAACTGCAAGATTTATTTGATAATTTTTATTTTATACAATTCTAAATTAAGACGAGTTTAATTTTTTTTTTTTTGAGAAGAAGATGAGTTTAATTTGAATAGTACCAGATTGAATCTAAATTCAGGATTCTGTGAAGTTCGACTAGTTTAGCTTAATTGACTACTGATGAGATGCATTTATAATAATAATCTGGAAATTATGATTGGGTTTTATTTAAATTGTTTTGGAAGTATATTTTTGGAAAATGCACTTTCAAGATATTGTTGGAGAATGACAGCGCATTTTGATGGTTGGATGATATTAGGGTGTGTTTCCGACCACAAAATATCTGGATGAACATATAAATTAGCGATAATTACATAAAAATCCCTAAGGTTCGATAATTACAAAAAACCCAGAGAATTTTGAAAATTGCAAAAAAATCTCTTGAGGTTTGATTCCGCCCTCATCTTCCCCTTTCATAAGCAAAAAACATTTAAAAAAATCCCTTATATTTGTAGAAATATTACAAATAAACAAATCTGATGGGGCATTTTGTAATTTTGAAAGATATCTAGATTTTTTTATAATTAACCGAAACCTCAAGGGTTTTTTTTATTAGAAAATATTAGATGTGGTGTGTTTACGATCCTCATAAATTTTCTCACTCCTTACAAGTAAAAAAAGGTTTGCAAAATAAATAAAATACCACTACAAGAAAACAAGAAAATTTCAAGGGCAACTTATAATCAAATTAAATAAGCTCATCAGAAATATAATTGAGCCTATCGCAACAATTAAAATTAAAATAAACTAATTTATTCAATTATCCATCTGAGGCCGGATAGTGATTATACTACAGGATCATATCAAATTATCTTTAATTTTCTCAACAAATTCGAGAACACATCAAGAAATCTAACAACTAATAGAAATTGGGGTTTGGCATACATTTAAAAATATTATCTTTTAAAAATTTATTTGGTTTATATGCTCCTTTTAGTTTCTGATTTTTTGTTACTACGTGATTCAAATCCCAACTCTAAAATATAAAATATAAATACCAAAATAAAGTAATTTCTCACAATCTCAACTCTAATTTATAAAATATAAGTTATAATCCCAAATATAAAGGATTTTATCACAATCTCGCATCAACTTTATATGCCATATCGAGAGTTACGAGCAAAAGGGGTTTGAAAATTCTTGGAAATATAACAAAATAATGTAGTTTATAAAGAAGTTTTTCAGAATGTGAAGTGAACTATTTGTATGATAGTCTTATAATTTTGAATTTCTTTTTTAATATTTCTAATTAATATTTTGGATCTATTATAATTATTACAAATAAATTTGTGACACTAAAATTTTAATTTTGGACAAATCCCGTGTAACACACGGGTGTTGTTCTAGTTTTACACACACACACACACACACATATATATATATATATATATATAGGGGGAGGATCAAGTGAGACCATGTCTCTAGGTGAGACACAATGGACTAATCTCAACCATCCCCCACTATTAATCAATGGGTATGATTTAATGGATAAAAAATATATTAAAATACTAATTTTAATCAATATAAGGGTAGTAGGGTAAAATAACATAACAAGTTAGTTACAAAAATGGAATCAAATCTCTTTCTCTCTCATACATCTCCCAATTTCCCCGATCTCACGTCTCTCTCTCTCTCATTACTCCATTAACGCAAATAATGAAAATTGTGAAGAACTCGAAAATTACAGTTCATGAAAATTACAGAGAAAAACAAGAAAAAATCGGTGCAATATTACGAGAAATAATGAACAAAGTGAGTTCGAAAACTAAATATGCAACAAAACTCAACTAAATATGCATTATCTGAAAACTATCTATGCAGCGTAAAAAAACTAATATGTAGTACAATATATCCAACTATGCAATACGTCATAAACTATGCAACAAAATCAACTAACTAGTATTATCTAGAAACCATCTATGCATTGTGGAATAACTAAATATGCAGTACATTATGTAACATCCCATTTTTATAATTTCCAAAAGCAACATCCCATTTCATAACTAAATATACATTATATTGAACCTATTTATGCAAAGTGTAGTATAACTACATATGCGAAAGACGTTATATTCAATTATGTCTTGTTTTCGTAAAACGATTGCCAAAAAAATAACTAAATATGCATTATTTGATGTCTAATTACGCAAAGAGAAGAACCCTAACTATCTTTGTAAAATAAAAAAATATTTGGAAAGAAAAGTCCCTTAAATTCCGCCACAAAATCCTATATGTCAATTTCACTCATAAAATCCCATTGGGACCACTAATTTGAATTACAAAATTACAATCTTACCCTTAAAATCAACGAAAATTAGAAAATAATTAAAAAAAAAACTGAATTAATCACATCCCTTCATTTTTTAAGATCAATGAGTAAGATGAGTCCACACTGCCTCACCTAGGAGGGTGGTCTCATTTGAACTAAATCCTATATATATATATATATATATATATTTTGGGGTTTGGTTTGTCAACACCAACTAGTCTTTTATCCGTGCGATGCACGTGGTGTATATCTAGGGCTCACTAGGAATATCAATTTGAGTGGGTCCGTGTTCGCGGGTCCGTGAGTTCTAATATGTCGACCCGAACTCGACCAATTTATTTATTCGTCTAAGAAATGTGAACCCAAATTCGACATATTTATTTCACAAATAACCCGAACCCAACCTACTTAACCCGTTTAGTAAAACTATTTTTATGTACATTTCAATTTTTAGCTGAAAATTTTTAATTATCAAATTCTAATACTACTTCTACTTAATTTAATAAATAAATAATTTCTACTCTATAAAAGTATTACCGCTATTTTAATAAATAAAAAAGGAACATTTTCACCCTCATTTTTTCCATATTCCCTCAAACAACTAACCCAGTGCACAATTAGAAATTTAGTCATGTAGTCAAGATAAATAACTGAATCTCAAAATAGATCAACTTACAAAATACGAAGCACATTATATTTCAAACAGTCCCATAGTCCGAGTTCACACAAATTAACTCAAATAGCGGACAACAACATATGAACTTGGAATGCAGGTTATTTCACCAGAAAAACAAAAACAAGAAAAAAAAAAAGAGGAAAAAAAAGGAATTTTAATATAATTTAAATGGAAGGAATTACAACACAATCACACTATTCACTGTATGTTACGCTCTAGCAATATACAAGATTATTGAAAAAATAAAAAAATTATAAATCAACTCAAGTACGAATACACATCATCCTTAAAGCCAAATGGCTAAACAACCTAATAATAAAACACCGAAACAGAAAAATCGTGCAAAAGTTAGATAGACATACCGAAAATTAATGTAGAACTAGGTGAGGATAATCAGAAGTCAATTCGCGTAAATCAATGTGTATGTGTTTATATAAATAAACATGATATATATATATATATATATATATATATATATATAGGGGGAGGATACAATGAGACCACATATTAGAGTGAGACAACGCGACTCATCTCAACCCTCCCTTATCTATATCAATGGCCAAGATAAATAGGGTTTAAATTACATTAAACATTTAATTAAGGCAAAATAAGGGTATAATTGTCAAAACACACATGTGGGGACCATCCAAATATGGAATCGATTATTAGGAGAGAAAATCACGTGGGAGAGAAAAATCGTGAGAAAATCGCTACTGGAGAGAAAATCCCGCATGTGCTTTGTCATGCAAAGATGTTGTACATTTATCGGTGATTTCTTTGATACTTAACAATATTTTATCAGTATGTTTAGCATAATTTTATTGCATATTAAAATGGTCAAATAAAAATATGTGGGACCATGAATCGAGAATCAATTATATATATAGAGAGAATCACGCTCATTAACATGTGGGGGACCGTGGATTAAGTAAATTAATTATAGAGAGAGAGAAAATCACGCTCATTATTGTCTCAGATATTTAGCATATATTTACTGTATATTTAACACTATTATATTGTATATTTAACATATTTGTACTGCATATTACAATTGTCAAACAAAAATATGTGGGAACCGTGAATTAAGGAATCAATTAACAAGATTATTCTCAAGCAGAAAAAATAATTACGATACCAAATAACAATAATTAAAAGAACAACAACTAATAAACGCAAATTAATTAACTAAATTATTATACAGTAAACTATGTCTAACTATACAATAAAATTAGGCTATGTATACATTAAACTATGTCTAATTGTACAACAAAATCAGACTTCCTATACAGTAAAACTATGTCTAACAATACAATAAAATCAGACTACCTATACAGTAAATTATGTCTAACTATACAATAAAATCAGACTATGTATACAATCGTCCTCGATGCACTGTTCACTTTTTCTATATCTTTTAGCCATGATTAACAAAACACCAGTCCTGACACAAAAAATCAAAAATAAATTATCAGAGCAGAATATATAAAACCATATGGTAAAAATTAACTAAATAAGCATCAAAACACATATAAGTATACAACAAAACACACAAATATACAACAATATAAATACATACATCAAACATTAACTTCTTATACAACAAAACACATATAAGTATACATCGAAAAATATATAAGTATACAGTAACGCTAAAATATAAGTATACATCAAACATATAAAACTTGTCTTCTTCGACTAGAAAAAAAAAACTAAAACCTCCATTAACAAAAGCTTAACTACCATCACCGAAAAAATACATGAAAAAAATAAATTAAACCCTAGATAACGATTTCAACTCGCAATCACATTCTCCCAAAAAACAAAAACGAAATAATTATAGAATAGAAACCATAAAATATTTGTATCCATGTACATTAGTCCAAAAAAATAATCCAAAGCTCATTAAAATAAAATGATCAACAACATTTAAAAAAAAAAAAAATCTCAATAGGGCTTTATATTTTTCTTAATTTCCTCAACCCATTAACATTACCGAAAAATCTCATAGTTGTGGCTCCTGTGCAATATGTCTTTGAATCTCCATCTCTTCCAGTTTTCGCCGACAGAATCGCTCTCTTCCTCGTGACCGCCGTCCTCCTCCACCGACTCTGCCTTGGGCCGCCACACGCAATACGTTTCCGCCGCCACCCCGTCCAGATCATCGTCGGTCGTCGTTTCTCTTTCCTCATTAAACAACTTCCTCGATGGATGCCGAACCTTGGGAGCCTCCGAAGAATCCGAATTCCGATTGTCCTTTTCGTCTTGAAATTTCACGTGATTTGGGGAGGGAATGAAACGATTTTCCAGTTACCAAATTTGGCTGAAATTATGGAATTATACAATTACATAATTGCCCTTTTCCGGTTTAAAATAAATTAAAAATAATTATTAAATTTGATAAATCTCAACCATCTAAAATTGCAGATTTGTGGTCAGGATTAGTCCACACTGTCTCACTCTAATTATCTGGTCTCATTTGATCCTATTCCTATATATATATATATATATATATATATATATAGGAATTGGATCCTTAGTCCACCTATTTGGAGTGAGTACGTGAGAATAAATCTCGATCCTTAGTTATTTTTTTTAATGGTCATGATTTAATTGACTTTTGACCTATTTTTAATTGTTTTAAAATAATATTAAGTGTAATGGTGTAATTTCAATCCTCTTTTTCCACCGAATCAAATCGTATCTTTTTGTTGGAAATGGTAAGTTCCGGATTTACAGGGTTTTCTCTCACAACATTTCCTTTCACGTTCCTCCTTCTACAGAACCCACCATTCTGCAATACGTTTTCTCTCACGTTTCCTCTTTTCTACAGAACCCACTTCTCTTCCTTTTTGTTGCAATTTACCTCGCGACTTGTTGATTTATCGTAGGGTTTCACGTGACTTTCTCGGTGTTTGAAGGCGTTGGGAGGACGTTGAAAGGCTGGGATTTGCGCCGCGTTCGCAACGCCGTGTTTCAGAAAACAGGTTTTATTGATTGATCAACAAAAGTTTAAAAATATTAATTATAATAATAATATAACAACAATTTTGAAGATGATGTATGTCTGTTGTAACTTTAAATAATTTTTTTCCTGTTTTTCTGTATTTTGAATATTTTAATGTTTAAGTGAAATATGCTCAGTCTTGTTTGGCAAATACCATTTGTTACTGTACTCTCAGTTTTTGGGTTTCCTCTCTTCTACAGAACCCAACACTTGAGTACGTGTTCATTTGCTTGTTCGAATACAACGGAGAAGAATCTAAGGTTCGGTTTTTGTTTTTATATATATATTTTTTTGGCTATTGTTTCTGGCGATTTTAGTTGTTTTTTGGGTTTCGATTTTTGATTCCACGGTTATGGAATTCTGTAATAACAATTGCAGAATCTAAGTTTTGGGTCCTTAAATATGCATTTATGATAATTACATTTTGCTTCTATAGCACTGGACTGTTGCTTATATAGCAATGCATTGATGCGTAAATATGCAATTTCATATGCAATTATACTGATTAAATTTTACTTATATAGTAGTGAGTTGCTTATGTAAATTAATATAGTTGTACACATATGAACTGTAATTTTTGCGTGAGGTAATTCCTAAATATGCATTTATACTGATTATTTTTTGCTTATATAGCATTGGAATGTTGCTTATATAGGTTAATGTAGCTGTAAATATATAATCATTACATTTTGCATTTTGGGCATATGTTGATTCTTAAATATGCATTTATACTGGTTAAGTTTTGCTTGTATAGTAGTGGATTGTTGCTTATGTAAATTAATATAGTTGTATACATGCTTATGTTTTGTCGAAGGGAGCGATGTTGAAAGCCCGATTTATTCAAAATTCATCAATGACTCGATTGCGTATGCCTTGGAGGGATACAAAAAACAAGGTGGATTGCGTCATTTTTGCCATGCGTCACATGGAGACTTACTAGGGCGGTGGTGTTAAAAATTGGGATTGTGGTCTTGAAAAAGGGAACGATGTTCAGATCTCGGCTTTAAGGACAAATATTGTGCTGCAATTGCTCTCAACGAGAAGAACGAACAAAGACCGTCAAATTTGGAGAAGACAAAGAAGTTCACAAGTTCATAATAGAGTTGTTTTGGTGAATTGTGATGGATTTTGAAGTTGTAAATTGATGTTGATAATTTTTTTTGGTTTACCTATATAAGTAGTTTTTTTGGTTACTGGTTGTCTATTAAGCAGCAAGTTTTGGATTTCGCCTAGCTGCTCGTATGGATCAATTTTAGTTGATGGAACATATTTTACATAACGACTAATCTAAGTAATGTTAATTACTGGTTTTTGTGCATGCCTACCACACTGTTTTTGCTTGTGTATATTCTAAATATGCATTTATAGTGATCACATTAATTTTTGCATGTGGTATTTCCTAAATATGCATTCGTAATTATTATATTTTGCTTCTACAACAATGAATTGTTGCATGTGATAATTTCTAAATATGCATTTATGATGATTACATTTTACTTCTATAGCACTGGAATGTTGCTTATATTGCATTGGATTGTTGCTTATGTTAGTTTAATATGCAATTATACTAATTAAACTTTTCGTCCATATAGTAGTGTGTTGTTGCTTATGTTAATTAATATAGTTGTACATATATAAACTGGTAATTTTTGCATTTGGTAATTCCTAAATATGCATTTATAATGATTACATTTTGCTTATATAGTATTGGAATGTTGCTTATATAAGTTAATAGAGTTGTAAATATATAATCATTCTATTTTACATTTGCGCATGTGGTCAGTCTTAAATATGCATTTATAATGATTAAATTTTGCTTATATAGTAATGGACTTTTGCTTACGTAAATTAATATAGTTGTATATATGCATTTGTAGTGAATGCATATATACTAATTAAATTTTACTTGTATAGTGGTGGACATTTGCCTTTGACATATGATTATTCTTAAATATGCTTTTCTAGTGATTAAATTTTGCTTATACAGCAGTGGACTGTTGCTTATGTAAGTTAATATAGGTGTATATATATAAACAGATAATTTTGCATGTGGTAATTATTGAGTATGCATTTATAATGACTAAATTTTTCTTTTATTTGTAGCTTTCTATGTTGTAATGGTCAATGTCTTTCACACATGTTAATATTGAAAATAAATCCTCATAAAACGTAGTTTTGAAGGAAAAAATGCAAATGTTCAATTGACCAACATTTTTAAGATAACTTCTTGCATGTCCGGCTATTGTGGTTCCCGATGTCCCCACATTTTCCACAACGCCTCTTTAGTTTTTGGCTTGCATGCAAAGCCTTTTCTTTTTGACTTTGTAGTCGGCTTTTGACCCGACTTCTGCTCCCCTTGTTTTTCGCTGTAAGACTGTAATTTCAGAATATGCAGTAATTCCTCCAAAATTGTGAATTACTGTCTGTTTGTTAATTATGCTCGAATTATTTGCAGCATGAGATAGCAATTTCTGCTTATGATCTTCGATGAGTTGGGCTAGAGCGTCCATTTGCTCTTTGCTCCCCTTTGCGATAGTAATTCCCCTTTGTGGCGTGAACTGTTGATCGCATTCTGGTATCCAATACTCTGTTGAATCATCCATTATTTCAAGTCGTTGGTTAGGCCATTTTCTACCTGTCCCTATTTGAAGCCATGCATGTAGTCTTCATAAGCAAATCATAATGCGTAAATATGCAATGTTTTGTAGTATCAGAAGCTTTTTTGACATGAGGAAGTTTCCTTAACAAAGCAATGTATATATTATTCATAAGCATTGTGTTTTAGGATCATAAGCAAATAGTTGTAGTATCACAAGAAAATTGCTTATAAGCAAATAATTGTTTTATCGTATGCAAAAGTTGATATTTTCACAAGCAATCATATGATATTACATATGCAAATTACCAAATCATTGACCAAGTTTTATTTACAAATTTTAATAGCTAATATTTATCATCCATGCTTATAAGCAATATCATTAGCTAATATATGTAAATTAATCTACTATAAACATGCATTGTATAGTAACTTAATAAGCATGAGTGCGAGCAAGAGCATTGTTATTAGAGTTTACATATCACAATCATTACATTAAAATACGTATGCAAAAGTTCATAAGTACATAAGTAATAAAAGAGTATTACACATGCAATTACCAAATCATTGACAGCAAGTTCTTATGTACAAATTTTGTGCGCTGCCTAGAACTCAGAAATTAAAATGGAGAATCATTCATGCTTATTTTCTATTCGATTTTTTTTGTTAAAAATAATATATAACAGTAATTTGCAAATACCTTCATCTAACGGCGTAGCGAATGCATTTTTGAGAAAATATTCCATGAATGTTTTTCTTCTGAAATTTGCGATCATTGTCTTGTGTTTTGCAGCGCAATGAGATTAGTGATGTAGATCAGCAATTACAATCTGATGAGGAGATTAACGATTTAACAGAAATTGCAGAATTTTTTTGGGGTTTTATCGATGATTGGTTTTGGGTTTTGGAAGAGATTTGCTTGATGGAACGTATTTTCATTCAAATCTGCATGATAACCGTCCCCTACATTATTGGGATGATGGAGTTTCTATTCGGACCGATTTACCCCTACACGTTTTTGAATAAGGAAAAATACAATTGGATGCCTTGCAATTTATTGGCCATTGAAAATTGTAGATCTATGGCTCAGATTCGTCCCTACGGACTTACCCTATAAGGTGTCCCTATATAACCCCCTCCCAATATATATATAGGATATGTATCCTATGAGTCCTCCTATTTGGGGTGAGTCCATGTGGACAAATCTTAACCATAAATTAGTATTTTTTGGTGGTCCAGACTTTTAAGGATTTTTCATTTATTTTTTTGGTTCAACAAATATTAAAAAGGGTATGGTTGTAATTTGTAAATATAGAATCAGATTTGATGAGATATCAATCACGTTCTTTTCTCTTTCTCTCTAGTCATTATAAGAAAAAAAATACAATTGCACCATTAATATCCCATTATTTTGAATTATCCACATGTTAATTCTATAATATGAAATCGGTCTAATTTATTTTTTGTTTCTACTAAGTTATACCATAGAATAAAAAATAGCAATTCTTTATGTAGGTGAGGAAAACGTTCCCCCACTCATCCAACGTGTTCTTTCAGTTTCTTTCAATTCTTTAAGTTTTCTATGGAAAAATTTTCCCTCATATTTCGGTTTTCTGAGTTCGAGTTCGATCTTTGAAGATTTTGTGGAATTTTTGAAGGTAAGTTCTCATCTCGTGAGTTTGTGTTTTTAAGCTTTCGACTTTTAGTTATTAGTCAGTTTATGTAGGTTCCCAGTTCGGGATTTTTTCGTTCGATTTTTGCAACTATAATCACTTTTGTGTTGTTTTGGGCTGGTTTTTTTGGTTGTTTTTGTGTGATTTTCACCTCAGTTTACACTTTTGTGTCTATAGGTAATAGGTATTACAAAAGACCTGTGCTGTACCTCCAACAAGAAGGAAATATAAGCAAATTTTGATTCTTAAGAAACAATCTCCAACAAGGATTAGGAATCATAACGCGCGGGTCTTGCTATATATGCATGCATAACACAAACAAATACAATCGTGTCTTGGTAGGAATGTAGACATAGTTATAAGGGATAATTACAAAAACACCCCTGAGGTTTGGGTTAATTACAAAAAAATCCAGACATGTTTCAAAATTACAAAAAACCTTTCAAGTTTTTTTAATCTTAAATTTAGGGGGTAACTGTAATATCTTTTTAAATGTCAGGGTTTTTTTTTTAAATGTTTCGAAAATCACCGGAAAAAAATGTAAGATGGAATCAAACCTCAAGGTTTTTTTTTGTAATTTTCAAAGAACTCTGTTTTTTTTTTGTAATTAGCACAAACCTTAGGGGTGTTTTTGTAATTATCCCTAAATTGCTTGAAATTTATCCCCTCCACTCCAACCAATACTCCCAACTTATTAAAAAATAAAAATAAATTTCTACTTTGTTTTTGAATCAGAAAGTCCATCTTTCCTTAAATTGACTTATTTCCTTAAATTATCTTTTTTACTAGCGTTGTTTTAGGTTTCCATTCCGTTGCCAACTCAACTCGTCTACTCTTATTCTTATATAATAATACACAATTTTATATGTTGTTAATTAATAATAATTAAAATTTGTGTGAGTTGGCTGCCTTCTTTTCTCTCTACAAATTGTCTTACAGAGTATTGGTTCAAACGGATTTCATCTAAAATTCATTCATCAAAGGTACGGTATTTTTCTCAATTAGTCCAACTTAATCCAAATTGGTTCCATGATTTGTCTATATTATGTTTATTTAAATCTCGTTCGTTATTTTCATCTCATGTTTACAATCACTTGTATTCAAACCTAATCTGACAATAATTAAACTGAGGGAAGAATAGATAATTTCACTGAAATCATATGGTTACGGTAATGCCCAATTAATACTTTATGGGCAATGGTCTATTATTTATTTAATACTGTTTTCTTTTATATGCATTGGTTTTAATAAATTATACAAGTGACAATTCTTTTTATTGATCTGATTTGAATAGATTACAACTATGAGTAATTGGGCGGATCTCCCTGGTGATCTTCTGAATGTGATATTGTCAAAGATATTTGCTAAAGACAGACATACTTTTAGTCTAGTATGTCGATCTTGGAATGCAGTCGCCACAACTTCACCATATCGATGTTCACCTTGCCTGATGTATTACCTTAGAAGTAAGCATATGTGGAACTTTTATCAGTACAATAGTTTCTTCTGCATGAGCTTCCCAGAACTAAAAAATGCGGAAATACGTTGTTCTAAGTATGGATGGTTGTTGATGTCTGGGTACGACAACAGTCTATTCTTTTTTGATCCTTTTAATAACGTGAAAATAGAATTACCATGCAAACTCCATTTTGGTTATACCACGGTTTGTTTTTTCCACCCACCAACTTCCCTGTATTGCATCATTGTTGGTATTGCCATAGAAAATTTCGATAAAGTTATGAAAATATGCATGCTTAAACACGGAGAGGATGAATGGGAGATAAACAAATGTCGTCTGAAGAATGAATTTTTGGTGTCACGTGGGGCTCCGGTTTTGCACCGTGGACTGTTATACTTTTTGGATGTGAAAGGGAATATTGTGACATTTAATTTGAGTAAATGTGATGTTTGTAAGCCGCGTTTTGTTCTCAAGTTCAGGTGCCTAAAGCGACGTCGGCTTGGCAACAAAATTAAAGAGCACTTCTTGTTTAAAATTAAAGGAGAAGAAGCTTTGTTTGTTGTATTTCTTCTACATGAGGAAAGAAAGGTGAATATGTATAGGCTTTTGGAGCCGGAGATGAAGTGGGAGCGAGTGGAGGATATTGGGGACAAAGTGTTGTATCTTAGCCATGCATCATCTTTTGGAGTTACTGCTTATTTGAAAAGCATGGGTAACAGGATTTATTTTCCCAGGTTTCATGGTGATAGTGCTGTTTTTTACTCTTTGAGTAGTGGGAAATACCATTCTCTTGACGACGATTATTCAGAAAATAATTCTTATGGTCTTAAAAGACTCGATCTTGCCGCTTGGATAACGATTGCACCAACTCCAGAATTTTCAACAGAATTGACATGGTGTGCACAAGGATCAACTTAGAACTCAATTTCCTCCACGTTCAGAATTTAGCTCTTTTTTGTTTTTTCTCATTTGTCATGCCTTCCTTTTGGAGGATATTGTTTAATGCTTTTTTGAAGTATTGGAATTTTGTTTTGCTTCTTGTCTCCAAAAGTATTCTTAGTTTTTACATAATGATCTCAAGAGATTGTAATATATATGCATTGTGATCAATGTGAAGGTAGCACCTCACCTTTAATTTTAAGAAAAAAGAACATAAAAGAGTACTGGAGTTTCACGGCAATAAATAGCTAGTTTACCTTAAGCTCAAGGCAAAATAATTGTCAATTCAACATTAACTAACGAGTCCTAGTTAACGAGACTTACCTCGATTATATTGAGATTGAACTTAATTTTATAGGAGAACTAATCCATTTTTAGCCGAGTAGGTTTTCTGTTAGACCGTCTGACGAATCCCAAGAAAAGGAAAAGGTATTGTCAGTGCAAATACCATTAAAGGATGATCAAGTCTTATGTGAGACCGTCTCACGGATTTAAAAGTATATGGATAGATCCAACCAATTTACAAATCAAAGCAAGTTAGATCCAAATTTACATGGGTCAACTAAAATTGGTCAGTTTAAGATCCGTCTAACAGATTTGGACCCGTGAGACCATCTCATATTTGCCTTAAAGGATATTTGAATTGTGGGGGAAAATGGCCTTTTACTTAATGATGATTGATATTATGATATTTTTTATTGCCACAAAAACTAATTCTTCTTAAATCTGAAGAAGATTCATGAAATCCATATTTAAATGCCATTCGTTATTACGACAGAATCGTGGTGATTCTTATGCAATATTAGCTCAAACTGAAAATTTCATTTTGTTGATGTTGTGTATATTAAGTGTTTCAAAAGAATATTTATATCCTACATAGGTAAATTAAATCGAGTTCACTTTATTAATAGAAAGGCTAGATTGTGCCAGATTTCCAGTTTTTAATATCTCCAACCACAAAAAAAGCTCTTCCAACTGAAATAGTTCATAATGTCGACTGGTGGAGTCCAGCTGTCCATGTACCTGCTGATGGCAAAATTGGGCTGAATCGCAGCAATTCCACGGTGTATACACCGTATTTTGTGTGTTTATTTATTCTTAAATAAATGAAAATATATAAAAAGAAAGGAAAATGTCCTGATCACAAGCCGATCAAGTAGCAAAGGGAAAATAATGCAAAACTTTAGCAAAAAGAAACAACAAAAAATAATTTAAAGTCGCAATTTAAATGAAGGGCGTCTATTTCTAGAGGATTTTCGAATGACATTGTCATTTTTTTTAACACGTGTTCGAGTATCATCTTGATAGTCTGATGTATACTATGGAATGTTAGCTCAGGATCCTCGAGCCGCAATTGACATAA
Source organism: Rehmannia glutinosa (assembly GCA_016081115.2). Taxonomy (NCBI): domain Eukaryota; kingdom Viridiplantae; phylum Streptophyta; class Magnoliopsida; order Lamiales; family Orobanchaceae; genus Rehmannia; species Rehmannia glutinosa. The sequence continues at coordinate 5,398,428 of CM071928.1, forward strand.
CTTTCATAGTTTTTGAGGAATCACATGAGTGAAAGACAGGAGGAGTAGTTGATGACTGATGAGTCTCCTAGCTTGTCTACATCAACTTGAAAATCAAAGTTAAGAGAATAGTTTGATGTTGGAGGTGTTGAATCATGAGTTGCAGTCAAAGCCTTCAAACTTGATTCAACAATATTGAAATAAACCACAATAACCAGCGGTTTATCTTGCGTCATTAGTACGGTGTGATCATTTGTAATCGTTTCGGTATGCTTCTCTAAATGAGATCTGAACTGCAATATTTTTCCTGTAAAGCCTCAAACGAATTACGAGTAGAAATGTTGTATTGAAGGCGTGAAAGGTTGTTATTTTCTGTGTTTATTACACAGTATTGTTTTTCTTATTGGGATATATTTTGTAAGTCCAAGTATTGGATAAGCTGAATGGAGGCATTATCATTTATCATGTGTTATAGTGACTGATCACCGGATATTTAAGTTCGATCTAATTGCAATTTTGGTCCATTAAGTTTGGGGTGACAAATCCACTAAATTAAGGGAGTGGCAATTTACCGTCAATATTTTAAACAATGAGTACGAAATATGCCTGAAATGGAAATATTCTCTGGAAATTCCCTTAATTTGGGGATTTATCAATTTATTGACAGAATGTGTGAGTGCTGGCATGGATTCAGGAGCGGCCCTAAGGCAGTATAGAGGGTGCCGCCACACAGAGGTCTCCTCCGACAATGGCCCTCAGATTATATATACACACACACACACACATACATACTAGAAAACTACCCGTAAGTTACACGAGATTTGTGTTAATTTTATTAAATTTGAGCTATTTCTTTTTATTTTTGCTTGTCAAAATAGCATAATTTTTTAATTCTTAATTACATCATTATCGACGTTTTTACATTAACTTCTACAAATTAATTGTATATTATGACTGATATTTAAGTTTTTCGCATTTAAAAATTCACTTAGTTAATTTTGCTAATTTTATTAATTAAAAGTATTTAATAAATTTATCTTCTATTTCTTAAAGTTGTTTACCGTTTAATTTATAATACTGTATAGATAGAATCTTTGATTTATAAAAAATATTATAGATAGAATACTTGATTTTTGAATTCAACCACCTTGGAACGTAATTTATTTGAAGAAATATTATCAATAATACATGTTTCTTCGGCCTAGCACCGAGCAGATTACTTGTATTTTTTTTTAAATAAATCTCATCTTATGAATCTTGGGCTAGCTCCGAGCACATCACTTAACAATCTTCATCTTATTAGTCTCTGCCTAGCTCAGAGCACATTACTTAACAATTGTCATCTTATTGAACTCGGTCTAGCTTCGAGCACATCAAATTAAGCATCTCGGCCGAACACCGAGTAAATGACAAAATGAAAGAATTACAAGTCCAGGTAAACATGAAATGAAAGAACTGAAAAGGGAAGTTTCATTAGTGACGAAATATTTACAACAGTCTGGCTAGGGGCCGATCACAAAAAAGCATGAAAATAGAAGAACACCCTAAGAGGCCGGGGGCGGATTAGTGGTAGGCTAGTCGCCAGCGGCGGCCTGGTTGAGAGGTTGTCCACTGGAAGCTACTTCTTTTGTATTCTCATATTCAACCTCGGCATCCCCCTTTTCGGAATCAGCAACTTCAGATACAGGGGACTTGTCTCCTCAATCTCATCATCTGACAAATTCTTGAGCTCATCCTTGGGTTGAGAAATAGTTTTACCCTCCTTTTAACGTCAATTTGTTGATGCTCGCTTTCTTTCAACAATAAACAAAAGGCCTAAATGTTGGCTTGGAAATATAAAAACTGATAGTAAAGTGCTTTTTACTAAATAACCGAGCAGAAATTATATGGTCGGTCTCTAGATTGGCAAAGTTTTGAATCTACAAATTTATATAAGGATTTATGTTGTCTTTTTCCTCATAAATGAGTTCTATTTATACTATTACATTTGATAGGCTAACAATCATTATATCTACATTGTAAGTGGGACACTTGTCTCCTTCTTGCTATGCATGAGTTGCATGTTTGCCATGTGGTAGATAATGATTGTTGACTTGTCCTGTTGTTGTTTTGCTAGGTGGCAGATTGGTCTACCACTGAGGTTCCAGTTTGGTTGTCGTTGACTTCAAAGGTGGGGGCTTTTCATCCCTTGAAAAGCCTCTAGTTGGGCTCTGGTCGGCTTGATGTTATTCTTGGCTCTGGTGGTCTGGTCGGTCCACGTCAGCAGGTCTTGGGCTGCCACGTGTACATATCAATCATTATAAATATGTCCAGCTTTGCTCGGGTATCATCACCAAATATGTGGTAAAACTAATTATGTTCCATCTTAAGTGTTTTACACATTTTGACATGAATTTTCTTGGCCTTGATGTTTCACCTCACGCTCCTTTTGTATCCATTGATCTTACTTCTAGTCCTATTCATCATGTTGTGGCTTATCATGTTACACAAAGGCTTTCTACATCTCAATGGAATCTTTCTGTTGGATCGATCTTCCCCCTCCACTACCAATTGGTGTGTTGACAGTTAGAGGTGTCAAATGGATCGACCATGGTCTTAGCCTGCCTAGCCAAATAGAAAAATCGAACTGGGTTGGCCAACCTAAAATTCCATTGAGCCGCCATTTTTGGAGCCTAGCCCAACCCATACTTTGATGGAAATTTTGTCCCGACCCAGGTTGCCCACCCTGGCCCGTTCCTTTTGGGTGGCCCATCCCGTGACCCATCGCGCCTCCGCCAGTTAGATAGCTTCTAGACCATGTATAGCTAGTTGATTTTTGTTGCACAATTTATGACACTTTGCATAATATAGTATAATGTACTGTATATTTAGTTTCTTTACACTGCGTCGATAGCTTCTAGACAATGCATAGTTAGTTGATTTTTGTTGCATAGTTTTCTACTATGCACATCCAATAGTTATATATGCATCATTTCATAAGTATCTATGCATCATTTTATTCGTGAAAATTACAATTTCAAGAGTTTATTGTTAATGACTAGGTTCGATTTCTCCATGGCTATCAGTTTCATGTATGTTGTCCATGGGTTGTTCTTGTGAAATTATTGGTGTTTCCAGCTCGCTAAGAATTGAAGTCATCTTCTTAATTCAATTCTGCAGTATTTTTCGTTCTCTATGTATTTTGCAGAGAGTTGTTAATAGTGTTAAAAGTGGAATTTTAGTGTTTTGGTTTTGAGTAATGGCATGTTTGTAGGGATTGTGATCGATATGGTAGGTAACAAATTGCATGATTGATTCATTTCTTATTATAACCGTTTCTTTACTGTATTTAGATATCAGTTTAGATGTGTTTTTACATTGACTAGTGTACTGACTCATGCGATGCACGAAAGTTGTTATGTTAAACCATATGATATGAGAATCATATGTTGTTTGTTTGTTGAATTATATAATTTGAACGGGTATACAAAACAATTGTAAACAACCCAAAAAAATAACAACGATTTGAAAAGAATTTTTCAATTAAAACACTATTTGTACATATTACAAATTTTGGAATACTTCTTTATACACCATATTCATCGTTTGTTTATTGTTTGATTCGCCCTCACCACAGACTAATATTTTCAAACCCTTACGATTCGTAACTCGGGAAACAACAATGTATAGCTGGCCATGACTAAATATCGGATTCTTCAAGTACAACCCGACATTGGAGATAAATTATCCTTAGCTCTTGTTTATAGTCATGGCATAAGATACAATGAGAGAAAGCTGTCTACGTCAGAACTTGAAGGGGATTTTAAGATCCGATGGTGTCAAGTCATTCGCGGAATCAAAACTTTATTACCTGCATTGGTTCCAGTGAGAATTTTAGCTTCAAGAACATGCTTGGCAAGCCTCTTAATCACCAGACTAGTGTCGTTACATAATCTAGTGGAATGATCCATATTTCTCAAGAGAATAACTGGAGTCCCAACCTTCAGATGCAACTCATGATTAGGAACCCCTGAACATTTTATCCCATTTGAAATTTCGGGAGTGTGCAGATCATGCAGGAAGTCAAATACGCATGGCCATCCAATGAGTTTAAAAACGTCATATATTGATTTATAGATTCAACAACATTGAGGGTAGGAGCTAGTATAACCCCTTCTCTCAAGTACGTCGGATCATCAATGGCGTCTTTAAACATTGGATAAGTACTTTCTACAATAGTTTCAATCGGATCACCTGAAAATTCGAGCAAAATATCTTCATGTATATCAATGATGGCACAACCATCATTTGATCTTCCGATTGTTCCATCACCAATACTTGCGATCCATTCAGAGAATTCGACCAAATCTTTGTAATCATTGGTATCACCAAGGTTCTGAAGACACATGTTCTTAGTCAGTTTAAGGACAATGCAATCTTTCCACAAATACGACGCATTAATGGATGCACTAACAATACCTTGCCGAGTTTCCTTGGGAATAACAGGCAAGATCTGTCTAAAATCCCCACCAAAGACAACAATTTTCCCTCCAAAAGATCTTGTAAAGTCTCGTCTAATGCCTGAAAGCAATACTTGTGCATCATCGGTGCCTCGTCCCATGCGATGTACGGATTGTAACAACTATACATATATCATAAATATTCTAATGTTTCACCCGTGCAATGCACGGTGAGTGTTATAGTGGAACGCGCCAAGGAAGGCCGCGGAAAGTGGGAAATGGAGGCATACATGTCGAGAGCCACCATCGATCGTCTCGAAGATACTATCATCAAACAAATGCAGGTGATAGAGGACCTCACGCATGCCTTAACTCGGCGGGATCTTGCTTTGGAGGCCGCTTAGCAAGCGCCTAATGCGCCACCGTTGCCACCACCCGAGGCGGAACCCATGCCCGACTTCGAGGCCGATAATGAGAAGGATCCTGAAGAGGATCCCGATGAGGATCCAATGGAAGATGAAGAGCCAGAAGCGCTTGAAGCCGCCCCACTCGATGATGCTCCGAGACTGAGCGTGTGGCGATTTAGCCGATCGGCCTAATGCTAAGCGGTACCTCACCGATCGGGGATCCTTATGGACGAGACCACTAGTGATGATGACGACGACCTCACCGAGTAGATAGCTTCTATGATAGATTTAGCCGACGCTTATTTCCATCATGTTGTACTTTGCTTTCCATTGTACTTTAATCAAGTTGTATCCTGACTCTAGTTTATCTTCGATTCTATTTTCTACTTATTCTATGTCTTGTGTATTGTTGTTGTGATATAACTTGTTATATGCGAGTACTTATTGAAATCATTCCTTTTCTCGAATTGTAGCTAAACTACGATACATGGCTCGAAATCGTGGACGGGAGACCCCGCCGTGTTCCCTGAAGGTATGAGGACGCACCCAGGGAACGGTACCTCTCCCGAACTACCACCACCTCCTCCGCCAGATCGCAGGGAGATAACTTGATCGCAATAGCCCCGCAACAGACATCTTCGGTCTTCATGAGGCAACAAGAAGAGCCTCAACGGCGTATTCCCGAGCCCGCTAAAGAGGCGAATGATCGTACTGAGCGATTCTTGCGATTTGACCCATCGGCTTTCTTAGGAGAGCCTGATGACTTAAAGGCCAAGAATGGATTGGGAAAATGGAGAATATCTTCAATGCTCTCCAATACGGGGAACAAATGTTACGCTCGGGCCGTGTTCCGACTAGAATCGGCCGCTAGAGATTGGTGGCGGCGATTGAGAGAAAATGGGACCAGGCAAGTATATAGACGTGGGAAAATTTCTGGTTGAATTCAATGAGCGAGATATTCCCAAGTCGTGAAGGAGGCACGCGGGATGAGTTCTATAGGTTGAGAGACAGGGGAACATGTCCGTAGCCCAAGATCGAGTCGAGTTTCATCGATTGTCCAAATACGCTATGGGGACAATCGATCAAAAGAGGACAAATTATATAAGTTCACACGGACAAGCTAGAACTTCAAAAGCGACTTTTCGACTAACGAAATGACAACCTACTCGGCCCCGCGAAAGGCAACTCTCACGAGTCGGGATCGAACCGTATTGGGACAGATTCAAGATAGTAGGCCATCAAACAGTCTCAAGAGGACAATTGTGGGACAGCCATCTACGCAGCCTGCTAAGTTTCATAAGGGACCGGTTAATGAGACGGATAAAGAAAAAGGACCAGTACAGAAAAATCCGGGTCAAGTGTGTACACATTGCCAGAAACCGGGGCATACTGCCAATGACTGTTGGCGTAAACAGGGAAGGTGTTTACGCTGTGGTAGTGATCAGCAGAAGGGGTTTGAAAATTCTTTGTTGTGACAAAGACGACACACTTGAAAATAGAACAAATAATGTAGTTTACAAATAAGTTTTTCAGAATCTGAAGTGAACTATTTGTATGATACTTTTTTAATTTTTTAATTTTTTTTAAATATTTCTAATTAGTATTTTGGATCTCCTATAATTATTACAATAAATTTGTGACATTAAAATTTTAATTTTGGACAAATCCCGTGTAACACACGGGTGTTGTTCTAGTTGCTTGATACAAATTTGCAACTTTGTTACTCTAAATGCCATCTGCAAATTAATGCTTTCAGTCAAGCTATGGCAAATGCTTTAATTTTAATTGACCTTAACACTTTTATATTTCATCCTCTTGTTTAATAATGCCAATTGGGTTTCACATTGCACAAAACTCTGTTTTTCAATTCGGGGAAAGCAAATAGTGATAATTCTTTCTTAATCTTCCTCAAAAAAAAAAAAAAAATCTCTCTTATTTAGTGAGTGCAAGGGAAAACCATGTACCCCGAACCAAGGGACAGATCCCCTAGGATTAGTGGACACCTAGGTTATCAAAAATAAATAAAAATAATAAAAATTAAAAATTAAAAAAAAAAAAAAAAAAAAAAGAATGTTATCGTAGCTTTCACTAAATAATCCACACAATGAACTACTCAAAAGTATTATTAATCAATTGATCAAGGACCCCGTGCTCGACCCAATAGGTAAGTGGCACATAGCGTCCAACAACAGGAGATGGCGTAAATGAAGTTTTATGTCCATCATCCAAGGAGTAGATATAAATATCCCTGCTAATTTCTTCATCCGTGTAGTATATGGAATTAGATTTGATTCTTCCAGATGAAGAGCAACAAAATCCAGTACCCCAATGGCTAATAAAAATTGTTTGTTTGCCTATGTCCTCTAGCTCCATGATTTCATTGCCATCAGTATCCACCCGAAAAACTCTAAATCTGTTGAGATAATTACCCGAATACATTTTAGTAACCAGTAAGAGCTCACCACCACATGGTGACTCAATCAAGCAACTTTGTTTCCATGTGACCCAATTTGGGGATGGTTGAGGACCTATCCAAGGTTGTCCCTCATCATCCACGAACATTCGTTTCAACTCAAGACTACTATTGCCAACAAGATTAATAGTTACAACTTTATAATCACATTCATCATCTTCAATGATCCCATAAATCTTGTTTTGAAAGGACGCGATCGCCTTTAAATCGTATTTTTCTTGTTTTAAAGAATGATGCCCAAACTCATCATCTCCAATCTTGCAAAAGGATTGCTCCAATGTAGAGGAAGAATTGAACAGGATGTGGCAATCGGGTTCGGTTGGGGGTTTGGACAAGACACATCTGTTGTAGAGATGTGCTCTGTCCAATATTGGGAGTTCGATTATTGAACTTGATATTGGGTTCCAAAGGCAACAATCATATGTGAAGCGATCCACTAAAACCAGCCATCCGTAAGACGAACCAAGTACACGCTTGTTGCACAAAATAGGAATGCATGTCGTGTGATAACGATTCTCTAATACGTTATAAAAAGATTGTTTCTCGTGTAGCTCCCCGTGTATTATCAAAAGGAAAGGAGGTTGTTTCTCTCTGTTTTCCCCTTTCATTGTCAGTTTGTGAAGCTGCATCATTAATTGATTAGATTATTAACTATTTACTAAAGAACAATTGAACTATAGTTCGAGTTGAGAAGAATTTGGATTGCGAAAAACAAAAAGAAAAAAAAAACGAATTTTGTTTAATTTAATTGAAGCAGTCACGAAACAATCATACAAGACGCAAACTATTCACTCCATATTCCAGCAAGATCCAAAGTTACAGGGAAAATTAAAAGAACTCTATATAAATTAACTCAAGGGATTACCGCATATAGTATACATACACAAAATCATTAAAGCCTAGTAATTGCCAAACAACCCTAATAATTATAATTAAACACCAAAACAGAAAAATCATGCAAAAGTTAGATAGACGTACCGAAAAATAATCTCGAGAAAGCCAATTCTTATTTTTTCTAGTAAAACATATGTATGCGTGTATATATATAAATGCGATACATGTATAAATTATAATCAAGACCTAACCTAAGTACTCCGAAAAGTTTTTGCATTCTTTGGAAAGACAATATCCAACAAGAATTAGGATTGTATCATTACTTCATTAGGAACGTGGCATGCTAGAAGACAGTCATAAAGAGACGTGTCTTGGTAGGAAAATCAAATAATAAGGATCTAATTAAATCCTTAGAGTCTGTCAGTAAGTTAATACAACAATTAATTACGGTTATATAAAAGGAAAATCAGAAAGTTTTTTCTTTTCTTCTTTGTTTTTTGAATTTATTTATAAAAGAAAATTCACAAAAGTTGACATTTTTTAGGGTAAATCTCAGTTTGCCCCCTATAGTATCACTTCACCCCCTTGTTATCTCAGTTGTATCACTTTATCCTCTTATACTCTTAATTAGTATCACTTTACCCCTTATGATTTTAGAATATTATTTTGTACTTATTTTCTAAATTAACTTTCACAATTTGATTAATTAATGCCTAATATTAGATATATTATATTTTACATTTAGTTGCTAATTATTTAACTTTAGTATAATTCCTATTAAATTAATATATAATAGGATATTTCTATTTGATAATACATTTATACTTTTAATTTATTATTCATCACAAGTTTAAAATTATATATTATATAATATAATTTTTATTAAAGATGTGAAATATTATCAATAAGTTTTCAATTATTGATTGAATATTCATAATAAAAACTATTTTAAACAGGAAAACAGGATCGTCTTCGACGTCTTGGATAGTTAGAGATGCAAAATTAATGATATGTTATTTTTGTTTCTTTTCTTTTTTTTTCTTTTTAATAATGATATGATATTAGGACACAATTTTCAAAATTAATCGTAACGGAAAATGAAATGCTTATTGCGGCTGGGCCTTGCAACGGAATTTGCTCCATTTTATTTAAAATGTCCGGTGTATTAGTGTAGCCCATATGTTATAAGGCCGAGCATGGGACCATCAAGATATTCGTTTTTGAGAGATTGACAAAAATACCCATATTTTTTAAATCTATGTCAGTTTTTACGTTTCCCGGTGTAATTTTACCTAAATTTTCATAAAATTTTACGCGTTATTTCAACATTGTTTCAAACATGTTTCTGTGTTTCAACATTGTTTCTAACATGTTTCTTTTAATAAAAATAGGTAAAAAATTATATAAACATCGAAAACTTCATTGAAACAACAAAAAAATATCAGGACAACATTAAAAAGGGTATGGAAACAACCCAGAAACAACGTAAAAAATATTTAAAACACAACATGAATAAAAAGAGCTTAAAAATAGGTAAAAATTGTATTTACACATTGAATACTACATGAAAACAACAAAAACAATTATTAGAACAACACCGAAACAATAGAAACAATGTACAAAATAATATATGAATAAAAAACAAAGATAAAAATAGGTTAAAGTTGTTTTGAAACATCGAAACAACAAAGAAACAACATAGAAACAATAAAGAAACAAATTTAAAAAACTTCGAAACAACTTATATAACATATAAAACAATGCAGAAACAAAAAAAAACGAAAAAAATAAAAATAATCAAAAAATAGCAAGGAGCGTAAAATAAAAAATTTAGGTACAAAAGTAAAGAAATAGACACAAAAGTAATTGGAACGTATTGTATGGTAATGATACAAAAATCAGCGTTTTCTGTGTAATTTTCCCTTCTCACTTTGTATGTTGTGGGCTTGTGGTTAATAAAATGGGCCAACCCGGACACCATCAATATATTATTGTTACCTAATACAAACTTCACGATTAATTTCTTATTCTAGTCTAACCCAACTTGTAAAGTGACGTAACAAAATGGTATCTATAGGCTGTCTATCAATTTTGCCCTTGAATTCGAGTTTGGGCTAATATAACATAATAGGGTTAATTTAAAATCAATTTAACAAATAATGCAATTTTTTTTTAATGGGTGAAAATAGTGTTGGAAATGTTGTTTTCACTGTTTTTGTCAGAAAACAGCGTTTCTCGAAAAAAATAATTTTTAAAAAATTAGTTTAAAATAGAATTTTATTTTTAGGATATTGTTTTGTAAAAACAATATCAAATTTGTTTTGTGTGATTTTATTTGTAAAAACAATTGCTGATTTTGAAAAATTAAAATCACACAAAACAAATTTGATATTGTTTTTACAAAATAATATCCTAAAACTAAAAATGCTATTTTAAACTAATTTTTTTAAAAAAAATCTCTAGAAAACAACGTAGTTTTCTGACAAAAAGCAGAGAAAATAGCGTTTCTAACGCTGTTTTCACCCATTTTTTTAAAAAAAAAATTGCATTATTTGTTTAAATTGATTTTAAATTTGACCTATTCTGTTAAATTATCCTCGAGTAATTGAACCCATGACCTACCACAGAGAAAGTTATGACCTAGTTTGGATCGAGTGAGTCCACATAAGCTATGTGAGTATATGAGACCAAATCTGGAGTGTTGATTTATTTTTTAAACAGTCTAGATTAATCAGTTTTTGTCCTAGAATTAAGGGAACGATTTTCAACGCGACTCTCTCTCAAATCTTCTACACTCTCTCTCTCAAACTCCCTCTCAGTCGAAATCACTTTATCTCTATTGAAACTACACTCTCTCTCAAACTGCACTCTTTCTCAAAATCCATCTATCTCTGTCGAAACTCCATCTCTTGGTCAAAAGAGTTCTCCCAAATCCATCTCAACGGTTGTTCTCCGGGGCGGTAGCATCCCAACGGCCCCATCTCTAACTGGTCTATACGGTCTCACCTTCTTCACCTGTGTTAAAAGGTTTTTCTTTCTTCTTCGTTTGGAATTTTTCCAAGAATTTAGGTTAAGCCCTTTGTTGCACAAGCATATGATTATGCATGTATTTCTGTTTTTTTTTATTGTGGCAGTTTTGAAAAACCTAGAACACTAGAATAATTGTGGTTTTCTATTTTTTACTTTATTTTTATTGGCTTTTACGGTTTATTGTGTTAGAAAAATATTTTTATCTTGATTTTGATGATTTTATTTAAATGGATTTTTTTTACACGACAACCATATTCCCAAATGTTGTCCAAATACTCCAAATTAATTTACATGTTTTTTACCAATTTTTTGGAGTATTTCTTGAAATTTATTTTTAACAAAAATTAGACAACACTTCTGTTTCGAGGACAACCAGTCGCCCAAGCGGGCAACCCGTGTCTGAAAGTTGAAAACTGAAACAGAAACGAAACTGGAATCAAAATTGGGTTGGCCGACCGGTCGACCCCGAGGTCGACCGGTGAGGTCGATCGGTAGCTAAACAACCCATTTCTTCTTTGTTCTTCTCTATTCTTAAAATTTGACAGGGTGACCGGTCTGTGGGATGGGGTCAACCGGTCGAACCCCTGTTCGATATGTCCAACTCCCTGTTTAATTATTCCAAATCTCATATTAACTTTTTAAACTTTTGAATTTTCAATAGGTCATCCGGTCGACCTATGATTTTTGGCAGCAACTTTCTATCCGTTGTTGAGCCATTATCTGTCATGATCTACTTTACAATTCTTAACTATTTTTGTAGATCTTTTGATTCTTCTTTTGTAGACAAAAGTGAAGATGGAGGAGTCTATGTTGGAGATCTAATTTTGAAAACTCTCTTATAAATACATGAAGGTTTTGAAAGATCAAATACAACATACAAGCAATCAAACAACAAGACAATTCTCAACAAACTTCTCATTCTTTCTTAGCATAATTCTTGTTGTATTTTTAAGCCTGGTTTTACACTTGCACATCTTGAGTATTAGGCTTCCTTATTGATTACACTTGCATTTTTGAGTTGTAATATTTTCATACAAAGTGTAATCAAGATGGTAATTATCAATCATCCAAAATAAGATATCCTTGTCAGTGTTCTTGTGGTAAGAACACACTTGGGTGATTTTAGGTGTTGAAGAGTGTGGTACTCTTCATTGGTGTAAGAAGATTGTGGTAATCTTCATAGGTGGTATTATAAGAAGAGTGAGGTGCACTTCAAGGTGAAGGTGTAATAGTTTGGAATCTATTAATAAAATTCTTTTATCTTTTTTCTCAATCCACTTCGGATATACTGGGGTAGTAGAAGATTAGGCTCTAGGTGGGTTGAACTTCTATAAATCAACATATGTTGTTTATATTCCCGCACTTTCATTTTTGTTTTCATTCTTACATTCGAAAAAAAGTGCGAAAATCCAAAATCGGCATAATCTATTCACCCCCCTCTAGATTATCGAAAAAGAGGAGTCAATTCACGTCAAATTTAATGAAGCCTCAGGTGTTGAAAGAATACCCAATGATAAAAGTGATGAAAAAGACAGTTTGAACTAATTGTTCCAAATGATGCTCCAAGTGATCAACTTTCCACATCAAACAATCAACCTTCAACTTCAAATGTTCCACAAGAAGACAAAGGTGATAACTCGGATCTACTCGTTGCTTTAAAATTCAAAGGAGATCATCCCAAAGATCTCATAATAGGATATTATCTAGACAAAGTCATGACTAGAAGGAAATTTACCTAGAAAGCTCTTATTTCTCAAAAAGAGCCAAAAAAATGCAAAGGAAGCCATTGAAGATGAAGATTGGTTTCTAGAAATGCAAGAAGAATTGAATCAATTTAAAAGGAATAATGTTTGGGAATTGGTACCTTGTCCTCCATCACATACAATTATTGGTACAAATTGGGTGTTTCGAAACAAGCTCGACGACCAAGGCAACATCATTCGAAACAAGGCAAGGTTAATAGTTCAAGGGTATTGTTAAGAAGAAGGTATTAACTATGATGAAACGTTTGCACCCGTAGCACGTCTAGAAGCTATTCGTATTTTACTTGTCTATTCTTGTTTAAAAAATTTCAAGGTTTACCAAATGAATGTTTTTTTTTTTTAAATTAAATAACACCCCAGGGGTGGGGATTGAGCGTGATCCCCTGCCGTATATCAAACAATCAAAATGTCATACAATGTCATGCCCGTCAAGGCGGAAGAAAATCAAAAAACAAATAACCTATCACTACGATATCTAGAAAGACTATCATAGTGAGATATCTAAAATTAAAAGGAGAACCAATGATCTATGAAAATCTGAAGCTCGGATATCCCAATTTGGTCCATCCGAATGAGCGCTAGGAGGTGGTGAGAAATCGTGCCCTCATCAACAATGGGATCGCCCAAGGCGGCGCAGACTCCCAACTCGCAAGGTGATCGGTGGTCGATTTCCCTCTCTGTGTATGTGGGAAATCGAATACTAAGGTCCTCGGCATGTTCCGAATGCGAATCGGGGTGTCTTGAACTGCCAAGAGCGAGGCCACCGAAGCGATCGTGGTGACCACCGCCGCTGCGTCCAACTCGATCCAAATCAAGAGAAAAAAAAGACGGGCATGCCGCGATCCCATCTCCAGCCTAGAAGCTCGGCATGAAAGCTGAGACACCGCCTGGAGAGAACAATGAAAAGCCAACATAAGTCTCGCCCGAATGATCTCGAATCAATCCCCCTCCGCCAAGAATCAAAGTGTCCCGATCAAACGAACCATCCGTGTTCGACTTGATGCGAGGAGACCGAGGGGCTCGCCAAATGACAATCCTCGGCTGCGTGGAACCTGGTGGAGCACTCCGCAAAAAACCAACAAGAGGAAAGCATCCGGACCAATCGATGGGTTCGGCGCCGACCAAACAAGAATCCGAGATACCGCTCCACCTGCCAAATAATGTGAGATGCCAAGAAAGGAAGGTGTCGATGCTTGACACTATTCCTTTCCGTCCCGGACAAACCATAAAATCAAACATGGAACCAAGAGACTCAAAGTGCCTCGTGTGTGATCCGTGTATGCGATTCCTCCAAAATGAAAGGAACAATATCATATCGGTGGTGTGTGGAAGTGTAGTGTCAAACCAAGGAAGAAAGTGATTCCACACGATCGAATAAAGATCATTCATCAAAAAGAGATGAGGATAGATTCGACCGAGAGATGAATGTGGATTATTCAAGCAACAACAACAACGTGAGGCAAGGGAAGTGCCACGTGCCTGAAGCTTGATATCCACGGGAAGACGATCACGAAGGAGACGCCAAAGGAATATAGAGATAGTAGGAATAAGAGCATCGTTCCAAATGGCACCATACGATGTTAAGAGCATTTCTACCCCGGAGAGAATCCCAAGCGAGACATAGAGAACCCACCATGAGAGGTAAGCATCCACCGCATGATATCCTCGGACCCCAAAGCAGAATCGGAACCCGGATATATCCTCAATGAGACTCTCAGGAAGCCCACATCTGGAGACCAAGACCTGATACAATCTATCTTTATCCCACATACCATCGCGAATGAACCAATCAACCGTTATATGACCCAACGACCGATCCAAACAATGATCCGCAAGCGGCGATGCCCAAACCAAGTATCATCCCGGCCGACACGGCTACCACTACCAATAGACCGAGAAAATCCGCTCCTGGGCTCGAATACCGATCCGCCTCAAGCGCCTCCATTGATGACTATGATTATGTGTTCTGAGAGGCTCTACAGGAGAGACCGAAGCCCATTAATAAAAGATGCTGGCGATCAAGAATTGAGCCCACAATGAATGGCCCTCGCGTAACCTCCACCATAACTTGTAAATCGGGCGTCGGAATATCCGAAAGTCGGCGCAACCCCACCCACCCCGAGAAATAGGATGGCGAGATAATATCCCAATCGATCCAATGAGTCTTACATCCCGCGCATAGGATCCCCGAGGAAGAATCTAGCCATGATCTACTCCAACTAGCTGCAGAATCTGTCTTTGGCGGTGCATGACCAAGAATATGCAACGGGGTGGCCATTAGCGTGCTCGAATAAGAGCGAGCCTACCACCAAAGGAGAGATGTCGTCGACCACCCGAAGAACTCTATCCAACATCCTCGAATCACTGGGATGAAGAGCTCTTTTTCGTCATTCGCCCCTTGAACAAAGGGACACCCAAATAAGTCATCGGCAAATCATCGCGAACAAAGCACACCATGAACCATGTGTTCCCGGCCAAATCGATAACGCGTGGGGCGGAAAGAATCTACTCTTACGACACCGACCACCGCCGTGGCGAGTAGCGAGAATAGTGCTCCAGAGAAAGTGCCTCAACGTGACAAGGCCATCGTCGACGCCCCTAGTGAAGATAACCACATCATCGGCATAGGCGAAATGAGTCACCTGAAACCCGTCGCGTCCGATAAATCATATCCTTGTGGCGTCTAATAATGGAATCCAATCCTGGGATAAATACTCCGCCGCTAGAACAAACAAGGCGGGAGATAGAGATCCCCCGCCGATCCCCCGAGTCGAAGGAAAATATCCGAAGGGATACCATTAACCGAAACGGAAAGCGCAGATGCTCAATACATTACCGCCAACCATATCAATCCACCGAATCAGGAAGCCCATGTGAATCATAGTTGTATACAAGAAATCCCATTGCACCATATCATAAGCTTTAGCCATATCCACTTCATCACCACATTAGGAATCTCCGTGGCTAAGGCGATATCATGGATAAGCTCTGCTTGCGAGCAATATGTTATCCGAGATGACACGACCAGGTGTGAAACCACTCGATTAGGCGACACAATCAAAGCGAGAATCGAGACCAACCGCGCATTCATAATCTTAGAGATAATCTTATTCGTCACATTGCACAAAATCGGCCGAAACTCGATCCCACTTTCGAGGGTGAGAACCTTCGAATGAGAACTATAGATGTAGCGTGAACGTGGGCGGCATGAGATTGCCCGAGAAAAAGTCAACCACCGCATCCTCAACATCCGGTCTGACGAAATCCCAGCAATCTTTGAAAGAACAAAGATGAGAATCCATCGTGGCCCCGAAACACTAGACGGATCAATCCCAAACACCGCATCGCGAACCTCCTGAGTGTCGGCATAGCACAAAGTCCATCAAGATCAACGGAATCGGGAAGCGGGAAAGAACTCATCGACGAGTCGGATACTCCAAGTCGGTCATAAAGACCGAAAGAAGCGAATCTGCCGACTTCCGAATCTCGAGTCTGTGTGATCACCACTCCATCATCGTCAATCGAGTGAATTCTAGCGCGACACCGCTTCGCAAACAAATCCGGAAAAACTTGGTGTTGCGCTCCCCCATCGATCGTCCCACTTAATCGCAGACTTTACGGCGCCAAAAATCCTCATCCATTTTCAAACGTAGCTCATACTCGGCCACACAACGGTGTAGCTCGGCCCGATGAGTCGGAGGCGGATCACTATCATATACGGCTGAGCCATGAAACCGCCTCATCGGCCCGTCTAACCCGATCAAAAACATTACCAAACGTCTGGTGATTCCAAATCTTGAGTCTGCGCTTGACCCTATTCAATTTGTGCTGCAAGCTCCTCATTCCAAAATAACCAGTGGGATGACCCCAAGCTTCCTTGACAACCTGCAAAAAAGTATGGTGACGTATCCACATATCTTTGAAATCGGAAAGAAGAGCGAGGCACATGCGGTACAAAACCGACAAGATATGAGTAAAGGAGCATGATCGGAGCGAACACGAGATAAATGCGTAACAATAGAAGAAGTAAACACATCGGCCAGTGTTCATTATACAAAGCCCTATCAAGTCTCTCCTGAAGCCCACCTCTAGCCCACGTAAAGATAGGCCCCTCACACCCCGCATCAAATAACTCACAATCGGAATCATGTAAGCGAAATCCAACATCTCATTCGACCTATTAGTAGTACCACCAATCCTCTCGTGATCATGCAAAAAGATATTAAAGTCACCACTAACAAGCCAAGGTAACCCTCCGTACTAATTGCAATTTCACGCAGGTGTCCCACAAATCATATCTAGCTACTCTATCACATTTAGCATACACAAAAGTCAAATAAATAGCCGAGAGCAACAAAACGAGATGTCAACCTACAATGTAATAGTTGTGCATGATCAACAAGAATGTCAAAATGTAAATGAGCGTGACATAATCCAAATATGATTAGAACAATTACTCAACCCATTATCAAAGCCAAATCTCGACAATAGAAACTAAACTCCGGGAGGTCATAGGTTCTAAAATCGCAACAAAAGGTAATTTATAACGAGTAATTAACGCATGCAAATGGCGCCGACTACCCACATTAGCAATACCCCGCACATTCCACGTTAAAAATTTAATCGACATAATTAACTAGTAGAATGAGACGAGGATTTAGAAACACCCGATCGATTCTAAAGTCGTTGCCCTCTCTCCTTTGTAGAAAAATTATGAACTAATTTGCCCGACTTTGAGCCCTTTTTCGACGATTTCGGAAACTTGTCAACCCCGGATTTTTAACTTTTTCCGGCGGTCCAACACTTACATCACTACCATCCTTGTACAATAATGTGTCGTTTTTCCCTTCACATGAATTGCTAGGAATGGCGTTATTGTCCATAGGAGCGCCATATAATTTGGCCCACTCTTACCAACTAAACTCACCTCCTTAATGCGTGAACATGAAGCGAGGGGACGCGGTCCGACCCATGATGGTCCTGTTCAATAAAAACAACAACATGCCGTGGGCGATGAAGCGAGGTTCGGCGGTGATGGCTTGAGCAATCCTCTTCGTTGGGTGGCGACATGTTATGGGCTAGAGAAGGTGTGATAGAGTTGGGCTTGGCATCATAAGCATCGTAACTCTTGGGTCAGGGTACTAGGAAATACTTGGGCCTTATTAATGCAACATTTTTGGCCCACTCAACATACAAAACATCAACAACCGGGCTGTGCGTTAATGATGAGGGCGTGAGCAACACAAGGTTGGGCCATATTAGTCTCATTTTCATGGGCGGATAATTCAAATGAGGAAATTAACACCTTGGCCCAAAATGATAGGGACCGCCGCACATGAGGTGTTTGGCCCAACAAAATCATCCATCAACTTTGCATGGATACGTCTTTGAAGTGGCCCTATCTGCATGCAAATTTTCTATCATCTTACCTTCTTCTATTTCATCGACATTTGCCGCTTAGAGGAAAAAAGAGGTGGCCCATTAACATTATTAGATATTAATACCAAATTTTCTGAAATTAAGTCCCCCATTTTTGCATGGGTATCCTCAAGTTGGCCCCCTGTTATCCTCCAAGCTTCCTTGTATTTCATTATTTCCATGTTTTCCATCCAAATCGGAAGAAAGATCACGGCGGTGGGATTATATTATCGGGCGATTTGTTTCCATAATTTCTCCTTCTTCCAAAAAATTATCTCCCACAAAATCGACCACTGACCAAGTTATCACCCACAAAGCCGTCCGAATTCATATTCGGAAGAGGAAATATTATGTCCAAATCTATTATCCTCATTTTTTGAATTTAAATTGTTTCCCTTAATTATACATCCGTTTCTTGTGCCAAAAAAATGGGAGAGCTCTCAACTACCAAATTAATCTCTTTAATGGCGTCCAGGTTAAAAGGCTTAGATGCATCCTTATCTTTAGAGCTAGATTTTGGTAAATTCAATGTAGGAGCCGTGTGGTGTTGATCTTCAAATGATTGTGACAAGCCATCAACTTCCATATTCAATAGTGGTGGGCCCAATGGACAAACCTTAGTGCTATGTAAAGTATTATCAAGCCCATTATGATCACATGAATTCACTCCATGCGTAGGAATCTCCTTCTCTCTTGCCAATAATGTGGGATTGGAATGAGTGGGGCACTTAGTCAATTTATTACTTTTGTAGGGAATAATATCTCTATTATCAAGGCCATCCCTATCATGCGTTGCACTTTTATCTGCAAATTGTCCTTTAAAATATTAACACTCATTCACTCTTGTCGTTGCACGTTTTTTTGCCCCTGTCGGCAAAGTGGTTTGCACTTTCCCCAATAATATCGCGCGCAGATCCACCGATTCCGGTTTTGAAGCGAGAAATCATTCCCATGAGTGACTTTTCCTCATCCAAATGGCTCGATTGTATCTTTAACAAGAATTGAAAATTGATTTGAAGATGATTCACCAATATTAGAATAAGAAGCTTCAAAAAAGGTATGTTTTGATTTTTGCCAAGTCCAAAAGCTCCTTAGGAATAACTCCCGTTTCTTTTGCTCCTTTCTTATTAACCCTAATCAAGTCAAGTTGTTAGAAACAACTTTTTTACCACCATGATTCGAATTACCACTAGGGTTCGAATTAGGGTTTCCACCATTTAAATTTTTGGAATTATCCTTTGAGCCCCTTAACTTCTCAATATCTCCATCTTGCCCCTTTGAGGCATGACCCTCCAAACCTCTTTGGGTTCTTTGGACGCCTATTAGGCGGTGGTGGCTTCGCTTTGTTACCATTCATGTAACAATCCTCCAAAGTGTGACCAATATGCTTGCGAAGTTACAATAAGGAGGGACTCTTTCATAAACAATTTTAAAGTGTGTCTAGTATCCCCAAATCTCAAAATAATCTCTTCAATTCTTTCTTTTTCGAGATCCATTCGATGCAAACTCTAGCAAATGCAAGCACTTGTTTTATGAGTAGTTGGGGATCCACTTGAAGGGGCTGCCCAATTCCTTAGCAATTGCAAATAAAGCATGATAATCAAAAAATTGAAAAGGCAAACCTGGAAGTTTGATCCAAACAGTGCCAAGGAACTTCCATTTTAGGATTAAAATTTGGCGTCCATTTGAGAATACGCATTGGGCAGGTCCTCGAGAAACCAAATCGTCCCCATCCAAAGGTGATTGTAGTCTTTTCCAGTGGAGCTTGATAACGATATGAGACTGATTAGCAAAACTCCAAGAAAATGGGCCCTTGATTCCTAGAGAGGATAGACCCTTGGCGTTGCAACACATGAGGAATGGCAAATGAAAACTTTCCAATCAAGGTAAGTCTCCAAAGCTGCTACAAGACGATCTGTCTCCGTAGAAGGAAAAACTTCGAACTTTCTGCCCTTCTTGATTCTGGTGTGCCAATTGGAATGATATTCTTGGGATCGAATGAGAGATTAATCTGGCTTGAAGAAGAGCGGCAAACATTAGCATAAGATTTAGGAGGATTAACGAAGGGGCATGACCATCCCAGGTGGAGTAGAATCGGGATCGGCCATGAACAATCCTGGAACAAAGAAGAAACACAAGATAAGGGAAAGAAGAACAAACACGAAAAATAAAAGAAAAAAGCGAAAAAACCAAAAGAAAAAAAAATAAAAGAGAAAATTAAAGACTCCCTCTGAATGATGAACAAACAAGCAGAATCGTGCGAAAATCACCAACAAGGGACAAGAACGAGCTAGTGTGTGTGAAAAAGTGTGTGGGAGTGTGTGTGAGAGGGGAGAGCATTTTTTTTTTTTTCATTTACCAAATGGATGTTAAATCCACTTTTCTAAATGGTTTTATTCAAGAAGAAGTCTATGTAAAACAACCTCCCCGGTTTGAGAATTTTTCAAGCCCAAATGATGTTTACAAACTTAAAAAGGCATTATATGGTCTAAAACAAGCACCCCGATCATGGTATGATAGACTTAGCTATTTTTTTTTTTTTTGCAAAATGGATTTACAAGAGGTAAAATTGATACTACTCTGTTTGTATTTTAAAAAGGGCAAGATTGCTTATTAGTTTAAATTTATGTTGATGATATTATATTAGGTACTACTAATGAATTTCTTTGTAAGAAATTTGCCAAGTTGATGCAAGGTGAATTTGAGATGAGTATGATGGAGGAACTCAATTTCTTTCTTGGCCTCCAAATAAAATAATGCCAAGAGAGCATTTATATATCACAATCAAAGTATACAAAAGAACTTCTAAAAAAGTTCGGAATTGAAGAAGGAAGAATCGTCACCACTCCAATGACAACCAACGTCAAGCTCGACAAGGACGAGAAAGGTAAACTGGTAGATCAAACAAAATATCGAGGTATGATTGGTAGTTTACTTTATTTAACTACAAGTAGACCCGATATTTTTTATGTTGTATACTTATGCGCTCGATTTCAAAGCAATTCCAAAGAATCTCATTTAAGTATCGTTAAAAGAATTTTTCGATATTTAAAAGGCAACTATATCTTATGGCTTGTTTTATCCAAAGAATGAAAAAAAATTCTTTAAAATGATATAGTGATTCAGATTATGCGGGAAATATTGATGATCATAAAAGTACTTTCAGATCATGTCAATTTCTAGGCGATTGCCTAGTATCGTGGTTTTCTAAGAAATAAAATTGTGTATCTTTATCAACGGCGGAAGCCGAATATATTTCCCCAGATTTTTGTTGCACTCAACTTCTTTGGATGAAACAAACCTTAGTGGAATATAAATGCTCTTTCGAAAATGTCCCTATTTTTTGTGATAATATATCAGCTATAAACATTGCTCAAAATCCGATTCAGCATAACCGAACAAAGCATATTGAAGTTCGACACCATTGTTTAAGGGATTGTGTCTCTAAACAAAAAAATGAGATGTGCTTTGTTCCGTCTCAAGATCAACTCGTGGATATTTTTACAAAACCGTTATCTACCGAGACTTTTACCTCGTTTAGGCATAATGCATATTGAATAAAGTCTATGTTTTCATTTTTGATGTATTTTAAAACTTTTGGGGTGAAAAATCAAATTTTCGCAAAACAAAAAAAAATGGATCGAAAAAATGTGTTCAGGGACCGGTTGAAGTAGGGGATCGACAGGTCGACCTCTTCAGGCATCGGTCGAACCCCCCCTCAACTGGTTGACCTGAAGATTTTTTTTCTCAAAAATGGGTTTGTCCTTCGCACTTTCACAGAACCAACAATCAGTTCCTCTTTCTCTCCCAAAAACCCTCCCTGCTAAAATTCTTATTCTTCTCTAAATTCATCAATTATTCATCAAATCTTTCAATTGTTCTTACTAATCCCTCTACTTTTGTAAGAATTTCAATTATGGCACCTCCAAAGAATTTTACCGGTCAAAATCCTAATCCCAAAAGAAGAAGAGTCGTAGAGGGTTCTTCAAGTCTTTGTCAAGATGAAGCCGAGCAAAGTGAAATTCGAGCTACACAAAGGAATATAGCTCAAGAGAAAGGTGAAAATCCAAATTCCAACTTACCCAGGTCCAAATTTTTGAGCTCCGGGCTACAATTTCAAAGGACAATGTCAAATGGGCAAAAAGTAAGAAACCATTTTTATCCCAAGCTCCTCGTCTTTCTAATTCATTGAAGTTCATAAATAAATTTGCGAATAAAACTTTTGAGGATTTAGAGTTGAGCAATGAGTCGATTGGGCGGACTAAAATTTGTTTGTTTGGTATATTCTCTAATGAATTTCCTATGACTAGAGGCTTTTTCGAAAATCAAGGGTCGATGTATTTGTGGGAACACCCTTTTGTGATGTATGATGATGAGCTTATTATGCTTTTTCTACTAATTTATGGATTGAGTATGATATGGGTGATAAGCCGATTGTTATGAATTCATTTGTTAAAGGGCGTCATTTTCGTTGGACACCTAATGATATATGTCAGTTATTGAATGTTCGTGAAGGGGGTCGGGATTATTTCGGTTGTTCTTATTGGAATGATAAAGTTTTTGGTGTGTCTCCAGAGAAGATTAAGACTTATTTGGGTGTTTGGCCCGATTTCACACTTTTAGCCATGGCAACTGTTCGCCAAAAATATTTGGATCATACAACTTCAAGTGTACATTGTAGTTTATAGAATAATGGCAAGCAATGTCGTATTCGTCAAGAACTGATATTCAAAATACTTAGGCTATAATAACATCGCATTCCACCTTTATGGAAGCGGTCGAATATTGAGTTTAAGTAAAAAATGAAAATTAAAAAGAAAAATAAATAAATTTGCGAACCCCACAAGTATTTCCAATAATTACAGTAGCAACCTTAGGCACATAATCTCAACATATTTCTTTAATATTAAATGCAATTAAAGTTTTAGAAACCAAGTCATGCAATTCTATGGGTTCATTTCCTAAGTTAGTTTATTCCCCCTCCCGGGTGATAAATAAACAGTAGATTAATAACAAATGCAGATCTCTTGATACGCTACAACTATTATTAACTCCAAAATAATTTATGGATTGAATGACTCCCCACAATAGTTGTAGGTCTCCCGACACGTTACACCCATTTATGTCTGAATTCGATTTCTGTCTTTGTTAGAATTCATCTCCAAAATCTTGCACTAACAAATATGACATGCAAATTATTGGCCAAATAAAAAGCAATTATAAATAAGCACTCGAATTCATAAAATAGAAAGGATAAATTAATTAAGAAAAAAATAATCATATTTAACATGAATCCACAGTTTCGATTATGCCCCTAAGATCCAAAAGATATGTCAAACATTGATTACAAACTCATAGACAAATTCGAATCAACATTATGACATTGTTTAAGCATAGACAATAGGTCTTAGACATAGAAAGAAAATCCCTTCTTGTTAGGTTGGATTCTCCTTACAAGCTTTCGAAGCTCTTGTGCTCCCGTAGATGTGAAAGCCTTGTGGTATTCTTCGCGACCTAGCCTTCCTCTCTCAGAAGATCTTCGATTCTTGTGTTCATGTGTAATTTGATGTGTTTTCTCTGTATGAAGTGATATATTTTGTGCAAGTATTGGGTCCCTTTTAAAGATGCTTAGAGAGATGACTTGTAGAGTTGGAACAGGAAGAAAACTCCGAAAAATGCGTCGTGGCAGAGTCCCACACGACCTGGCCGTGTGGCACCACACGTCCATGTGGTCTGTTGCAAAGCCTTCCTCACACGGTTGTGTGATATTACACGGGCTGGTGGTGCGGTTCGATACCCTTTCCCACACGCCCGTGTGGGATCACACGGTCCGGTCGTGTGACACCACACAGTCCGGCCGTGTGAAGTATTTTTTTCCATTTTCTTCGTCGTTTTGATCTTCTCATCTCATTCGTCAATCTTAGCCGGGCATTCCAACTGGTATTTCTTCATTTTAAGTTTTGTTTCCTGTAAAAATTACAAGATTATGCAGTATCATGCCCTTTTAAGGAAATCAAGTAAAAATATACTAAATATGCGTGCAAATGCATCATATATATATCATTTTATGCCCCAAAATGCACGTATATTTTACACATATCAACAACCGAACTACGTTTAATTCCCATGATTGCGGCATATTGTGTTTGTGGAAAATCTCTGAAATTGCCCAATAACATGGATTATTTCTTGACTTACAAAATCTCCAAGGGGGAGCTACTGAATTTTGGGGCAATACTAATCCAATGTGTTATTTAGTCAATCACTCAAGGAAATAAGAAATTCTCAATGGGAAATTGGATTTGCAAATTGCTCTTACAGTCGGGACTACCTTCTTCCGAGTTTAACTCCCAAATCATCCATGACGACTTTGATAATGACAATGTTCAACAAATAATTAGGATGCGTAGGACAATGCCCAAACGTCCTACTAAGTCGGCTAAATGGAAATCACAAGCATCATCTTCACAAAACCCGGATGATATTTGAAGAAGCCGAATGCGATTGGCGGCAGGTGGTAACGAAGGCAATCCAAAGGGTAATACCGATGTCGAGGTTTGGAATGATGACGTTATAGGCCAATTTTAAGCTCGTTGTACGTCTCTTGAATCACAAAATGTGGAGCTTCATCAAGAAAATTCAAAGTTAAAAAAATCGGTTGTAAAATTGAAGAGGTTTATTCAAGAACTCCTTCCAACCGCGTGTTTCTCTTCCGACGATGAGTGATCCATTACATTTATCATATTTAGCTTTTAAATTGTTGTTTTTATCTCTAACATTTGCTTAATGTAATCTTTTATAATGGGCTACTTTGATGCTTATTTCTACTTTTTTTTTTATCTATGTTAATGGTGTTTTTGATGATTCCAAAGGGGGAGAAAACTTGTCTTGAGCCTAAAGTATTTTTGATAAGGTAAAAGAGCTTGTAAAAGCTCATGGAAAAAGCTCGTTGACATAAAAGCTAGTTTCAAAAGCTGGAGCTTTTATATTTTTTTGTCATCTAGTTATGCTTCTAATAAGTTTATTTTGACAGGGGAAGCTTTTAAGCCTTTTTAAACCTTCAAAAGCTCTTAAGAAAAGCACTTACGAAAATAGATTTTTGGTGGTAAAACTGCTTACATTTTGTTCCCTAAAATAATTTAGCATGTTACTAATGATTTTCATTGACGAGGAAAGTTTTTAAGATATATAGGTTTTATTAGCTATTTTGTAAAAGTTGGAGCTTTTATGTTTTAAATTTCAGCTTTTGTATGTTTTTATTAAGCTTATTGATAATGGGAGCATCTTAAAACTTCTTTTGTAAAATTTTGATCCTTTCCTTGTCAAAAATTTATTTTTGATAAATGTTGTTTAAAACGGATAGACTATTTTTTCGACCGGAAAACTTATTTGATTCGTAAAATTGTTTTGGGTTATAATCATAAAAAATGGGGAGTTTATTAGAAAAATATTTTTATTTTGATATTGATGGTTTTGTTTAAATGGATTTTTTTTACACCAAAATAATATTCCCAAATGTTGTCCAAATACTCCAAATTAATTTAAATTTTTTTTACCAATTTTTCGGAGTATTTCTTGAAGTTTATTTTTGACAAAAATTGGACAACGCTTCTGTTTCAAGGTCAACCGGTCGCCCAAAAGGGCAACCTGTGCCTGAAAGTTGAAAACTAAAACAGAAACAAAACTGGGATCGAAATTAGGGTGGCCGATCGGTCGACCCCAAGGTCCACCGTCGAGGTCGACCGATCGACCACTAAGACGATTGGTAGCTGAACAACCCATTTCTCATTTGTTCTTCTCTGTTCTTAAAATGTTGACAGGGTGACCGGTCTGGGAAAGGTCGACCGGTCGAACCCCTGTTCGACCGGTCCAACCCCCATTGGACCAATCCAACACCCTGTTTAATTATTCCAAATCTCATATTAATTTTTTAAACTTTCAAATTTTCAACAGGTCAACCAGTAAACCTATGATTATTGATAGCAACATTGTATCCGATGTTGAGCCATTATCTGTCATGATCTACTTTACAATTCTTAACCATTTTTGTATATCTTTGATTCTTCTTTTGTAGACAAAAATGAAGATGGAGGAGCCTATGTTGGAGATCCAATCTTGACGACTCTCCTATAAATACATGAAGGTTTTGAATGATCAAATACAACATACAAGCAACCAAACAACAAGAAAATTCTTAGCAAACTTCTCATTCTTTCTTACCATAATTCTTGTTGTATTTTTAAGCCTAGTTTTACACTTGCACTTTTGAGTTGAAATATTTTCAAACAAAGTGTAATCTTGATTGTAATTCTCAATCATCCAAAACAAGACATCCTTGTTAGTTTTCTTGTGGTTAGAACACACTTGGGTGATTTTAGGTGTTGAAGAGTGTAGTACTCTTCATTGGTGTAAGAAGATTGTGATAATCTTCATAGGTGATGTTGTAAGACGAGTGAGGTACTCTTCAATGTGAAGGTGTAATAGTTTGGTAACTATTAATAATTTTTTTTTCCAAATCCACTTCGAATATAACGGGATGGTAGAAGATTAGGCCCTTGGTAGGTTGAACTTCTATAAATCAAAGTGTGTTGTTTATATTCCCGCACTTTCATTTTTGTTTTCATTCTTACATTTGAAAAAAAAGGGGCAAAAATCCAAAAATTTGCATAATCTATTAACCCCCCTCTAGATTATCGTAGCCACTTGGACTAACATATTGTTGCATTTGGGTAAGTTCATCTGTTGGTAAAGTTCTCTGTTTTTTGAGTTGGGGTAAATTGATTTGTTTTTTGAGTTGGATGATGTAAGTCAAAGAGGTGTTGTTTTGGATGAGGATTGGAAATTGGAAGAAAAAGAAATCATTCCTAGAAAGGTGCCATTATTTTTGAAATATGGTATTTCCAATTTGCAAAATAGTAATAATGGAACTCATCAAGGAAATAATTTGAATTTAAGTTTGGATAAGGATGGTAGAATGGAAAATGGAGATAATGCTCCTAAAAATTCGAAATTATTAAATGGCATGAAATTGAATCTGTTGCCAAATATGGACGATGGGAGCCCGTGCAAATGCTTATTGATCTACGTAATATTGCTTATTTATGTTCTTCTAACTGCATAACTATGCTCTGTTGTGGGTTTTTTTCCACTTTTGTTGGATTTTTTAGGGTGTATTATTGTAGTTATTAGGATGTTGATATTGTTGTAGTTATTAGAATGTTTCTTTGTACTTATTAGGATGTTGCTAATATTTTTTACAAGTGAATAAGATTTTTAATTGAAAAAACGAAGTTGGGAAATAGGGGGTAATTAGTATTGCTATATTTTTATAAGTCTGGATGATTGTTTATTGATGTTTTCAACTGCTCATTATTGTTGCTAATTATGCTTATGTATGGTTTATTTTTTGCTTATATATGCTTTATATTATGCTTATATTTATTGATGTTGCTTGGTTATTTTTATGTTTATCATAAATAGAACGCTTGTACGTTGCAGAGATTCTTTTATTTTTTACTGTTAAATATTTGCTTATTAAGCAGAACGATCTTGCTTATGTAGTTAGAACATGTTTTATTTTGTTGTAATTGTGATTTTTTGTTAGATGATAATATGGGTAGATGTATATTAGTTGCTTATCCTGCTAGTACAACTTGCTTATGTGTGTAGTAAATATTGCTTATAAAGATCAAAAAAATACTTGGTACAAATATATTGCTTATTAAGACCACAATATTTTGCTTGTGTTGATATAAAATGATGCTTTCATAGCATAAATGAGTTATTTTTTTAGTTGTTTCTGTCGTGGCTTTGTGTAGATTGATTAGTTTATATAATTGTATGCTTATACAGTTATTGCTTTTGTTGTGTATTTAATATTTTTAGTCGATATTTTTACCAGGCGTATGCATCCAGAGTCTTGCAAAAGTTGTCATGTCTTGATACGGATGTTGTTGATATAATTCCGCTTCTTGAAACTGCACCGAAAGAGGCAACATGGGATACGCAATTTTGCAAAGTCGAAGAAGCAGCCATCTTCACTATGTGTCACATGGAGACGTATGTTGGAGGAGGTATCAGAAATTGGGAGGGTAAGCTAGAGAAAAACAATGAGGCGCAAATATTGATGATGTGCAGGAAATATGCCATTGCGATTTGTTTGGATGATATGAATGAACAGAGGGAATTAAATCTGGAAGAGGTGAAGAAGTTTGCTGGAACAACGTAGGATTATAGCAAAACGATGTTGATGTTTTTTTTATTTTGAACAAATGGTTGTACAATATATGTTGATTTGGATTTTTTAAATATGTGGTTGGATTTGGTTTAATTTTTAGAGTTGTTAAGCAGGATGTAAATGTTATACAAGCAATATTATATGGTATAATATATGCAATGTTATCTATACAAGCGATAATTTTTTATGGCCCAATGTTTGCTTTGACATGGTTTATGATAAATTTTTGGTGTCCGAAATTTAAATTTCTTTTGGGCTTCACAAATTGTCTGTACACTCCGTCAGTTGCTCAGGCATATTATTAATCCTCCCTTTCCGATGTATTATTACTAAAATACATCAGAGTATATTTTAAGCATCTATTGTATAGTCGAGCATGGAACATAGAGTCAATAAATAAGCAACAGTGTTCATGTTCATAAGCAACTTTATAGAACAGTTAAGCAACACTTTATAGATACCTAAGCAAATTATTCATCTTTAAAATGCGAAGAAACACCATTTGACATTTTGTCGTGCATATGCAACATATATTCGATGGACAAGCAATATGAGTCTGTTATGTAATCAATTTTTTTTTTTTGCATAAAATGACAGTTTCTTCAGTAGACAAATTTACTTTAAGAACGCAAATTAGAATCAATAAGTAAGCAACATTGTTCACATTCATAAGCACCTTTATTATAACAATTAAGCACTACTTTATATATACCTAAGCAAATGAACGATTTATAGAGGTAGCAGGCTTTTTTTTTTTAGATTTTAGTGGAACGATTTACAGAGGTAGCAGACGTCTTGGTGAAGAAAAAGACTTTAATTGAGACAATTTATTCGTGAGTTTGATTCTATATTTTGATGGTAAGATATATTGTGGGTAACTGCTCCTATTTTTATGAGATTTGATTGTTTGTTTTGGACTAATATACCTCTATATCAATCTAATTAGGCTTTTTATATATTTTATGCATCTTTAATACTAGCCATTGAAATTTATTGACCTATGGTTCAAATTGGTCCTATGTACTTACATGAGGAATGGGTTTCATATAACCCTCCTCATATATAGGAATTTAACTATTTATTATTACACGACTAAAATTTTCTTGTAGAGTTTTCAGGAATGTAACTACTTAATTTCTTGTAAAAGTATTACAATATTTTATTCCAATGATTTTGATTATTATTGGAATATATGTTAGAATTTTGCAAGAGTGTGTTGTATCATTGGAATTTTTATTGTATTTTTAAAAATTTCAACAGTCTATTCCAGTTGCTTTGATTGTCGTTGGAATTATTGTTGAAGTTTTTTAACGGTTAGTGTGATGTTGCATTTAAGTTTCTAACAGTTTATTCCAATAATTTTGTCCACCATTAAAATTTTGTTGACATTTTCTATTGGTATGATGTAGGCCTGTAGCGCTGGAATTTCGGTTGAAAATTAAAAGCTTCAACGGACTTTTTATTTTGTTGGCAAAATCGACTATTAACCTATCTAAATGATTAAAAAAATGTTTGCAAAAGGGAAAAAAGGAAAAAAAGAACCAAAAAATTTATTGACTAGGTCAAATGGCTAAAAATAGTTTTCAGCTATTAATTATATGTGATTTTGCCAGGAAATCGTATTGGGTTGGGCCTGGTGGTTGCAAAAGAATTGGTTATATTATATCACAAAAAATCGTAAAGTGCATTTTACAAGATGGTATATATGGGCCTGACTTCCTGTTTCACCCTTTAACTCAATTTTATGTGCAGATAGACCAAGCTTGATCCACATTCTTTTATAAGGTTCAAAATTAAATTGTGTTAAAAAAAACGGGTTTAGCGAAGATGTTATATTGTAACTTCATGATTTTTACATTGTAAAATTTCACCCTAATATTATGTAACACTAGGGGTAATGACACGATCAGGTGGGACAGAATACGATAAGAATCTGCTCCGAAACAAATATAAATACGAAAATTTTCGTATCGACACAAAACAATTTGACACGAAAAGGTAAGAAAAAAAAAAGAAACAGATTTATATGTTAATGCACAATAGCAAATTATATTGAAAAGTTTTTATCCGTTGATAACACACGCTTTTAACAGACTTTTTTCTTTGATTCTTTTATATACTTTTTACTATTCTATATAGGGGTGTCAATTCTTGACACGACACAATAGCACAACACAGTAGCAACACAAAATAAGCGGATTAGTGTTTAGCCTTATCGTATCCGTGTCCTTATCTTGTCGACATATTAAGAAAAATTAGTGTCGTGTTCGTGTTGTATCCGTGTAAACAGAATAAAAACACGAACACAATAGTGGCACAATGTGGCACGATAGAAACAGGAAAAGAACACGAGAATGACATTCTATTGTCATTTACAGACTCAAAAAAATAAATAAATCTTACAAATACTGGAAACTGAAATACTACAAGACAAATAAAACAATACAGGTGGGATTTGGCAGTTTAAAAAAGGGGGAAAATCTGTTAAAAAAACAATACAGGTGGCATTTGGCAGTTTAAAAAGAGCCTTTGAGCAGAACTTTTCTTTCACCTATCTTCACCGTTCTTGAATATCTTCAGGTTTCTCCACAGACATTGAATATTAAATAATTTAATCTTCTGCACCTTTTTTGACATTTAATAACTTGTTGAATCTGTATGCAGGCATCTTCCAATCCCGAATCACCCTGAAAACATTTCGGCAGTCAGCCAATCACTCTCAAATTCAAGAAAGCAATTTCTCAGGTTTATCCACCGTTCTTGAATTGATATTTAATAACGTGTTGAATCTGTATGCAGGCATCTTCCAATCCCGAATCACCCTGAAACATTTCGGCAGTCAACCAATCACTCTCAAATTCAAGAAAGCAATTTCTCAGGTTTATCCACCGTTCTTGAATTTCTTCAGGTTTCTCCAGACATTGAATATTAAATAATTTAATCTTCTGCACCTTTTTTGATATTTAATAACTTGTTGAATCTGTATGCAGGCATCTTCCAATCCCGAATCACCCTGAAACATTTCGGCAGTCAACCAATCACTCTCAAATTCAAAAAAAGTAATTTCTCAGGTTTATCCAGTAATTTCTCAGGTTTATTCAAAAAAAGCATATATATATATATGTATGTATATAGATCACATTTAATGTTTTAGTATTGTCATAATCTGTGCTTTTGATATGTTATTCTTCCATATTCATTTTTTTGTTTTCCTTTGAATTCTCAGGATGACTAAACATGGAACTAAACATGGAAAGAAACAAATCCAAAAGAAAAGAAAGATGTGGGACATTTGTGTTCCAGATGTGGACTGTTGAAACCCATGAAGGAAGACGAATTGCTTAACCACAGGGAGAAGTGCAATGAGGAGATTGCACGGAAAGCGAGGGCAGAAGCCAAAAGGCTTAGGGAAGTAAGGGAGGAGGAAAACAGGAGACTGGCGGAGAGAAGGGCTTAAGAAGCTGCCAAGCAGAAACAGGCAGCGAAGAACTAGGGTATCAGATACAATGATCTACGCATTTCATTACAAAAAACATATAGTGGTCAGTTAACATGTTCGGCTTAGGAGAGGGAAATTCAAGCAAATTTTGTACCTTATTTTTCATGCGTTAGTTCCTTTGCTATGGCGGCTTGCTGTGGCCAACAAAGCTGCAAATGGTAAACAAATAAGATAGGACATAATAGTATACATGCAGCATATACAGAACATAGCTTTATGAAGTTGATTCAACATGTGTGTCCATCTGTGTAAGATGGAAGGGCCAACAAAGCTGCATAGTAAACAAATAAGATAGAATGACATAATAGTATACATGCAGCTGCCTGGGGGAGTGGGGGCTGTTCCTAAGGCGCAACCTCCAGTGCCTCCGGAGCACAAAGGCGAGCACTGTACCGGAGGCGTGCGCCTGGACGCGCCTGAGGGCAACTTCTCCTAAGGCCCAGGCCCAGGAAAGGCACGCCTGGTGTGCATTGACCCCTTTTTTTTATATTTGAAACCCTTTCCCCAAAAGTTGCTAGATATTTTTTGACACTTCTTTTAGTTGTTTATTTCAATTTAGGGTTTTAAAATCAAATACATAAAAAAACAAAAAGAGAAAATACGGCAGAAAACCAAGAGAACGCTGAACAGCCCCTTTGCTTTACTTCAAACCCATCGCCTGGGCCCACCCACCAGCCGCCGGATGTGCGCCATGGTCACCGGAGCTGTGCCCAGATACTTTCTCACCTTTTTTTCTGTTAATTCTTTTAATTTGCTGAAAATTTTAGTATAAAACTAGGGTTTCTTTCTTACTTATTGGTTTATATGATGCTTATTTGTTTTTCTTTCTTCTATCTTTCGTAATTTCAGCATTTATTATTGGTTTATATATTTTTTAGTTTTTTATATTATGTTGCGCCTCACCTTGCACCCTGCGGCTAAGGCTCCAGGAGGCTTTTCATATAATAGTTGTTGTTACTAGTAGTGTATATCGTTTTATTACAGTAATACTTAATTCGTTTTTGGTAAGTGTAGGAAAAGCATTCATTACTCTATCTATATGATGTACAGATTAGGTATGGGGAATTAAATGTTGCCTGCAAATATTTATTTTGTTTATGATTTCTTATATGTATAAAAAATTAAAAGATATATATATTTTTAAGGGGTGGCGTTATTCACACCTTATTTTCCTATGAATATAAAAAGATAAAATGTTGGCAGTTGCCTGTGAATATTTTATTTTGGTTATTCTTTGATGAGCATATATTGAGTAACACAAGGGTGACTTAAATCCATGTTTAACTCTTTGGGCTGATATTTTATCCTGCAATTGGACCAGCTGCATATTCACAACAAGTACCTGTTTCATATAATGATTCTGGTACTTCGTAATTAGTAATACTTTTAAGGAAGAGATGTATAGGTTAGATAAAACAAAACTCAAATTCTGTTTGGTGCCACCTATATTCAAAATTAGCACAGTTGAAATTAACCTTTATCAATTGGGCTGCGGTTGGCTGGTTACTGTCCTAAGAGTTGATTTATACTTTTAAATGCAAAATGCTTGATTGGATGTTATTACTTCAAGTTTTAGGGTTTACTCAATTTCAGGCTTCACAATAGTCGATAAAATATGAAATTTTCAACAAAAATCAGTGTTGTGAAAATTGTCCTAGGCACCCTTGGCCTGAGGGGATTATGTCCAAATTGGTGAAAAATCTGTCTCACTCAATCTACCAACACGTTGTTTTCAGAGCACAAGTATTAAGATAGGACTAGAGGAAGAACTTGTGAGCTTATATCCATTGAACAAAAAACAAGGAAAAAAGATTGCAGAAAAGGATTTACAATCTAAAGAACGGCATAAAAACGTCAAAAAGCTATACGCTGGGAAGTTTAAAGTTTTTCATAGGTTAATTTCTCCAAGGACAATGCTAGTTCCAATACTTAATCAGGATTTAGGGAAACAGTCAGAACTAATGGGACACAAACAAAAAGAAATTTTAAAAAAAATCACAAGACCAAAATATGGGGAACAAAGTTACCATGCAGTGCATCAGCTTTCTAAAGGTGATTGAACTCAACAGGCTTCATATCTGGGCAGTGTAATCTCACTCTCTATCCAGGCTTATTTAAGCAACAACATAGCTGTTAACAAAAAATACAAAAGATAATCAAATTTAACGTCAATTCTGAGAACAAGATCAGCTATCATCTTCTGTTAATATACATAAATAAAAGTAGTAAAGCATCTGAAAGTACAACCACCTTAAATGTAGGCTATTTCCAAATGCACACAAATAAAATAACAAGGTAAAGAGTTTTATGCGATTTCCAGATATATATCACACAAGACACTTCTAAGTCAACCAGTAAAGGAATCCAATTTTTAAGAAAGCAACAAGAATTCGTAAACTGGGCTACTTTTCACAATCAATTAAAAGATATAGATGTTACCAGTTAATAAAAATTAAAAGTTCATAGTAAAAGCTGCTGATATAATCTATAAACGAAACAACAAAACATCAAACCTCAGGGGATGGACCACAATCTCAGTTAAGATCTGGTTTTAGGACAGATTCAAGCAAAAAATCGAGACTTGAACCAAAAAAAACATAAATCAAAACATCCAAAAGATCCGATTTTAGCACAGATTCGAGTTAAAAATCGAACTTGAACAAAAAATAGATCAAAAAATTCAAAAGATCCGGTTTTTGGCACAGATTCAAGTTAAAAATCGAACTTGAACAAAAAATAGATCAAAAAATCCAATAGATCCGGTTTTTGGCACAGATTCTAGCTAAAAATAAACTTGAACCAAAAAGGATTAAAAAATCTAAGATCTAAAAAAATCTCAAATTCAAGTAAAATAATAACATATCCTATGAGATTTGATATCACAAAATGAATCTCAAACAAAGAAAGATCCCAGGTTTCTACTAACCAAAGAAGATAGATGAGATCTTTAATGATAAATCAATAACGAAGACAAGATCTTGGATGTTTTTTGATGATGGGCACTGGAATAAGAGAAAGGGGAGAAAAGGAGGCTGCCTGATAAGAGAGAGAGAGAGAGAGAGAGAGAGAGAGAGAGAGAGAGGGGAGACTGAGACATTAGGGTTGCGTGAAACATTGAAATCGTATTGCATTGTGAAGAGGAACGGACAAAAAAAAAAAAAAACGTTAATTAGGCTAATTTAATAGATTATTATAAAAATATTATATTATTTCTGTGAATATTCCAGAAAGAGGCACGCCTTTTCGGAGAAAGCGTCGCCACAAGTTTGGGGACTTGGATTAGACCTGAAAATCTATAATTGAACTGGGTTAATGGTTTGGGAACAATAGTTTGGATTTTTTTATTATGTTTGGGCCCTATTGTCCCGAGCCCTAGTCATTATTGGCCCGACATGACACCTTTAATTTATTCTTTCGTAGTAGTAGATATTTGTTTAAAAAAAAAAAAATTGGTGATACAATAAAATATAGTTTTTCAATATTTTAGTAATGCTAAAAATCATATTTTGAAAACTAGAGTGTTACAGTGTGGTATCAGAGCAGGTTTACTTTCTTATAGACTTGTAATATTTTATTAAAAAAAAGACTTTTTCTTCACCGAGCTGCATCCAATCAGGTAATATTTACTTATCGCTTAAATATGAGAAATCTTGAGAATGTACATTCATGTGTTATGAAATTACTTGAAAAATGTGATTATTTTTCATAAATATTACTATGTGATAAACTTATTTTTATGTTTCACAAACATTTACCTGCTTAGCATGTTAGAAATATCTCTTATAAGTGTCGAATCATGATGAGCTATACGAGAAAAATGAAATGCATAATTTGTTAAATGATATATGAACTTATATGGTAACGTGAAATGCTCCAAGATGATGCGTGAAATAAAAATATCTAGGAAGAGAATGAGAGGTCGAATTTTTAATTGGAGGGTACATATGTATTTAAACTATGAAATAAAGTTAGGGGCCACGGTATAGGGACATATTGAAACAATGAGAAAAATATGGTTGGAGATAGGAAGGAAGGATCATCCGGGATGAGGCAAATGACAAGTTAATCAGTACCCTACCTAGAGAATAGAGTGACCTCGCAAGGAATATACGCGAAGACATGACGGACTACAATTTTGTACTGCCCCATACCACCTTAGATCCCGAGTAATTTATACTTGAACTACTTAGTGGGGCATCCGTCATGCATAATGTAATATATGTTGATTCAGATAACGATTCGTTGGCAGAATTCTAGGAAGACTCACAGGAAGACCCAAATGGATTGAGCTCCACAAACAAATGGCTGGGAAAACATACAACGGGGATTTTGAGGTTCGAAATGGGCTACTTATTTACAAGAATCGTATGTGATTGGGTCGCAATCTCCCTTGAGACACTTATTACTTCAAGAGTTTCATTCGACACCCATGGCGGGGAACCCTGGGGTCAAATGGACTTTGGCGCGATTGATAAGTACCTTTTTTGGTGTAAAATGCGCCAAGACGTGGAGAGATTTGTGGCTTCTTGTCCAGTGTGTCAGCAGGTAAAATACTCTACCCAACCTCCTGCTGGTTTGTTGCAATCCTTGCCTATTCCGTCATTAGTTCGGGATGAGCTTACAATGGATTTCATCACAGGGTTGTCGGATTCAAAGGGGTATACTGTGATTCTAATGGTTGTGGACTGTTTAACTAAATATGCTCATTTTGGAGCCCTACAGACCAGGTTCACAGCTCTACAAACTGCAGAGTTATTTGCCGATATGGTAGTCAAACTTCACGGATTTCCTAGTTCCATCATCACCGATCGTGATCCTATATTTCTAAGTGCTTTTTGGAAGCATTTATTTACGTTAAGTGGGACCAATATGCATATATCATAGTTAAAACTTTACCATCCTCAAACGGATGGCCAAACGGAGGTGGTCAATCGAACCTTAGAGCGATTTGCGGTGTTTTACGCAAGAACAACCCAAACGCACGGTGGACGACTTTATTGAAATGGGCAAATTGAATATAGCTATATCACGAGCTCTACGCTGACTCGTTGCAATCGACTCCTTCTACGCATTATGCGGAAGAACGGCTCTTTATCTTGCGCCACAAACAAAATACCTCATATTTGCAAGCGATTGATGAGATACTTACCTACGGGATGAATTATTACGAGTCTTAAAGAATTTGGCTAGAGCACAAATTCGAATGGTACAAAATGGGCTAATCGCAAGCGCAAGGACTTACAATTTTCGGGGGTTCATGTGTTAGTTAAACTTCAACCATTTCAAGAATCGATTGTTCGGGAAGAAGGCATCATAAACTTAACAAACGGTTCTATGGTCCTTATACGGTGTTGGAAAGGATCGGGAAGGTCGCTTACAAGTTGGATTTACCTCCGGAAGCCGAATACACCCGATCTTCCATATTTCCACGCCGAAGACTTTTACAGAACGGAACCAATCACACCGCCTATATTACCTAGCAATGATCGGGATAACAAACCTCTTCATTATCATATTGCCCTTCTTTCTCGAACGAACTATCTTACGCAATGGGATGCTTGTTCAAGCGGTACTGCGTGCAATGGTCACGAAGTTCGCAAGACAATGCTACATGGGAAGATAGGAGGCCATCCTCTGACATTATCCTACTTTTGCACCTGAGGACAAGGTAATGCTTCAAGGAGGGGAGTGATACACCCATGCCCATGAATAATACAGCCAAGAGGTTCAGATTAGGCCCGAGAGATTCGTACAATGGAAGAGCCCAAGGAAGGCCCATACGTCAAGAAGAGCACCTCGAAATGGCAAGATTACATTATGGAGTCGTTAGTGAAATTACGAAACAAAGAGAATATTGTGGGAGGAATGTGAGTACGTGTAATTGTTATTTTGTCGAGTTAGTTATCGAAGAAAGCAGAGAATATTATTGAGGCTATATAGGGGAGAGAGCACAGGGAGAAAAAACACCGAATATTATAATCTTCTCGCTTATCTTTAATTAAATTCTATTATCTCTTCTCAATTTCATTCTTCCGAGTTAACACCCACTCGAAGGGTATCACTAACCTTATCAATTATCGCCTTATCATTTTTTTCGCTCCACTATCATTTGACTTTATATCACACTTTTTGAATGTACAACAAATATTTTTAAGATAAATATATGTTATTGATTATGCTACATGAGCATGTTGACGTCTACATACACTCCATCACACAAACATGTATACGTATGCGTAACACATATTTGTGTTGCATGCATGCGATCATGCTAATATTTCATTTGCGTAATATGATCGAGGACGATCCTATCAATATTTTGACCGAGTCAAACTTTGAAATTCGGTCCCCATTTTTTTATTTTTGCCTCTTTAATTTGAGAAAGTTTTATTTATGGCCTTTAAGGAAAATTAGATGTGATATGTTATCGAAACTAACATGCTCAAGGCTACAACACCCAAGAAATATGGGCTCTTCATTCTTGGCGGGAAGTTTTTTTTTCTATCTTTAAATCACAAAATACAAAAAAAAAGAGAAAGAAAAACTCATTGCGATCAATAGGATTCAAACCTAGGTATATTTAGTTGGAGAGTTAACTTTGAAGGGGATGGTATAAACATCTATGCTGGAGAAATATTTTGTTCAATAACTTATTAGTTTATATATGTGCTATATATAAAAGATATACAAAAATCTGGGCTCCTAAATTTTGTAAATTTTTTCAGACCCGAGTTGACCGACTCACTCGACTAACATGAAGATCAGCCCTGAATATGATTGGTACGTTGTGCCATCCATCGATGTGAATGGAGCTTATGTTCACTTTATGAATGGTGACACGAGTGTTTTTTATGCCATTATTTTTGCTGTTACAAGAGCACAGTGAAAAAATGGCGGTAAAATTATTCATAATTTACATACACCATTTTATTCAAAAGATTTATTTTTCTAAAATATAATTATGTAAGTTTGATTTTTCTATTCTCATGTAGGATGATGGGGACTTTTTGGTGAAGATGGAATGCCCAAAAGAAAATATCCAAATCACTGGAAAGGAGAAAACGGACTTTATTGTGTTGGATTTGCAAGGGCAAGATTGTTTGGAATTATAACGATGCCAATGCTATATCGAAAGATATAAACGTTTTAAGGCACCATACTTGTTAGTTGTGTAATATGCATACAGTAGAATGTACGTAAATATGTAAATACATAATTTAACAATTGCTATGTTCGATGTGAAACCAGGAATTTTAGGTAGGTCCGTCGAATTTTCGCCACTTCTACATAATAAAAATAGTTTTAACCATGTATTTTTAGCTATTTTTGAGTTCAAAATTTCCCTTTGTCTTTTTTTTTTCCATTTCTAGGGACGGTCCACGACTCGTCTTCGAAAATATATTTTCATCGATTTTTGAAATATAATTAAGTACTTATCCGAGAACACAAGAAGTGTATGACCGTGTCAAAATGACTATAAAATATGTTTTCGGAAAATATGACTATTTTTTATTTTTACAAAACATAAGTGGACAATTGTCCGCTACCACATATACAAATGAAAACAATACATTAAATTTAAAATAAGTAGAAGTTTTGATTAAGTCATTATATTAATTCAATCACATCTTAATATTCAACAATAAATAACAAAATACAATTATATCACTATACCGAAAAGGACAAATAGAGGCACAAGAGAATAATGCAAAAATTCAAGTTAATGTTTATGACGGAGCTTAAATAATGCAAAAGTTTAAGAAAAGGGAAAAATGATCAAGACTCATAATTTTCAAGATTTAAAAATGAAAGTAGGAAAGAGGAATGCAATATAATTGAAGACTTTTTTTTCCCATTTTCTATCTTATTATTTTTTTAAAATTAAAATGTGAAATGACAAAAATATCCCTACTTTTTTTTTCAAAATTTGAGGGGCCCAGTGCCCCCTTGGTCCCCACTTGGCTTCGTCCATGGCTCTGTTCACATTCTTTTTTTAAAATTGAATGCGAGATAGTCTTGTGCTAAGTATTGAACTAAGATAGTCTTATTTTTATTTAGACGGTCGTAAAATGATCGTTGTTGTGAGATTAAGACAATTAAGACTACTAAAAACACAAGATTAAGATAATGCAAGTAATAGAAGTATCAAGATGATAAAATGGATTCACGGGTTAAGGTTTCAATTAATATCCCTCTTGTTGTCCGATTTAACCAAAGTCAAGTTATTATCAATATTCCTATAAGACGATCGCGAAAATATTTTATCCTCCCTCTCGAGATGCATATAAAACGTAGATTGAAATACATATGCTAGCATCTCTACTCAACATGAAGTATTCAACTCCTAAAAGTTCAAAAGATCAAATATCCTCACAAATATTTACAAACCTCTCGATTAATGCAAATATTTGTGTCGAGTACTCAAGATCTAATATTGAAACTCATCTCTCGAATTATGAATCAATATAACAAACAAGTTAAATCATTGATCAAGTGATAAAACAAGAATAAGCTCAAAGTACTCAAATAGGCTTCAAGACAATAACTTCAACTAAGATTAAAACATTCAACAAGAGTTCATTAATCTACTACCAAAACCCGAAATCTAAAGAGTTTAGCTACACATGATATCTAAACAACTCATAAACAAATTGTTCAAAGTCATGACAAACTAAAATGAAAGATTAAAACTACAAGAGAAGCAAGAAAAACTTAGGAAAGTTGACAATCTCTCGATGTATCTCCGCTTCCTTGAGCTCCGATGCAACCCGATTATCTCCTTGATATCTTCCCCAAGAATAAACCTTTGTCTTGTGTTCTATAGCCAAAAATGTCATAATGTTCCTTGGTGTGCGCCCCAAAAGTGATTATATACCTTTTAGAAAGTTTTAGGGCACATTCTTTGTCATGGTCTTGTATTCTGGCACAGGGGCCGCACGGCTACCCGTGCGCATTACGTAGGCACCTTCCAAGGATTTCCAAAGATGGCGCACGGGTGGTGCGTGTACGCACGGGCTGCCGTGCGCATTGCCGTACCTTCGATATTTCAACCCCAGAGGTGCATGGGTCGCGCTAAGGCGCGCGCCCTACCGTCGTCCTCTATTTTGCCTCATTGTGGTGTTTCTTCTTTTCTATGCTCGTGTTTGTCTCCCAATTTCTTCAAATATCGTTGAATTCCTTCAAAACGAAAGCAAAGCATAACATCTTTCCCACAAAGATCGAATACGGACCATTTCATATGAGTTTATGCATGTTTAATCACCATTTTTGTCAATATTAAACCTTAAAAGACATGCAAAACTCACACCTATCAAACCCCCAAACTTAAACTGTTGACCGTCCCGATCAACTATTTTGAAAACAAGAAAAATCACAACAGGGAGTAATGAATGACAACGCACACAACAACTCAGAAAGGAAATTCATACTGTTCGTTATGGATATCAAACAACAAGTCGATCAAGCCTCAAATATCTGATTACGGAGCACGTATCAAACAAAACATGGTGAATGCTCTGAATCACATCTCTCAAGATCAAGTGTATGCTCTCATCTCACATGAAGATAGGACGTGTTTACGCTCAAATCAATTTAATGCCACAAAATTACCATAGGCTTGCACTTCGTCTCATATCTCCGCCACTAGAATGTATGCAATTTGTGAATCAAAAAGGACTTTCTTATTTGGTTGTAATGAAGGCTCTTTGGTTAGGGTAGGAAATTTTTGGATAAAGTGATTCAAACTCGAGCATATATACCGGTGAGCATATTAATCATCTATTTTCAATCCCATATGCTACTCCAATCATCCTCATTATCATCAACTTTACTAATCTCCATCTCCTTTCTTTTGTAAACATTATCACCTCACATTACAATTCCTAGCCTCCAAGTTCATTCAATGAAAACTCACATCATAAAGTCGATTTTTTTTCCGACTTTTTTATGAATTTTCAACATTTCTTTTCAACTCCTTTTCTTCCTCTTCTGTTCCAATCAACCAACTATACCCAATTATCCAATTTTTCAATTCCCACTCATTCAACCTCATTCACTCCCTTTACTCAATGTTATACACTCGAGTTTAGGGTAACGGATATATCAAGTTCAAGTTAAATTTGTGGTTATCAAAGAAATAGGCAATAGGCTCAAATTGGCTAACTAGGAATTTCAACATCGTTAGGTAAACAAAAGGCTTGAAAGGTTAACAAAGATGGCCTTTAATCACATTCACAATTCGCACACAACATGTGGCCTTGACAGAGATACCCGAGTAAGTTCTAGAATTTTAACAACATGAATGATACACTCAAATCACAACAAGACTGCATATGATGCAAGCAGTAAAGGCTCAAAGGCTCACAGGCTTGTAAATATGCAATTTAAAGCATCAAACCAAGTTCTTACTATCCTCATGCTCAAAGTCATCTATCCATTGCTCAATCAACTCATACCCAACATCCACTCCCAATAATACAAATTTTCAATCAACACACAAACAAAAAGTTGCATCATGCCCGGTCAACTCACTCTCTAACTCTATAAAAGCAATAAACGTGCTAAAGCTGTAAACGTGCTTCTAATGCAATGTAACCTAAAATGCTCTACATGCAACTATATGAAAACACACAAAAATGCAAGATTTTGTTTTTCAACATCTACACTTTTCGTATATCAAAATACTATCTCTCCCCCAAACTTGAATGAAATTATATTTTTTTTTTTTTTTCGGAAGGGGAAAAATAGAATTTCAATAGTGAAAAGTGAAGATATACCTGAATCACTGCGGAGGTGGCAGTGGGAAGTGGCCTTGTGAGATGTGCCACATTTGTATCTGTTGGATTACTTGCCACGTCTCCAACTC
This sequence comes from Rehmannia glutinosa, assembly GCA_016081115.2. Classification (NCBI taxonomy): domain Eukaryota; kingdom Viridiplantae; phylum Streptophyta; class Magnoliopsida; order Lamiales; family Orobanchaceae; genus Rehmannia; species Rehmannia glutinosa. The sequence continues at coordinate 5,441,371 of CM071928.1, forward strand.
CCTTCGTTCCTGGGCCGCGTATCTTTGTTCTTGGGTTGCATATCTTTCCTCCTGAACCACGTAACACTGTTCTTGGACCAAATATCTTTGCTCGAGTTCCATGGTCCTCGATCATAGTCTTCCCGGAATGCACGGAAATCGGCCCGATGTTGCCGCAACTCTTCCCATTGGTTACGCAACTCCTCCCCAAATGCGTAAAGCATGTCGTGAAATTCATTGCCACGTTGGGACTCACCACCATAAGAAGTCCCTGACGATCCCCCGCTATGTGAGGGTGTGAAGCCCGATTTTTCCAAACATATAATTGACTCTATTGTCGTCTATGTATTTGATCGACCGTTTACCGTCACCTTGACGGGTAATTATTAATAATATATATATTTTGTATTTTATTTCATTTCATTTATTACTTGTGATCATGATCTTTATTAATTATATTTTTCATTTATGATCACTTAATTGATCATTATTACTATTTTTGTATTTATTAGTCACCTTAGAATTTTTAAGATACCATTTATTTTAGAGACTTTTACCTTATAGAATTAAGATTTAGATTTAGATTAAGTGATCATGAGACTTATAAGTGATCAAGGAAATCACTAATTATTTTGGAGATTGATATATTTCATCTATTATCATCAAATTTGGGACAAAAAAAATATATGGAATTACCACAATGCCCTTATAATGGACGGCCATGGTGATGATTTTGGAGTAAAATATCATCCAACTCTTGTACACTTACATCTTATATTAGTCATCTTGTGTATAATTATACCATTAATTCAAACATTATACACATCGTCTCATACATTAATTCTTTAATACTATTTTTCCCAACATGTTGGAGTCTTCCCAACATTCCTTCTCTTTCCATACCTTGCCCATACTTTGACTAGTCTAATTGTCTCCATGCAAGAGACAATTTGCAAGACACAAATTTAATCAAAAATTCCTCCCCTCTCTACCATGGTGGACGGCCATTTTGGCAAGAAAATGAACAAAATTTGTTCATTTCATCCAACACATTCTAACTCTCAAGCCTTTTCTCCTCTTTCTCTCTAACCTCTCTAAAATTCATTCACATCTTCAAATCTTCAAACAAAATTCATTCATATATTCAAACCTTCAAACACCAACTCTTCACATCTTCAAATCTTCAACATAAGTTCTTCATATCTTCAAGTACCCCTCTTCACATCTTCAAATATTCAAACTCAAGTCCTTCACATCCTCAAACCCATCTTCATAACTCCAAGAACATCTTCTTCCTAACATCAAACATACTTTCTTTCTTCAAACATCTAAACTAAAACAAACAATCTTACCACTAAAACTCAAAATTTCGAACACCCCCTTTTCTCAAGGTAATAAATTTCACTCCTCAATTCAACTTAAATTCTTTCTACTCATCACCTTCTTCTTTTAACTTAAGTTTATATTTTGAATTTTGAGGTACTTAGAAGACCACTTGGAGACATGCATGCATGGCGGTGAAACTTGAAGACTTGAAGAAGAATTAGTAGAGAAATTTGGACTACAAGGTAAGTTAATTGGACACTAGAACCCTTCTTTCCTCTTCTTTCTATTTTTTTCAAATTTTAACACCCTTTTTTTCATTTTTGAGAAATAGGGGCTGACCTTAGGTGATTTTGGAGTTGAACCAAAAATTCCAAATTTAAAGCTTCAACTAGTCTCCAATCACATACTACACAGAAAGTGTAGTCTTTCTCATTTTCTTATCTCCTTCTTTTTCTCCTTAATTTTTCTCTCATTTTTCTAACTCCAAATTTTTGATATTTCTTGACTTAGGGCTGACCTATGTGACCTCATCCAAAGTTGTGAAATTTATCCTTTTATTTCACAATTTTCCAATTTTAAGGTGGGTGAAAAATACTTTCCAACTTCTAGGTGTTTTTATTAAAATGCATGTAGAATTTTGAACATGAGCCCTTGAGATATATAATCTATGTATTGCATGTCAATTTTATATATCAAATCATGAGAATTCTCAAGAGTTGCTCAAAATTGCTATTTATTGAATTTTAGGTGCATGCATGTACCATTTAATGTTCTATTTGATGAATTCTTGTATGAATTGGACATGCATGTGTATGATCTTTTAAATCCATGTTTTGGATGACTTACAACCTGGAAAAGTCGAGCATAATTGATTAAATTTTAATTTTGGACTTAAAAATGTAAAAATGGAAAGTTGGTGGACTAAATTGCAAGAAAATGAAAGTTAAAGGACCCCTCTGCAAATTTCGATTTTTGGAACTGTACTCAGGTTCAAAAATGACTTTTGGACATTTTAATAAAGTTTTAAGAGTTTTAAGATAAATAAAATCAACATTTAAAAGCCCAAGGACTAGATTGTAAAATTTTGAAAGTTTAAGTGCTACCTTGCAAATTTTAAAACTGTACCAGACCTTAACTTTAAAATTTGAAAATTTTATTCTTAAGGTACTGGAAATGACATATTTTAAATGTATTCCAAAATCCAAGTGTTTAGGGCTTGGAAAGTAAATTTTCTAAAATTGAGGGACTAATGTGTAAAATACTAAACTTGAGGACCCAAATAAAATTTCCAGGACTTATGCAGCCAATGCACCTGGAAATACTAACTTAACTATAACTTAATTATATTTTGGACCCAAGGTTCAAATTTCATAACAATTGGACCCTAAAAGCCTTAAAGGCAATTATTTCAAAATGGGACAAAAATGATATTTTCAAACGTTAAAGGACCTACACTTATTTCTTTTAAAAACTGCTTTTTCCCAATATCCTACTAACCTTAGTGACATTTTTCAACTGGAATCACATTAAAAGCCCTTCCGGTTTGTGAGTTCCGATTATTTTAAACTTAAGGTCCGAAATGACAATTTTTACAAATTTGGGGCCAATGTGAGAATTTTATAAAAACTCGACCTCAAAACTTTAAAAACATGAATCCCTGGACAATTTGGAGAATTTAGGTACTAACCTCATAATTTTTCAAGGTCGGGATATTTATTTGTTCAATTTTTAACCCCAAAAGTGTTGGTTTTTACAAAATGGGGCTAAATTGTAATTTTCTTTTATAAAGGACCTAACCCAAATTATTTTCCTTTTACTAAAATAGCCCTGGACCCTCTGACTTGGAGATTTAATTAAAATATTTTATTTTCCCAAAAACCCTTGACTTATTGGACCGATTTGACCGATTAATACCCGATCGCGGAGCGACTTCCCGCCACGATGTTGAATCTATAACGACTTATGTTCCACCTAATCTTTCAAGATATCGAAGGTTGCTTATCCTTCCGATAATCATCTTCATCCAAAAACTCCACCAACGCCATAATTGCCACTCGCGTTTCAAAATTTTCTGAACTTCCCTGAATCAATAATACTTCATTTGCCTGGTTGACTACCTGAACTTGTATTTACTTTCCCCGCTGAGTCAACTTGGTGTATCGAGCTCACGAATCGAAATGGATACGTCGGGGGATAGAACCAGGGAGCTCACCGCTATTCCACTCTTCCCGGCCTCATCGTCCTAATCCCGCAACCGAGGGACGGAGTTTGTCCAAGGGAAGCGGGTCGTAGTACTTGAGGTATAATCATGATTATGACAATCCCAGGGCCTAGCTAGCTCTCATTGTGGATTTGTCTTTGCCTATGGAGCGATAAGGTGTCGGTCTTGGACCATCTTGCTCGGGGAGTTACAAGGAAGAACGAAGGAATCGTTTCTCGATCCACATGATTCCTGAGTTATCGGACCCGCTTGGTTGGCGCTTACAAACCGTGCGCAACCGCTACTTGTTTTGTATTGGTTGGCGCTACAAATCCATACGCAACCATTATCCGCTTGCATGGATTGGCGTTACATTTCCGTATGCAATCCTACTGTCTTGATCAATCACATAGTGCTGTGTGACCATGAATCATTTTCTTGAATCATAAGTATATTACTTAAATATATTTATCACGACGCTATGGATCGTGTGTGTGAATTCATGCATCATACTCACGCATTTTCATATAAGCGTTTTCTCGCATTAATCGTATATCGCCACACTTGCACACGATCACCCCATCCACCGAGATTTCCTCATCCCCACCGTTTTCTAACCTTTAGATGAGGACTTCGTTGAAGATCTTTGAACCGGATTTGGATTGAGCCCTTGTACTCCGCTTGTTGGATTTACTACTTGTTGTTATTGATGGACTCATTTCTTTTGATTCTTTGTTGGACTATTTTATTTTCTTTTCATTCCGGTTTGTAATCAAGGGCGTAGGACACTTTGACTTTTAAGTTGTTATCGTTGGTTGATTTTCGAGGATGTAATTTGGATTATGGATTGTGGACTACGTAGTTGTGCTTGTTATTTTATTTCCGCTACTATTTTGACTGTCTCATTGGGTTTTCGATGATATTCGTCTGATCGCTTTGGTTATTTGTATTTAAGTTGTGGATCATCGTCGCGTCTGTTTGGGGCGTGGTTGAGTTAGGTATCGAGCTCGGCTAGTAAGATGGAAACTTACACCGAGTGACCCCGTGATAGGACCCTCGGTCTGTGTTTTGGGTAGTACCGCGATTTGACCAATTAAGTGTGAAATCGATTTCAAATTGGCATAGAACCGCCTTATTGATGTTTGAACTAAGTTAGAACGCATATTTTGAGATTCCATAGTCATACTTGTCTTGACTTAGTTGATTCTCGATCGATTTCCTTTGTTCATTCTTTCCTTACTATCTCCTTTCTTTCCTCTACCTTTGGTGATCCGCCTTAGTTTTGTTTGATCAAGATGGAGCCGCGCCGCTTTCTTGGTGGGATGTTTTCCATGCCCGTGCTTTGAGCGTGAGTACTACTGGGGCACCGATGATTCACCGCACGGGAGAGTGATCGAGCGACCTCGGAGCTATCCGAGGAGCGCCCGGCGTAATAGGGACTCGACACGCGCTTGGCGAGCCAAAATGAAAAGAGCGAGTTGACCACTACCATCAAGGACCGCGACAACACCATAAGAGCGTGGGAGGACCGATACATAATATCCCGGGAGCGCTTGGATAACATGCGAGAGAAGATGAAGAGGGCAAGTGACGGCCGCCAGAAATGGGAGATTGATGCCCGCCTATCCCGCAACACTGTTGAGCGCTTGGAGGAGACCCTCATCAAGCAGATGGCAGTGATAGAGGACCTTACACAGCCCTAGCTCGAGAGACGCCGCACCGGAGGCTACTGGGAGGCTAATGCCCGGCCATTGCCACCACCCGAGGTGGAGCCCATGTCGACGCCGAGAGGATCTCAGGAGGATCCCGAGGAGGATCCATCGACATTGAGAGCCTGAGGCACTTGAGGCTGCTCCACTTGATGAGGCCTCGGGATTCGAGCGGTGGTTGGATTTCGTTGATTGGCCGAGGTCGGCGCCACCTCGGCGACCCGGCCGATTATGGACATAGTCAAGCGAGTGATGATGATGGCGATCTCACCGATTAGTTAGCAATTGTCGGTTTTACTCTTCTTTGTTGTGACGCTTACTCCGATGTTGTACCTTACTTTTTATTGTATTAGATTCAGATTGTATTTTGGTTACGATGTATCCGACTTAGTATTACTCTTTGTTGTACTATGGGTGTATTCAAGTTTTACATTAATGGATATGCCTTTTGCTATTTATTCAGTGTCTTGTGTTTGTTGTTACTTTCCCTGCGATATAACTTGCTTTACGTTAATAATTATTGTATTCATCTACTCGTGAATCACAACTAACGCTTCAAGATACAGAATGGCCAAACATCGAGGACGTGGGAGACCTCGCCGCGTTCCACGAGGGGATGATGACGTACCCAGGGACCGGGTACCCTCCCCTGAATTACCACCTCATCCACCTGCTGCAGGAGACAATTTGACCGCACAGGCCCTACAACAAATCGATTTTCATGAGGCAACAGGCAGAGCCTCAACCCCATGCCCCGAACCCGCCAAAGAGGCGAACGATCGCACGTTGGAGCGATTTCTACTAAGTTCGACCCACCAAATTCTTCTTAGGAGAGCTTCTGATGATTTGAAGGAGAAGAATGGGTAGAGAAATTGGAGAATATCTTCAACGCCTCCAATACTCGGATGAGCAAAAGTCACACTCGCCGTATTTCGTTTGGAATCGGGCCGCTTAGAGATCGTGGAGGGCGGATTGAAAGAAGATGAGAAAGACCAGGGTGCGAAACATGGGAAATTTCTTGGCCAAGTTCAATGAATAGTACATTCCATAGGTTTTGAAAGAGGCGCGCACGAGATGAATTCCACAGATTGAGGCGGGGAACATGACCGTAGCTCGATCTGAGTCCGAATTTCACCGATTGTCCAAGTATGCTCTGGGGATAATCAAGATGCAAGAGGATAAGATTTACAAGTTCACTCGAGGATTGAAATCGGAACTTCAAAAACAATCGTGGATCATTGAATCGACAACCTACTCAGCCGGTAAAGGCAACTCTCCGCATTGAGTCGGGATCAACCGTATTGATGCAGTTCAAAGCAGAGTAGGCCATCGAAACGATCTTAAGAGGGCAGACATGGGACACCATCTAAATAGCCTGCTAAGTTTCGAAGGGACCAAGATTAATAAGACAGATAAGAAAGGACCAATACAAGGAAAGTCGGGTCAATTGTGTGCATATTGCCGTAAATCGGGACATACTTTGCCAATGATCACAAGGCGTAAACAATGAAGGTGTTTGCTTGGTGGGTAATGTCGGCCACCGGTGAAAGATTGCACAATCACGAGGACCAAGACAACCAAACAGACGCGAAGCAGGCCAGGAAATGGCTAGGGTAATCGGGCAAGGATGCCCGCCGAGCGTTTGCACTAGCCGGACAGAGGCTCGGGAGGCAACGGCGTGGTGGAAGGTACGCTTTCAGTATCTAACCACTACGCTAAAATATTGTTAGACCCTGGATCAACGCATTCATTCGTTGCACCGCATTTTGTACACAAACTTCATGCATGCATGGAACATATGCCTATATGTCTAGAAGTGTCAACTCCTATGGGTTCAAGTCAGATAACAGATATTATCTATAATGCATGCGAAGTTAAGATTGCCGAGATAAACTTTTCTCAGCGATTTAATCCTATTACCTATATCTCGAATCGACGTGATATTGGGGATGAATCAAGTTATCTGTACACCATGCACAAATGGACTGCCATAACAAGTCCATTAAGCTATGTGAACCCGGAAAACCCGAAGTGGAAATTTTGGGAAGGGCACGAGTTAAGATTGCCCCAATCATTTTAGCAATGAAAGCGAGGAAGCGATCACTAGAGGGCTCAAAAGGTACTTGGCGTTTGTAATTAACAAACCCACGGTTGATACACACATTAACCAAGTACCTATAGTATCGTAATACACGAATGTATTTCCACAAGAACTCACCACCTGTCCCTCCGGATAGGAAAGTCGAGTTCACCATTGAGGTGTTACGGGGTCGCCTTGATCGCTAGAACCCCATATAGAATGGCTCTCTTGAGTTACAAGAGTTGAAGATGCAATTACGTAAATCGATGGATGTGGGATTTATCCGGCCGAGTGCGTCTCCGTGGGGAGCACATGTCTTTGTTCAAAAAGAAAGATGACACATTAAGGTGTGTATAGATTATCGTGGTCTTAATAGCGTGACCATCAAGAACAAATATCCCCTCCCGAGGATAGACGAACTATTATTTGATCAACTTCAAGGAGCGACGGTGTACTCAAGTTTGATTTACAACAAGGATATTACCAATCAAGATCCGCCAAGATGACATTTCCAAAATTGCATTTCAAACCCGATATGGACACTACGAGTTTGTAGTGATGCCATTCGGGTCCGACTTTAACGCACAGAACATTTATGGACCCGATGCATCGAGTCTTCCAACCTTATTTGATCAATTCGTAGTGATATTCATTGATGACATACTCGTATACTCTAAGTCTAGAGAAGAGCATGAACGCGTCTAAAAATCGTTTGGAGACACTACGAGCATAAAGCCGTATGCCAAATTCAAAGAAGTGCGAATTTTTGCTTAGTAAAGCCGCGTTCTTGGGACACATAGTATCCTAAGACTGGATTGCGGTAGATCCTCGAAGGTACGCAGCGAGTGGTTGAATGGAAACAACTCCGAGTCAGAACGGGAAATCGAGTTTCAGACTACCGGATATTATCGAAGATTTATCTAAATTTTTCCAAGATAGTTTCCACTCACTCGACTAACCCGAAGCAAGTCAAGTTTGAGTGGAATGATAAATGCGAGGCGAGTTTCTAAGAGTCAAGAAACGACTTACTACAACTCCAAGATTAGCCCTTCCAAAGGGGACCGGAAACTTTGTCGTCTCTGCGACGCATCAAAAAAAGGACTAGGAGCAAGTGCTCATGCGGAAGGAAAAAGTTATCGCCACGCATCACGAAAGCTCAAGCCGTATGAAGCCAATATCCAACGCATGACTTGGAATTGGCAGCGTTAGTTTTCACGTTAAAGAAATGGAGACACTATCTCTACGGAGCAACATTCACGGTTTTCACGGATCATAAGAGCTTGAAGTATCAATTCTCCAGAAAGACCTCAATGGAGGGCAACGGAGATGGATGGAGTTGATTGAGGACTATCACTTTGATATTCAATACCATCCCGGGAAAGCTAACGTCGTAGCAGACGCTCTAAGCAAAAAGGCGAGCTTAGCCAGGCTTATGATTCGAGAGTGGGAATCATTAGAAGAGTTGAGCAATTGGAATCTGACGAGAACCAATACTAAGATTTCGTGTGCTAACATTTCGGTTAAACCCGACCTGAAAAGAGATCAAAGAAACACAAGAGAAAGATGCACATCTTCAAAAAAAAGGAAAAGATACTTAAAGGAGAAAGATCGAATTCTCGGTACACAAGATGGAGTTATCGATTCGGAATCGAGTGTGTGTACCGAATGACGAAAGCTGATTAGGAATAGAATCTGAGGAGGCACACCGTTCAAAATACACTATACATCTTGGAGGAAACAAGATGTATAAGGATTTGAAACGGAGTTATTGGTGGGTAAACATGAAGAACCCGGTAGCGGAATTCGTTCCGAGATGTTTGACTTGTCAACGAGTAAAAGCGAACACCAACGACCATCCGGTTTTACTACAACCGTTGAGAATTCCCGAGTGGATATGGGAACACATAACGATAGACTTCGTGACGGATCTACCAAGGACTAGAGGAGGCCATGATGCTATTTGGGTAGTCGAGACCGACTCACGAAATCGCACATTTTTTACCCATCAAGAAAATTGATAGCTTGCGAAACTTGCACGACTTATATCCGAGAAATTATTCGATTTGCATGGAGTGCCGGTCGACATAGTATCCGACAGAGACCCGAGGTTTATCTCCAGATTTTGGAAGTGCTTGCACGAGGAATTGGGTACCTCGCTAAGTTTTCAAGACAACAAAGACATCCACAAACCGATGGGCCGATCTGAGCGAACAATTCAAACCCTTGAAGATATCTTTGCTGCGAGCCCGCATTGGATTTTCAAGGAAGTTGGGATTCGCACTAACCATTAGCCGAGTTCGCCACACAACGCTTATCGCCACGATTGGGATGGCACCTTATATGGGTGAAAATGTAGATCCCCATTACACTCGGAGATTGATGACCAATGGACTCCCGAGAGAAACGAAAGTCGCCTCGATCCCAAAGGTCGACTTAGTTCGAGGCCATGGAGAAGGTCAAGGCGATCAAGGAGCGGATTCGCATAGCTCGAGCCGCCAAAAGAGTTACGCGGACAAGAGAAGAAAGGATCCGGAATTTGAAGTCGGAGATAAAGTATTTCTCGGACTCTCACCACGAGAAAGGATTAATCAATCCAGAAGAAAGGAGGCAAGTTGAGTCCGAGATATGTTGGACCTTACAAGATTTTACAAAGGATCGGAAAGTTAGCCTGCAGACTCGAGTTACCATCACCATATGCGGGAATGCACGATGTGTTCCACATATCGAGATTGAAGAAAGTATCAACCAGATCCCCGCACATATCATCACTCGAGATACTCGCCTCTAAATGGAAAATCTATCCTACACCAAGAGGCCGATCCGGATCGTTGATCGCCAGATACGATTGTGTAAGAGAGAAATTCCGATGGTAGAATCTAGAAAGAGCTCTCAAAAAAGTCGGAGTTAGAGAGAGAGAATTTTCTCCGTGGAAAAAACCTCTGCGGCGCCCGCCTTCCCGGCCGAATTCTTGCTTTTTCTTTCAAATTTCTGCAAATCTTTTGTTCTCTGCGTTCGACTGAAACCCATCAATTCTACCGAACGTTTTTGATTTCACCACTCAAATCGAAATGCAAGCTTTGAACAGGACCAGTGCATTGTTCATTCGTCTTCCTCCTTAGATTTTCTCGGATCTCACCGTTTATGGAAGTTTTCTCGATCACCTAAACATGGGCAAGGGGAATCGAGTTACTTTCGGCTTAACCTAGATATGTCTAAGATACCGATCCAAATCGACCGAAAAAAGCTTCCGCATCCACCTGCTCATTCCGTCAGCTGTTTGATGAATTTTGAAATCCAAGTGCGGATCTCTGCTACCTTGCCGCAAGTGGTTCCCGGACACACTCGCAGAGGACAATCCAACCTTGGTTCGATTTACGATGGGGCCCCCTTACCCCATCCACTAAAAAATCACCAGCGTCTGAAGATGCCCGAGAAGGTGTTTGATGAAAAATCCAAGAAAGTCACGCGACAAGCAAAAGCTCCTCGGTGGGAGTTTTCGGCACAATCGAACACCCGATCTTGGATAAAAGCTCAAGCACGTGAAGCTCAGTGGGGAATTCCGCTGCTCGACGACTGACGAATATATCGCGATGATGTTAATCGGTATATTGGCTATTGCTTGGTTGGATATTTCCAACTAGGCACCTGGGAAAACAGCGATGGCGCTTATGCAAAACTTGGAAAGTTCCTTTGACTCGTTCCCGACATAAACGGTTGGATGGTGTTTAAGTTCAAAACCGAGCATGATAGGGACATGGTGATTCGAGGTGGTCCTTACTCGGTTTATGGCAGTCCGCACTATTGAAGCCACTTCCAAAGTTCTTTAACTTTGGGGATGATGATATCAAATCGATTCACTTGGATAAATTTTCCTCATTTGCCTTGGGATTTCTCGGAATGAGAAGGCACTTTGAGAAAATTGCATCCTCAATGGGCACCCCAATTACCACCGATCGTCTTACCCACACAAAGGGGAAGATGGAATATGCCCGAGTATTCGTGGAGGTGGATGTCTTGAAAGAGCTTGTCGATTCGTTAACATAATTGCAAAAGGCTACTCCTATGATCGGAGGTCATTTATGAAAATGAGCCAAAATTTTGTTCCAAATGCAACCGCATTGGACATTCATCGCTAATCAAGTTTCCAATCAAAGGACTCAAAGAATAAGCAACCCGGAATAAAAGAGTCCAAGAATAAGGAGCTCGATCTTGGAGGTCAAGAACAAGGAGCATGTACCGGTTCCCAGTATTTAGACGTAGAAAATGCAGACGACCCATCAGCAGGCATACAAATTGAATATCAATGAGGCATCTGCCTCGGCACTACTAAGAGCCGACAAGGAATCAGAAAACATGTTCCTTTGGTCATCAAACACCCCACCTTAACAAGGATGCGGAAAAGAGGTTCCAATGGCTACCACACATAAGGACACTACACCTTCGTAGTATTTCCCTTGGTTCGAGAATACTTGAATCCACATCTTGTGGAAAGACTCACGATTCGGGTAAGGCCCCTTTAGATACTCAAGCTTAAGATTCGGACAACCCGATTTAGATCCCCCATTTATAATCTGTTGGACGGAGAAATCGAGTTGTGAAACAAGGGGGACTCCGTCCCTTTCTTGAAATCGAAGGACCAGGTCCTTCACAGACTACGCTGGCGGCCCTTAAGAATAAGGGGGTCGGCCTCGGTTTTAAATGATTGCCTCATGGAATGTAAGGGGTTTTAACTCGCCCCTTACTCAAGATGAGGTTTTCCGCCTCATTCGTGATCATGCATTAGATGTTCGGGCGTTTTGAAACAAAAGCTAAGCACCAAACCCTTTCTAAATTTGTGGACTCTCGTTTGAAAGGTTGGTTGCATTGTAATAATTTGAATGTTGCTAATAGGGGACGTATAGCAATCTTTTGGAATCCCAACCGTGTTTCTCTTGATATTATTGAGCTCCCGCCTCAAGTAATCCATGCTTTCATAACTTGCAAGATAAGTGGCAACCGATTCCTTGCTAGTTTTGTGTATGGTTTTCATTCGAAAGCGAGATAGATGTCCGCTTTGGGCCAACCTTGTGCACACAAGAACCATATATTGACCACTCGCTTTTCTGGGCGACTTCAACTCGTCCTCAAGTCGGATGAAAGGAGGAACGGTAGTGTGGTCTCCCATATGAAATAAAGGACTTTGAGGAATGTTGTTTCGAGTTGGGCATCTCGGATCTTCTTCTGCGGCTATTCTATACTTGGAAAAACATGACTCAAGCTTTTGGTCCAAGCTTGATCGTGCTATGGTTGACCATAATTGATACTTGTTGGTTTCAACTCAGGTTGAATTTCTACCATCGGGTTCATCGAGACCACTCTCCTTGTGTTGTGTCTTTTATTTGACACCCATTCGCTTCAAAACACCTTGAGATTCTTTAATATGCTTGATGAGCATCATGATTTTCACCAAGTGGTACAGATGGTGGCAATCCCACTATCGTGGAACAACTCGCCTTTATTCTTTGCCAACAACTCGGATCAAGGACAATCTTAAAGCACTAAATGAAAAGCACTTCTCCCACATTTCCTCTCGTACAAACATGCCAAGGAAAGTCAAGGAAACGCAAAATATTTCATGATTTTCCACATGATTTGGAGATTAGATCTCAATTGTTGAGTTGAGAAAGTTCTCTCTTTCTCGGAAAGCGGAAACTCTTCTACCAACAAAAGGCAAAGTGCAATTACTTGATTCGAGTGATAAATGCACCAGATTTTTCACTCTATAGTCAAGAGGAATGCCAAGAAAAATTTTATTGCATCTATTGTTCGAGAAGATGGTAATCCAACGGTCTCTCGGGACCAAGTTGCCTTGAGTTCATCGAATTCTATAAACAACTCCTTGGCACAAGCGAGAATACTCAACCACCGTGATCCGGAGATTATTGGGAACGGGCCATTGCTTGATGAAACACAGTGCGATCTCATCAAGCCTATCACAAACTCAAAGATTTTGGATGCCCTTCGGGACATTGGGGACGACGCTCTCCTGGGATCCAGTGGATATTCATCTCGCTTTTCTTTAAGAAGAGCTGGGCTATCGTTGGTGAACAGTGTGACGCCGTATTGTCAGGAATTCTTTTCATCCCGGTGTTTGCTTAAGAATGGAACCACTATTCTTGCCTCATTCCGAAGTCCGACCACTCCTAAGGTTGGTGACTTCAGACCGATCGCTGTCGCAAAGTAATTTACAAGCTCATTTCAAAGATACTTGCAACAAGAATGACAGACGCCCTGACCCCATTATTGATGGTGCTCAAAAGCCGCTTTTTTGTTAAAGGGCGCAACATGGTGGAACACATCCACCTTATGCAAGAAGTTACTCGCAATATAATCGTAAGTGGACCGCGCTAGATGCACTATTAAGATTGACTGCGTAAGCATTTGATTCAACCTCATAGGACTTTTTGAGAGATGTTCTTATGGGGCCGGAGCTTCCCATCTCTTTGTATCGTGGATAATGGAATGTGTTTCTACCACTTCATATTCTTATCCATCAATGGCGACTTATGGGCTTTTCAAAGGGCAAGAGGATTGAGGCAAGGGGACCCCCTTTCCCCTTACCTCTTCGTCATTTGTCGGAATATTTGTCGCGTTTGATCAACAAGAAAATCACAAATCGCACTTCAACTATCATCCAAAATGTGGACCATTGAACATCACCCATCTTGCCTTCGCAGATGATCGATCTTCTTTCTCGAGGGGACGTATTTCAATTCAAATCCTTATGGATCGTTTGAAAGATTTTGGGCTAAAGTCGGGCTACTGAGATGAATGTACTCAAATCGAACATCTATATGGCGGTATCGGTGAACGTGAGGACAAGAAATCTTGGAATTTTTCCCAACTTGTTGGGGAACAATGCCATTCGGCGATATCTTGGTGTCCCCGCTTGTCATGAGAAAGATTGAAAGTGGTTTACTTTGAGCTACTCATGGACAAAATTCGTTCGTACATAAATGGTTGGAGTGGCCCAACTCTATCATATGCAAAGCGGAGACGGAGGCGATTCGCTCGGTCCTGAAGGAGTTGCAAGCTTTTGGATCTCCATTTTTCCCCTTCCCCGATCGGGTTAGGAAAAATGTTATCAAATTGTGTCGTAATTTTCTTTGGGAAGCAAGAAAGCTTGTGTGGCCTGGAAAACATGTTGCTTGCCAAAGCATGAGGGTGGCTTGGGTCTCCGTGATATCAAATCATGGAACCACGCTCTTTTAGCCAAAATCTTGAGGAACATTCATGCCAACAAGCAAACTCTTTGTATCGTTGGATACACCACTATTATTTAAGGAACAGACGATATGGGATGGAATGTGCATACGCCGGATTCTCTCTCTTATTAAAAACATCCTCATTATCTGAGACCGACTCATTGATACATGTGGCTCTCAACAATCAAATGACGAGAAGATTGAATATTGTAGTACGGGATTCTTGTCTAAGTGCACCCGACGCTTATGAAACATTTAGCCCCCATGGCAATAATGTTTGTTGGAAAAGTGTTATATGGGTCCTTCCATCCCCCTAAACACTCTTTTTCATCATGTGGCTTTTACATACTTGTCGCCTTAAAACCAAGAACCGTCTTGGTTTATGGATATTGAAAATGATACTGCGTGTTCTCAGGAACAACAGAGTCAATTTACCATCTTTATTTTGAATGCACATTTTGTAAACATGTGCGGGACGCAACTCGGCAATGGATCGGCCTTCATAGACAAATGAGTACACTCGGAGCGCGCACTCAAATGGCTTAAGAAAAAGCAAACGGACAGGTTGGCAACCGAAAGTAAGAAGACAAGACTAGCTTTCCACCGTCTGTCGAATGCGAATGCAAGGAACAAGTTGATATTCGAGGGTGAGACACCACGAATAGATTCGATCATCATCAAGATCGGAACACAGGTGTATAAAACTATTTTTGCTTTATACCCCCATGTTGAAATCGATTCGAGAGGCATGCTTTAGACAGGCGCTAGTTTTATTTATCTTGCGTTCCCCTTTGATATGTAATATGAACTTGATGTAGAGCCATTGCTATGGTTCCAAACTCACGTTGTATAACCCGGCTCGCCCGATGTATGTTTCTTTTTGATCAATATATTTCATTTACCGATCAAAAAAGAGAAATTCGATGGTTAAAGTGGTGTGGCGAAACCACAACCAGACGAAGACGCAACGGAGATGGAAGAAGACATGAGAATCAATATCCATAACTATTACAAGAGAAATTTGGGGACCAAATTCTTTTAAGGATGGGAGGGGCGTGAAGCCCGATTTTCCGAACATATAATTGACTCTTATTGTCGCTATGTATTTGATCAACTGTTTTACCACGTCACCTTGACGGTAATTATTAATAATATATATATTTTGTATTTCATTTCATTTCATTTATTACTTGTGATCATGATCTTTATTAATTCTATTTTTCATTTATGATCACTTAATTGATCATTATTACTATTTTGTATTTATTAGTCACCTTAGAATTTTTAAGAGACCATTTATTTTAGAGACTTTTACTTATAGAATTAAGATTTTGATTTAGACTAAGTGATCATGAGACTTATAAGTGATCGAGGAAATCACTAATTATTTTGGAGATTGATATATTTAATCTATTATCATCAAATTTGGGACAAAAAAAATATATGGAATTACCACAATGCCCTTATAATGGACGGCCATGGTGATGATTTTGGAGTAAAATATCATCCAACTCTTGTACACTTACACCTTATATTAGTCATCTTGTGTATAATTATACCATTAATTCAAATATTATACACATCGTCTCATACATTAATTGCTTTAATACTATTTTCCAACATGTTGGAGTCTTCCAACATTCCTTCTCTTTCCATACCTTGCCCATACTTTGACTAGTTATCAATTGTCTCCGTGCGAGACAATTTGCAAATATGAAATTTAATCAAAATTCCTCCCCCTGCCATGGTGGGCGGCCATTTTGGCAAAAATGAACAAATTTTGTTCATTTCATCCAGCACATTCTAACTCTGAAGCCTTTTCTCCTCCTTACCTCCTCTAACCTCTCTAAAATTCATTTACATCTTCAAATCTTCAAACAAAAATTCATTCATATCTTCAAACCTTCAAACACCAACTCTTCCGTCTTCAAATCTTCAAATATAAGTTCTTCATATCTTCAAGTACCCATTCCTTCACATCTTCAAATATTCAAACTCAAGTCCTTCACATCCTCAAACCCATCTTCATAACTCCAAGAACATCTTTCTTCCCCAACATCAAACATCTTTTCTTTCTTCAAACATCTAAACCAAAACAAACAATCTTACCACTAAAACTAAAAATTCAACATCCCTTTTCTCAAGGTAAGAAATTTCACTCCTCAATTCAAAATTCTTTCTACTCATCACCTTCTTTCTTTAACTTAAGTTTATATTTTGGATTTTGAAGTCTTAGAAGACCACTTGGAGACATGCATGCATGGTGGTGAAACTTGGAAGACTTGGAAGAACTAGTAGAAAATTTGGACTACAAGTAAATTGGCTACTTAGAACCCACTTCTTTCCTCTTCTTTCTATTTTTTTTTTTCAAATTTTAACACCCTTTTTCATTTTTGAGAAATAGGAGCTGGGACCTTAGGTGATTTTGGGAGTTGAACCAAAAAAATTCCAAATTTAAAGCAACTAGTCTCCCAATCAATGCTACTACGAGGTAAAAGTGTAGTCTTTTCTCATTTTCTTATCTCACTTTCTTTTTCTCCTTAATTTGTCTCTCATTTTCTAACTCCGAATTTTTGATATTTAAGTGACTTAGGTCTGACCTAAGTGACCTCGTCAAAGTTGTGAAATTTATCCTTTTATTTCACAATTTTCAATTTTAAGGTGGGTGGAAAAATACTTTCCAACTTCTAGGTGTTTTTATTAAAATGCATGTAGAATTTTTGAACATGAGCCCTTGAGATATATAATCTATGTATTTCATGTCAATTTTATGTATCAAATCATGAGAATTCTCAAGAGTTGCTCAAAATTGCTATTTATTGAATTTTAGGTGCATGCATACGTACAATTTAATGTTCTATTTGGCCAATTCTTGTATGAATTGGACATGCATGTGTATGATCTTTTAAATCCATGTTTTGGATGACTTACAACCTGGAAAAGTCGACATAATTGATTAAATTTCAATTTTGGACTTAAAAAATATAAAAATGGAAAGCTGGTGGACTAAATTGCAAGAAAATGAAAGTTAAAGGACCCTATGCAAATTTCGATTTTTGGGACTGTACTCAGGTTCAAAAATGACTTTTGAACATTTTAATAAAGTTTTAAGAGTTTTAAGATAAATAAAATCAACCTTTTAAAAGCCCGAGGACTAGATTGTAAAATTTTGAAAGTTTAAGGGCTACCTTACAAATTTTAAAACTGTACCAGAACTTAACTTTAAAAATTGAAAATTTTATTCTTAAGGTACTGGAAAAGACATATTTTAAATGTATTCCAAAGATCCAAGTGTTTAGGGCTTGGAAAGTAAATTTTCTAAAATTGAGGGACTAATGTGTAAAATACTAAACTTGAGGACCCAAATGAAATTTCCAGGACTTATACAGCCTATGCACCTGGAAATACTAACTTAACTATAACTTAATTATATTTTGGACCCAAAGTTCAAATTTCATAACAATTGGACCCCACTAAAAGCACTTAGAGTAATTGTTTCAAAATGGGACAAAAATGATATTTTCAAAAGTTAAAGGACCTACACTTATTTCTTTTAAAACAGCTTTTGTTCAATATCCTACTAACCTTAGTGACATTTTCAACTGAAATCACATTAAAAGCCCTTCGGTTTGTGAGTTCGATTATTTTAAACTTAAGGTCCGAAATGACAATTTTTACAAATTTGGGGCCAATGTGAGAATTTTATAAAAACTGACCTCAAAACTTTAAAAACCTGAATCCCTGGACAATTTGGAGAATTTAGGAAGCTGACCTCATAATTTTTCAAGGGGCGGAATATTTATTTGTTCAATTTTTAACCCCAAAGTGTTAGTTTTTACAAAACGGTAAATTGTAAATTTTCTTTTATAAAGGACCTAACTCAAATTATCTTCCCTTTTACTAAAATAGCCCTGGACCCTCTGACTTGGAGATTTAATTAAAATATTTTATTTTCCCAAAACCTCGACTTATCGGACCAGATTTGACCGATTAATACCCCGTCCTTGATGCGACTCCTCGCCCTTTGCGATGTTGAATCTATAATCTGGACTTATGTTCCACCTAATCTTTTCAAGATATCGAAGGTTGCTTATCCTTCCAATAATCATCTTCATTCAAAAACTCACACTATGCCATAATTGCCACTCGCGTTTCAAAATTTTCTGAAGCTGCTTCACTGAATCAATAATCTTCGACTGCTGGTTGACTACCTGAACTTGTATTTACTTTCTGCTTGAGTCAACTTGGTGTGTCGAGCTCATGGTCGGAATGGATACGTCGGGGGATGGAACCGGCAGGTCGGTTTTACGCTATTCCACTCTTTGGGCCCCATCGTCCCAATCCCATGGCGAGGGCGGAGTTTGTCGAAGAAGCGGGTGCAGTAGCATTTCGAGTATAATCATGATTATGACAATCCGGGCTAAGCCCCAGCTCGTCTTGATTTGTCTTTGCAGCATGGGCGATAAGGTGACGGTGTCTTGGACCCGCTTCGGGAGTTACAAGGAAGAAACGGGAAAATTTGTCGATCCACACGATCCAGGAGTTATCTAATTCGCTTAGTTGGCGCTACAAATCGTGCGCAGCCGCTACTTGTTTTGCATTGGTTGGCGCTACAAATCCGTGCCATTATACGCCATGGGATTAGCGTTACATTTTCGCATTTGAATCTACATAATCGGGATCAATCACATAGTGCACTGTGTGACCATGAATCGCTGTTTTCTTGAACCGTATAGTATATTACTTAAATATATTTATCACGACACTTGTGCGGATCAGGTGTGTGAATTCATCATCATACTCACGCTGTTTTCATATAACTGTTTTCTGCAATCGTATATATCGCCACACTTGCAATACGATCACCCCCATCATTTGAGATTTACATGCCTCTCATCTCACCGCTTTTCTAACCTTTAGATGGGGACTTCGTTGAAGATCTTTGACCGGCCTTGGATTGAGCCTTGTACTCGACATTTGGATTCTACTTATTGTTGTTATTGATGGACTCATTTAACTTTGATTCTTTGTTGGACTATTTTATTTTCTTTTCATTCCTAGGTTTGTAACTGAAGAGGCGTAGGACTCTTTGACTTTTAAGTTGTTATCGTTGGTTGATTTTCGAGGATGTAATTTGGATTATGGATTGTGGACTGTAAGTTGTCAAGCTGTTATTTTATTTCCATTGCTATTTTGACTGCCTTACCGGGTTCTCGATGATATTCGTCTGCCTTTGTTTGGTTATTTGTATTTAAGTTGTGGATCGTCGCATCGGCGTCAGTTTGGGGTGTGAGGTGCGGAGATCTCGTCCCCGAGGACTCGGGAATGTCATACCCAATTTGAGGGTGATGTTGTTCATTCCCGTTTCTGTACCTGCTTTTTATCTCTTTCTTCTCGCCACCATGTCTCGACATCCAGAAACCTTCAACTCGCGTCTCTTCCTCGTGATTGAGAGCATCCGTAACTCCGGTATGTGTTTAGAAAGGCGAGAAAGTTGGTTGTGTCGCGAAGGTATCTACTGGTGTACCGAGGTTGAAGCGGGAATGCGTAAACTTTCTTTTGTAGAAGAACCAACACACCATCTTCATTGGCAAGAAATTTCATGTGGTGCGAACGGCGTATCAACCCGAGTCTTCGCCGGTATAGCTCCAAGCTCCGAAAATCGACATTGAAGTGTCGGGCAATAGGGGTAATCAAGCCCCCATAGAAATTGCACCACCTCCCGCTTTGCTAAATGATCTACTTGCTCAACGGTAAGACGCGGTTGTGTTGTAGGTGTACTCGTTAGATACACCATAGCAATATGACTCTCACGGTAGTCATTCCCCAATATTCTCTCTCAAAAACAGTGGCGTGACCATCAGTATATACCGAAACACCGATTTCTGATCCAAGAAGATTTCACAATGCGAACCTCGTATAGCATGGGCCCTATTTTTGGCGTTTGGACTAGAGGTGCCAAAAATTCATATTGTCATATCGGTAAACTGGCTCGGAAAGAAGGCGTCATGGGTACCTCAAATATGGCATTCAGTTTCATTGTGGATAATTGTCGCTCCACATTCCCCAACTGAAAAGTGACCCCATGATCTCTCCACCTATGTTTTTAATCATCTTAATTGTGTTAAAAATTCGAAAGTTTGAGAACTGCCATTTCTCTGCATAAATTTGTCCAACCGACCCTTTGAATAACCGCTAAACATCCTCATGTATCCCAAGAAGTTGGGTACAATCATCGTCGGCGTTTTCGCTGGAGCCATCGTTGACGACTAGCTTATTCCATCGCTCTAGAGCATCCGCATTTGTTAGTACAACTCCAAAGCCGCCGCAAATTATTCGGGTTGTCTTAGCGGGTGGTTCTCGCCTTTGAGGACGTCTTCGCCTTCCTTTCGAGGGTTTTGTCTATTCGCCATTTCTTGTGAATGGGTACCGGAATAACATGACAACTGAAAACAAAACAAAACCAAATGTAAAAACAAGATGAATGTGGCAAACAAGTTACGTGGGGCATAATGGTTCTCATAAAGTCAATTTAGCCACCAATCAAGCTCCAAGCAATCAACTAATATAGCAAATATAGAGAATCATTATCTAAATGCCTAGCAATTAAAGCTCATGCCCAATTCATCATCAATTCATCCAAATATATCTCAATTCACATGCTCAAGGTGTTTGATAATTTGCCTTTAAAGAAAAATTCATTCAAAACATAGCAAAAATATCAACACAAGACCCAACATAATCCCTAATACATAATTCTCAAAGAATTCACAAGGAAAAATGAAGTTCTTACCTAATTTTGAAATTTAGCAAAAGGGAAAAATTGGAACCCTAGGTGCCTTTCAACCAATTCTTCAATCCAAACTTCAAAATGATGCGAAGTGTTCATGTATTATGATGAGAGTATGGATTATGTGAAAGAATTTGTGAGAAAAGTCGGAACTTTGAACAATGTGTGGAAGCGATTTTTTTTTCGTGTTGGAAGAGAGTTAGTTTTGGAAGAAAGCAGAGTCTGCCGCTGACACTTTTATCATTCATCGGCATTTAGCCCAGACGTCGCGTGGCGCACGGCCTACCCGTGCGCATTTCGCAGGAAGCGCAGTTCAATTCCTCCAGTGCGGTCTGTTCATAGCGCACGGGTTACGTCCGCGAATCCCAGTGCTCGGCGATTCTCCAGGACGCGCCGCATGGTGTGTCATAAGCACGTTACCGTGCGCCCCTGGCGGCAAATACCGGGCATTTTCAAATTTTTTTTTCAAATCACACAAAATTAAAACAAAACACACAAAACAAAAAGAAATCCACAAAAACCGTTGGGTTGCTCTCCCAACAAGCTATATTTAACGTCTTTAGCTTGACCTTTGTTTCTGTTAGTCATGGGTCTCGTATGAGGTGATGGATGTCACCTCAGCAGGTTGCTCGGTGGAAGTAATGCTTAATCCTCTGTCCGTTCACCATGAAAGTCTCACCGCCTTTTGTTAACAATTCCCACGACTCGGGAGGATTCAATATTTTTTTATCACGAATGGCCCGAAACCACCTAGATTTGAGTTTTCAGGGGGAAAAGTTTAAGGCGTGAATTGTCTGAGAACTGGTTCCCACGGTAAAAACTCTAGTTTCTTAATCATTTTTTCATACCACCTTTTGGTTCTTTCCTTGTAAATCGGGGAATTTTCAGTAGCTTAAATCTAGAAATTCTTCCATCTCATTTAGATGGAGCAACCTCTCTTCACCGGCCTTTTGAAAATCCAGATTTAGTTTCTTGACCGACATAAAATACCTTGTGCTCCAACTCTACCTCAAGTGTACGACTTCCCAAAAACAAGTTGATATGGAGATATGCCCAGCGATTTTATATGCGGTCCGGTATGCCATAGAGCATCATCTAATTTCAATGCCCAATCCTTACGGTTGATGTTCACTGCCTTTCAAGAATCATTTGATCTCCCGGTTGTACTTTGAAGCCCGTGGCTTGGGGATGATATGCCCAACGCACTTTATGTTCCCACTCCATATTTTGCCAACAAGTTGCTCATCAATTTATTTACAAAAAATGCGACCCTCCATCACTAATTAAAGCTCTTGGAGTGCCGATCGAGTAAATATATTTTTCTTAAGGAACCGTGATCACAACTTGGGGCGTCATTTGTTTGTGAAGGAATCGCCTCCACCCAACGGGACACATATTCCACCGCGTAGCAAGTAGAATATATTGGCTGAAGATGATGGAAATGGGCCCATAAAATCAATCCCCACACATCGAACAAATCAACTTCAATTACATTTGTCATCGGCATCTCGTGTCTCCTGGAAATATTTCCCATCCCTCGACCGTCACATTGTTCTATACAATAATAATCGTTAAATAAAATGGGCGGTATTGGTACCACTTTGCAATACCATTCGCAGCCATGCGGCGAAATCGGACCAAAATGTCCTCCATAGGAGTAAGGAATGACACCTGTTGTAGGACTCGCTTCCCATTCTTCTTGAGGTATATATGTTGTACCCGTATCCTTAAAATTTTAGAATATATCCTCATATCCTGCTCGCATCATACCCGTAACCGTGTCTCGTATCCTATCAGTGCCATAGTCTAGAAGTTTCATTTTTCTATTTTTAACACTAGTGCAAGATATAAAAACTGTAGTCTTTTGTCTTCAAATTCTCTTTTTCTTTTGTTTCAGCCATCATTGTCTTCAAATCGCTTAAAGGGGTGGGCTTTTTTTGGCCTTGAAATCTAATCATCTACTACTTTTTTATCAATTTGTTTGCTTAATAAGTGATTTTCCACATAACCAATCATCAAGGCGCTTGGGCCAAAATGCAACCCTCTTTTTTTAAAAGAAAAATTAGTAAGAATTCTTTTTAAAAACAATTTTAGTTATAATTTGTTTTGATTTTCTTGGGTTTTTCTATCCGCCCATCCTTTACCGTGTCCTGGCTTCGCCGTTGAACCTAATTATTTGTTTGTTTTCTTGTTTGTATTTTAGCCATCTTGTGTAGTATTTGGTTTGTCGCCATCTGTTAGGTGTTTTTTCCTTCTGCGAAATTGTGAAGCAAGATTATTGATCCATGATAACAAATCATATTTTGGTTTTGATATTCACGTCTGGAATTACGATATTTTAGTATTATAGATTTTTTAAAAGTTGTAGGCTTTAATTTTTTTTTATCGCGTTTTAACATATTTATTTTTGTCTGTCGATGTATTGCTAGTTTGAATTAATCATCGAAATTACTCTCTCAAGCTTGCCAAAAATAAAGCACTAATACACGATATTTGGCATGTGTTCGGTGATGTTGAATAAGTGATAAAATATTTGTAATAAAAAGTTCATATTTTTAAAATTCCTCTGATGACCATGAACAAATTAGACCACCAAATAGACATCATTTATGGTATCGCATATTTGGATGAAATGTAAAAGGTGAGAATGAGATCTTGATTCTGTAAACCCCCAAACTCAAGTTGTGTTGTACCATGTTGGATCAGCGGTTTAAGCTCGGTTGTTGGCATTTATCGGTATACTGAGCAATACCACCGTAATTCACGATTGGCTTGAGGTCGAAAGTAATCACGGATAGTCATTAGCCGGGCCGGTATTGGTAACCGTTGATCCTGTCATACCTCTATTCTCTTCGGCCCTCGCGTCCCATATTCGATTTTGTTGTTCTTCGGCCCCGCCTAGTATTGCACTAATTCTCCTTGCGAAAGCCTCAACTTACTGTGATGAGCGGTGATAAATCTCCTACTTTAGAGGCGAGTGTTAAGTACCGCGGACGACCCAAAAAACCAGCAGCGTCAAATAATGAAGGATTTAAGTTAACCCCAAAATATTGAGAAAATAAAAAAATGTCTGGAAATTAAAAATAATTCTATACATCGCAATATTAGCACGAAAAATTATATTAGTCGGCGTGGCGCCAAAAAACTTGTTGCCTTTATTTTTAGCTCGCGCGCCCAAATTAATATGCGGTGTACGTTATAAGAAAAGGTAGCAAGGTCGTATCCACGGAACTAATAAATTAATATGCCAAAGTATTGAACAAAGATAATCTATTTTTATTTGAAGCGATAAATAAAACCATGGTGTTGTGAGATTAGACTAATGGGACCTCCCAAAAACACAAGATTAGATAATGTAAATGACAAGTATCGAGATGATAAAAATGAATTCGGGTTAAGGTTTCAATTAATATCCTCTTGTTGTCAGGTTGTGGTGAGTTATTGCTCAGTAATACATAAGGCAGTCGTGAAAATATTTTATCTCACTCTCGAGATGCATATAAAACATAGATTGGAAATACTATTCACTAGCATCTACCTCGACATGAAATATTCAACTCACAAAAGTTTAAAAGATCAAACATCCTCACAAATATTTACAAACTGCCTCTGTTAAATACGAATATTTGTGTAAATTTCAGATCTAATATTGAAACTCATCTATAAATTATGAATCAATATAACAAACAAGTTAAATCATTGATCAGAAGTGATAAAAAACAGAATAAGCACCAGAAATTGCTCAAATAGGCTTCAAGAGCCAAATGCTTATTTAAAAAGATTGAAGCATTCGGCAAAGGTTCATTGTCTACTTGCCAAAGCAGAAATCTAAAGAGGTTTAGCTACGCGCAGTGTACAAACAGCTGCGTAAACAAATTGTTGAAATCGTGATAAACTAAAATGAAAGATTAAAACTCTGAGAAAGCGAAAAGAAGCTTAGAAAGTTGTGATCTCTACGATGTATATAAAAATTCGCCCGAGCTATAGTGCAACTTGGGTGTCTCGTGATATCTTACAAAGATAAACCTTTGTCTTATGTTACATGGCCAAAAGTAATAAAGTGTTCCTTGTTGTGCCCCCAAAAGTGATTAGCAATACGCTTC